>MJUT01024940.1:180137-190899 GCA_002080005.1 Gigantidas platifrons
ATTCTTAAAAATTATCTCCCTTTATTAGACCCAAAACATTCTTAAAAATTATCTCCCTTTATTAGACCAACAACATTTTTAAAAATTATCTCCCTTTATTAGACCAAAATTTTTAGCAATCATTAAGTAAAAAGAGGCATGATGACTTTAACCTAATCCTAATATACATGTATCAATACCAAAAAAATAAAAATTTTACATTATTTACCTGTTCCAACAAAGGGATCAAAGACTATACTGTTTTCTTTCACCTGTCCAAGATTTTACATCACTAACAACAGCCCAGCATCCATACTGGTGTTTCCTACAGACAGAAAGAATGATTGTTTAATTCTAAGTGAGCAATTTTTCAGTTATATCATGATGCGAACAAGTTACATTTTGATGAGACGATGATGATGTCCCCCTTGTTACAAGATCAACACACTTTTGTTTTTCACAGTACTAGCTAACTTACACAACCGTCCGTTTGAAGACTTTTTGCTCCACTCGCTTCACCCATTATCCCGATTCTGAGCCCACCAGTCTTTTTGCTCTTACTCCTCAATGTTGCGGAGAAAGAACAAATACAAATTTTAAAGAATATGAATAGACCAGACCAGGGCTTGCATCCATAATCTGCCACACTTGAGGAAAGCACGTTCAACATTACAACACTAATGCAGTTTCCTACAGACAAAAAGGTACTGTTTTATAAAACAAAA
Organism: Gigantidas platifrons; assembly: GCA_002080005.1. Taxonomy (NCBI): domain Eukaryota; kingdom Metazoa; phylum Mollusca; class Bivalvia; order Mytilida; family Modiolidae; genus Gigantidas; species Gigantidas platifrons. The sequence goes on from MJUT01024940.1 coordinate 180,842, forward strand.
CAAAACTCTATAAGACATAAGTACATTTAAATCCAATGCATGTTTGAAAGATTCCCTAGTATACAAGTCTTATGGATGATACTGTCCTGGGTGAGATTACTAGATACAACCTTATGGATGATACTGTCCTGGGTGAGATTACTAGATACAACCTTATGTGATCAAATTTGTCAGTAACTTGTCTGAATATGGTTTTTATTCGTATTCCAATTATGAAATACATTTAAGTCATTCAACTGATTTTAATCACATTAGAATAATTTTTTACCCACAAATGGCACTTCAGACTTTATGTAGGGCCCAGGTGGCTCAATGAGTTAGGTAGTTGGATTACCTAACAACTTGTACAAGCCTATCACCAATATGGCGTCGGTTCGCACCCGGCTTTGTAAATTACAAAAAAAGGATGCACTCGACTGACAGCCACAAGTGATACAGTTTACCAGTTGCTTGCCCAAGGTCAGTGATTTTTCCGGGAACTCCAGCTTCTTCCACCACTAAAACTGGTCGCCATGATATTGATGAAAGTGGCGTTAAACACCAAAAATCAAATCAAATCAGAATTTATGTAAACACATTTTTATGAACTTTGTCAATATTAATGAAAACTTTACAAATTTTACAATATTTCAATTATATCATGCACATGGTGGTCAGTTTTATTGATGGAGGAAACCAGAGTACCCAGAGAAAACTACCGACCTGTCACAAGTCACTGACAACATTTATCACATAATGTTGAATCGAGTACACCTCGCCATGAGCAAGATTCAAACTCACAACGTTAGTGGTGATAGGCACTGATTGCATAGGTAGTTGTAAATCAAACTACTATATGATCATGAACATGTCCCCACACCCAAGAAGGGTTGGCAACAAGGATTCTATTAATCAGTGAATAATAAATATAATCATACATATCTAACCAATAAAATGTCTCTTTGTTAAATGGTACTGTCTGATGAGTTCTCGTTGTCCGTCTGCTATCTGAGGAAAATAGAAGAAAAATGTCACACTCATTTTACCGTTATGAAATTCATCTAAACAAAATTCCTACCAGAAATAGGAATGAATTTATGCAATTTACATCCAAATTTCTGCTGAAACATAAAGTAAAATCACTATTCAAAATTTAATTTTATATATACTGGTAACTTCATTATAAAAACTGTGTAATGTAAACAGCACTGTGGTAATTCTGCATAAACATATGTAAGAATGTGTCCATCAGTTAAAGTAAACAGAAACATAACTCCACAACGAAAAAAGTGGTAAAAGTCAGAAATCAAAGTATGGTTCCTAACCATGTGTATAAATTTCAAATGATTTGCTGAAAGGGAACTTGAATTATGGAACAGAAACCAAATGCAGAACAGACGTACAGATAGAAAAATCTTAGAAAGTGGTGATATCGATACCCTTACCACACAAATACATGATCGTTCACTTTCCTGGCTGGGTAGGTACAGGCACTTCAACAAAAACTGGCAGGGCTAAACTAATTCTAAGGGCACACAGTGTGTTCTGTGTAGGGGCTGTCGTGGTCATGATCGTATGGTAGTTGGATATACAACTATCTATGCAATCAGTGCTTATCACACTGATGTTGTGAGTTCGAATCCCACTCAGGCAAATTAAAGTTATGTGAAAAACTTTGTCAGTGACTTACGGCAGGTTTATAGTGGTTTTCTCTTCCACTGCAGTTTCCAAAGCCAATAATTCTTACTGTTAAGCAATAACTGAAATGTTTTTGAAAGTGGCATTAAACACCATAACCCAATCCAACCCTAACCCCTGTCTTGAGTATAACTAGTAATTATTACAAACTCATTGCTAAACTTTTATAAAAATATTTTGTTGCAGGCCTAGGTTTATCAAGGAATAAATAAGTAAATTTTACCAATTTTCCAAAATAGATCTGGTATGGTTTGTGAGAAGGTTGTGTTCCACATGCACCATAGTACTCTAACAGACCAAACGTGTTGTCTGGGTTCTTCAAGTTTGCTTTACCCTTGAAATTAAATATGTCTTCTGGAAGATTCTGAAAAAAAGAGAGAATATACCTAAAATAAAATATGTCTTCTGGAAGACTCTGCAAAAAAGAGAGCATATGCCTATAATTAAATATGCCTTCTGGAAAACTCTGCAAAAAAAAAAAAAAAAAAAAAAAACATTCTTACATTAAATATGTCTTCTGGAAAATTCTAAAAGATTGACAGAATAACGTTAAATTAAGTTTGTTTTCTGAAAAGCTCTGCTAATATGAGGGAATAAACATTAAATAAAACATCTCTTCTTCAAGAAAACAAAACATGTCTTCTGGAAGACACTGTAGTACTAAAGAGATAATAAACTTGAAATCCAGAATAACCTTATATTAAACATCGATTTTGGAAGACTGCAAAACAGAGAGAGCAATTTGAAATGAAAACATGTCTTTTGTGTGGATCTAAAAATTAAAGAAGTAAAATAAATGAGGTTATTTCAATAATCACTAAAAATTTACGATGAACAAAAGGTTGGGGTAGGATGAATTACCAATTGTGGAAGAAAGTTTATATGTCTGGATATGTTTTTTATAGGAATTATTTCACTTATGACAGGCAAAATGGTACCCGTTCAAGCAATGGCAACAGAAAGGACAAAGATCGTAAGTGTAATTTTCTTATAATTTGCAGATATTTGAACGTAAGTAAAAATAAAATCAGAGGACATCAAACATTATCGATCAGTGTGACATCAAACCCCTTGTAACGTTACTCATAAAATAAATTTTGAAGGTCTTGACATACATACAGTATTAGTAGCCTCGCTGCTATACTACTGACAATGTCTGTCTCAACATTTATTACTGCCATTATTCTATATAAAAACACATCAGCATTGATGAATACCTCAATGATCTTTACTTTATCTTTCTGTTGAACTGTCTTGTTGTAAGTTTCTACATTTATTTTAAATGTCTTCTTCACATCAAAACACACTTCCTATAATCATAAGAATTAAAATACATATTTTATATACTACAAGTACAGTCAAAACTGTCTTAGGTGACTTTCCAAGGGTTGACTTAAGAAAACAAAGGTACAAAATGTAGCGGCCAGCGGTTAAGTCCAGGGCTGTCTTAACAGCATTATAGACCCCCGTTCAAAGCAGTGCACTAGTGCCAACAAAATCAGTGTTTAAACATTAAAAAAACATGCTGTACACAACATGCATAGATTAGCATGATGCCCCTACGCACATGGGGCACCTAGACAACTGCCCAGCGTGCCCATGCATTAAGACGACACTGGTTAAGTTGACCCCTGCTTTCTAATGAAACAATGCAATAGAATCACATAATGTAGCTGAATACAGGCTCAATTAATATGCAATGCACAGTGAAGGAAAATTTATGGTTAAATAATATACAATTATTGCCTTCTTATGAGGAGAACATTGATAGTTGTCTTCTTGAGAGCTTAAGTTCTCACTGTAAAAAGTTACAATATTTTATAATGCTGAAATCCTTACCATGGCCCATAGTAGGTAATGTGTAGTGAGAGTGCCCTGCATCCTAAAGACCTGTTTTGTAAATTTTGAGAGAAAAAAGTAGGCATATTGTTTCTGCTACACAAGACTAAATTTTTCGTTCCTACCCATCTCTCTATTTTTGCTGAAACGAAATTTACAACAAAACTGAATAATGTAAAATACTGTGTTATTAGTGCTTAATTATGTTCTATTTATAGATTTCTAGGAAAGTTCATTTTTGCTGATAGTTTTGTAATTTAAAAATACAAGATTGTGTATTGCCACATGACTTATTGCTGACCTTTAATAAAGATTGTGCACTCAAAAGCAAGTTTCTTTTATTCTACCTTATTTTCTACTGGAAAAGATTCCACGTGTCTGTATAATTCTTCATAGCTTACTCCCTGTCCCCAAAGTTCATACAGAGATCTGAAATATATCACATTACAAAGATACAAAATTGGTACAATATAATAATACATGTACAGTCAAGCCTAACTAAACTAAACCTCCTTGGGGCTAACTTTTGTGTTTGTTTTATACGTGGTAAATTAACAAAGATTTCGTACATTGAGACTTTATTTAAAGTTCAGTTTTTTACCCCTTTGGTATCTACAAACTCTTCTTGTTCTTTTGTCCCTTTATCCTTTTCCTTTTGTTCATTGTATTGTCTGCCCTTCGATTTACGGCTTCTGATGATTACCCCTTTGGTATCTTCTCTTTGATGTTAAAATTCATCACGAATCAAAATTAAATTTCAATGCATAATAGTTTCTAAGTTCCTGCAACCATACATTTGTACATGATCCATATGGTAGAAATTTAATTAGTTGGAAATCTCAGTATCTTATGATATGAAAAAATAACCCTTAAGTTTCAATAAGATACCGGTATATGAAGTGGTGTCTGAGATAGCACCAAATCCTAAACACATATTTTTACCCTAGTTTTAATGGCATCACTTAAAATGACAGTATTTTGACAAGTTCAAAATCGCAATGATAAGAAAAACAACCTTAATTTTCATTGAGATATGTCCTGTAGTGTCTTGGACAACTGATATGTTAATATTCTGTTGCCGAGCTACAAGCATGCATGTCAGCCTGACATATATTATCAACCCAATTACAAGATATGTCTGTTGATGGCTGCGGTTTAATTCCACCTTTCCGACTATACATTTATATGAAAACTGAGGTTGCAGCTGTGCAGTGCTTCTGATCGTGTCTCGTATGTGATAAGACGTATTATTAAACCTCATATATTAATTACCATAAATAGATTAATTTGATTGGACAATGGGCAAAAATCAGAACACGTGATCACACAGGACAAAAATCATATTCCCATGAAATAAATATCATATTCCACCACTTCGGAAGCCTCACGGGTTTTCCCGCCAGAGTTATCGTTCTTTGATAGGAAAACGTCAGAGGCACTCGGAACGCATCATTTGCAGGAAACCGTTGCAATTTGGTCTTTAGATATCTGAGACAACGTTGCAATGGACTTAGAATATGTTTGCCAGCAGTATTTTACATATATGTGTTTTCTTGGTTTCATTCGGTATAATAAAACATTTATAGCATGCGGGTACAGGAAATATGAAAATTTATTCACCCACGAGTATCATATTCCCCTCGGGCAATACGATACTCTTGGGTGAATAAATTTTCATATTTCCCTCACCAGCATGCAATAAATGTATAATAGCATAGCGTAACACAATACTTACACCATCAATGACTTTATCTTTTTCTGTCGTCACACTAAAACCAAAAATTTCACTGATGGCTTTTATTTCCTACAAAATTTATAAATTTTATAATTAGCATAAGTTTGTCTTTAGTCTAAGCTTGCTTTAATAGTGACTGAGTGATTGCTGTTTAACGCCAACTCAGCAATTTTCAATGAAATGATGATGAGGTCCACTTGGTACTAGACCAACACGCTTAGCTGGATTTTTGTATTGCTACCTCACTGAAACAAGTCTGTGGATACATTATGTCCCTCCACTCGGACACATTATCCTGATTCTGAGCCAACCAGTCTTTACTTTTTCTGTTGCGTGCTTAGTGGAGAAGCAACAAATACCAATTTTATAGTCTTTGGTTTGACCCGATCGGGGCTCGCACCCATGATCTAGATTATAAATCTCCTCCTAAGAATCGATAGGGAAGTTAATTAATTCAACTACCATATGATCATGACCACGACTGTATTTAAATTTGGTTCAATTCAAAGTGCAAATGTTTGTTTAAGGCCAAAAAAAAAATGGTGTTTACGGTCACATGTCCAAAAAATCTAGGGTCGGTCGGTCGGCATTAATTTCTTTTTCTTTTTTTTTCTTACTATCGGCAAAACCGGAAATAGTCGTTCCCGGTTCCGGAATCCGAATCCGGTATTTTATTTTAAAAATTTTCGGTAAGCCGTCATTTGTTGAAGCTGTTTTATGACGAGTTACGCAGTTTTTCTACCTTCTTTGCTCTCAATTTCGACAAAAAACTAGCGGTTGAGTAAATAAAACATTGCTGCTGATTAAACAACAAAAATGGTTATCCGAATTCTGTGTAAAAATTGATAGGGTCGCTAACAAAAATTAGGGTCGAATAATTGCCGATAAAAAAGGTTAGGGTCGGCGGCTGAAAAATAGGGTCGGTTGGGTGACCGTAAACACACATATTTTTTTTTTTGCCTAATTGCTCAGCTTGAAAGACTGTTTAACGCCACTTTCAACTATATTTCAGTTTTATCGTGGAGGTCAGTTTTATTGGTGGAGGAAACCGGGATACCCCGAAGAAAACCACCGACCTGCCGCACGTCCCTGTCAAACTTTATCACATACTGTCATGTCCTATGTTATGGCGCGGCCGGTGTTTTGGCGCAACGTCACTTCCGCTATCGTAATAACAAAAAATACAGAAAAGCTAAGGAAAAGGGTACCAGTCGGTAAGTATTGTCTATATTTATTTTAATATTCACAATTTCCTCTTCAAACTTATATGGTAGCACCATTATACATTATGCTCCAAGTAGAAGTGGTTTTTAAAGTTAAATCTTTCCTTTATTCGTTACAAGATAACTTTGAAGAACGCATGCGCCAATTCAGGGGACATGTAAACAATCTTGCAGAAAGGGGGGAAGCTGTGTTTAACGATTAAATGCACAGTTCCATGACTTTCTCCAGAAAAACTGAAATAATAGATTGAAAGTAAAAGGATTATATATTTTAATAATGAAAATTAAAAGATTTCGGAAATCGGCATATCCCGAGAAATAAACAGTAAAGCCTTAGGTGCGCCTAAACACCGGACAGCTCCGTAATTGTAAAGATTGGTTTTGGTTTTATGATGTTTAACGCTACTTTAAACAATATTTCAGTTATATCGTGGTGGTTAGCTTTATTGGTGGAGAAACTGGAGTATCCAAAGAAAACCACTGACCTGCCGCAAGTTACTGAGTGACAAACTTTATCACATAATCTAAAGGGCTTGTTTTGGTTCTATGGTGTTTTACGCTACTTTCAACAATATTTCAGTTATATCGTGGTGATTAGCTTCATTGGTGGAGAAACTGGAGTACCAAGAGAAAACAACAGACCTGCCACACGTCACTGACAAACTTTATCACATAATGTTTTACGTATTACCTTAATAGGGATTAAAACTCACAAATTAGTGGTGATTGGCACCGATTGCATAGGTAGTTGTATAGCCATCTTCCATACGTTCACGACCTCAAAGGCCCCCATTTCATGTAAAAGTAAAATTCTAATCTCGTTGAGATTAGACTTCAGAAGGATGAAGATACAAACAGAAAATTTCTTTGGCATCCTACAAATTCATAATCATGAATACTACTTCTTGAACTTTGGGTTTGTTACTGTGATTTAGATATGACAACCGGAGTTAGTATGCGAGCGTCAGCGAGCTCTTTATGGTATAAAATGTGTACTTAGGATTTTTCGACAAACATGGCTGCACATACTTCTGCTTCTGCCGATTAACTGCCTCCTTCGTCATGTCGAAGATCATGCAGTGATTTAAATAGGTGCTCTGCATCAAGGGAAGTCTCGCATCGGGATAAGTTAAAAACAGGTTAAAAGATAAAAGCAGTCGACACGGTTTACTGGACACAGATTGAAGCTTTAAAAGCTTCAAGTGTGTCCAGGCTGGCTTTGTCGGGTGGCAGGGCGTTCCAATCTCGGACAGTTCTTGGGAAGAACGACATCTTCCTGACGTCAATCCTACAGTGTGGTACTTGATAGGCATTGTCGTAGTCTTCTTGTTGGTCTGTCGAGGCGGTCTGTCTTGGAGATGGCGATTAGTTCCCGGTCGATCTTGTAGAGCATGGTAAGTCTAGCGTCCCTATGACCTCCAACCAAGGGGTTGGATCATGGCAGTGACGCTAGACCTATTGTGTTGGCTGCTTAAGACGAACCTTGCTGCCCTTCGTTGTACACTCTCCAGCTTCCTGATGTATGTCTGATGATGAGGATCCCATACCGGGCTGGCATACTCCATACTGACGAATAAAAAAAAATTCTGCGCATTGTAAACACGTTCCGTGTAACACACTAACACACTCAACTAATGAAGATCTTCTTAACATAAAGCGCAAAGGTGATCCTAAGTCTCGTACCCTCTCTCGTACATCCGATACCACTGAAATCCGGAACCCGTGTGTAATAAAAGTCATTTTGTTAGCTTGTTTTACTTATATTGATATTTTTTTTATTTATTAAATCTCTTCTGACATACTGACAAGAATTTTTGTTTCTACGCGGAAGTTAACTTTTGAGATTTCGTAAGGAACGACAGTTCGATTGAATGAGACTAGATTCGGCCCTAAAAAAAAGTCGTCCCCGATATATCTCGGCCCAAAAAATCTCGACACTTTTTGATGCACTGGATGAGCATGAAATTGCCAGATAATTTTCAGATTCGCAAGCTTTAATGGCCGTGCCTATTTCATATTATTTTGTAGCGTTATTGTGAAAAATTGTGGCTAAATAAACCTGAACGTTATTTGTGCCGGGTTGTCTACGACTCGACTCGAGCGCACCCCAAATCGGCAAATTCCAATCGGCAATCAACATGCCAAACTATTAGACAATCATTGATCACAGTGGCTATACTTATTTTAAATAACCGGTTGAAAACCGTACTACAAATCTAGTCAACTTGATCATTTGCAAACTGTAGTAAGTACTTCTTCATCTTTGAACAATTTGTTACATGTTTTCATGGGCGCTGACATCTTTGTTTTGTAGAACTCTTCAATTTAAGGAGGTAAAACGAGAAAAACAACCGTGATATTGAAAAAAAACAACTTGAGAAATGGCTGGACAAGAAGTTCTATTCTGCAGTGTCATAGATCAGTTGCAGTCTCCACAAGATTCTCTTGTTACAGTTCTACATTGGAATTTGATTTCAAATGGATTTAAATGCTGTGGAATTGGAGATGAGGGTAATTTTTTTTAAATCTATCATTACATTATTTTCACTTTCTACTTTCTGTTTGTTCACAAGGACTTGCTCCCATTCTATTACTTTCAGTGTACAATCAATGTACAGCACATTTAACAATCACAGTGGAGGATTTCATTACAAACACATCCCTGCTTCAACTCTTTATTTTTATTTGTCTATAATTCCCCTCCTTGGGCTTGGAATTCAAAAATTGGAGCAAGGTGTCAGTGACGAATACGATATTTGGTAGGTGAGAGCTTGCTGTAGCAGACCGTGCTTACACATACATAACTAGAAACGGAAGTAGACCCAATATTGGTATGCAGGGCCACCCTTAAAATATTGTTTGTTTGGCATTGCCGACCCACACTATCAGCAGGTGAGTAGGTAGGTAGGGAATTTTTTTTTTTTTACATTTGAAAGCTTTATATTTTCAGACTGGTTTTTCACAGGAACACAGAGAAAGATATGACATTAAAGAATCAAATTTAATGCAACATAAAGAACAGCAAAAATCAAATTCTATTTTCATAAAAAAACATTTTCTGTCTGTCAGACAGACAGTTGAATTTTGAAATCAGAGCCCTATCTATTAAATCTGACAATCTGACACTGAATGAAAAGCAAAGATGATTGGTATTGTGATTTTAACACCACACAATGTAGCATCAGTGTTAGAAATAAAACATTGATTCAAAATGTCTGACATTCAACAATTTTAATGCCCAAACAAAATACTCCACTGCAGACTAGTAGTTTAATGATAGTGACTAGAGTTTGAATTATGCTTGCATGTCTCCCTTCATATGATGTACACTACACTATTTTGTGTATATATGCACTTGCAAACAAAATAAAACTATTTATACTTAAACTAAACATTTTGAACTCTTCTGATTCAGGACAAAATTTGTCAATGATGAATTTGACATATTTAAGACTTTTATCAAAGGTAAGAGCCACAGATATTTGTTCTGTCATGTCCGGATGAAAAGCTTCCATCCCATGAAGCGACGACGTCAAGCAGACATCAACAGTGTCTGCTTTACCAAAGATGAAGTTTGAGTCTTC
>MJUT01024940.1:191070-231336 GCA_002080005.1 Gigantidas platifrons
TTTCTATTCTATGTCGTTTAAACGTTTGCTCTCAATACAGTGTAATTCAAGCGCTTTTACGATCGAGATTTGAAATAAATAAAGCCCGGAACAAACTCCGCGGACACGATTGAAATTCCGGCGAGATTCCGATTTTTTTAATAAAAAAAATTGTCTGAAACGCAAATAAAATAATTTGGGCGGCACGTTTTTCAGTGGGTCGGGCGGCAATGCCAAACAAATACAATTTTATTTTAGGCCCAGACTTTCAAGGTGTGTAGACTTACAATACTTATCACTACATAAGGCCTGAGTAACTCTATAAAAAAAACTTTATATGTGCTAAAGTTAGTTAGTAACTTACTGGAGGTTTGTACTTTTTTCTCGGTATACAGGTTTCATCCTATATTTTGTTTTTACATTAAATAAAAATTAAATAATTGTAAATTTTGAAAACATGAATTTTTAATGGGCAGTTTGAAGAAAGGAATTACCAGGTTACAGTCATGTACTTGAACTTATAGTAATTTATGAAATTTTTGTTTTACATATTTGGAATAGTATATGCTTAGATTGTTTTACAAAAATATTGTACAATTTTTAATGCAAAACATTCAATTTAGCACAGTCCATTGAGTAATATAAAAAAAAAACACTCATTAATTTGAAGATACAACACGTAGATATGTTATCCTTTAAAAAATAACAAAAACTATATAAATTCTTGCGATTTACAGGATTCAAAAGGTGGAAAGAAGAGTGAGATGTTGCCACGTGGATGGAATGACAACCAGGAGTTATATACCTTACGATATAAACCAGCTGAAAGATCTAGTAACGTCTACTTACTGAAGATTATCAGGATTGATGATGACCTACATGTTCATTTCATGGTATGTTACATTTCCCTGTACGGTCATAATTTTATATTGCAGTAAATGAGCAAATAATCAACTGTGTCAGTTTGATAATGCAGTTGTCATAGTTTTATGGTGTTTAACACCTTTTTCAACAATATTTCAGTTACATCGTGGCGGTCAGTTTTATTGTTGGAGCAAAGCAGAGAAAACTACTGACATGCCTCAAGTCACTTTCGAACTTTATCACATAATGTTGTATCGAGTACGTACACCTCACCTGAGGGGGATTCGACCTCACAACTTTAGTGGTGATAGGCATTGATTGCATTGGTAATTGTAAATCCAACTACCATACCATCACGACGGCCCCTTTTGAATTAAGGATTGAGATGCACATGAAGTAAAATCTATATAAAACTCACTTAAAAATCAAGAGCCGAGGAAGTTGTACTTTAGTTGGTGTTTCACATCTCAAAGTAGCCACAAGGTCTTCACTATTGACTTATCATTCATCATATGTATCTCAACTTCTTACTGATATAATAACAGTAGTTGTGAAGATTGAGACACATTAATTATTACAACTGTTCTTGTATAGGAGAGATTCAGAAAGGACAAGCAGCTGAGATACTAGTGATGATGTATGTGGAGACATTCAAAACTGACATTATTGTTTTTATTAGTAGCGTTATAATGTGTTTGACATCACACTGATTGATAATTTTCAGTATCAGACTGACATTATCCCTCAGTGACGTCAAATGTATAAATATCTGATAAATATAAGATCTTAGATCATAATTTATTGAATAAAATACATTAGTGGTCATTGTATTAAAGTAAAGTTTAGAGATACATTATGTGATAGTTTGTCATTGACTTGCGGCAGGTCAGGTTTTCTCCGGGTACTCAGGTTTCCTCCACCAACAAAACGGACCGCCACGATATAACTGAAATATTACTGAACATTGGCACTAAACCACAGGCACTTGGGTCCAGGATATTTTCTTCTTCAATTTTATCAATAAAATGTGCATCTACAACGTATATGAACCCGTTTGACATGCTTCGTTGTGAAATAAACGCCTTTATGAACTATGCCCCATTTTCCTAATATCTACTATACTCAGGTTTCCTCCACCAATAAAACGGACAGCCATGATATAACTGAAATATTATTGAACATTGGCACTAAACACCATAACCCTAACACCTAAATCATGTAATTGAAGGAAAGACAATACAATTGCCAGAAGTAAAAGAACAAAAAGATAAACAATGATTTACAAAACACTACACAAAAACCCAAAGATTGAGCAACACGAACACCAAAGTTAAACTAGGGGTGAACTCAGGTGCTCCGGAAAGGTTAGCAGTTCCTGCTACACTTACAAGACTCAAGAGGCACCCTTCATGTTACTCATTTAAAAAATCTGGTAATAACTTAAAGTTCAATAAAATTTGGTATTTATAAAGACAGTATAGATTTTCAAAGTGTTGAAACAACATAATTAGGACTGGAGTCAGATTAATTATGGTCATTATTTTTGTTCTTTACGTTGTTCTTTCATGGAATGGGAACCATTTTGAGTTCCGTAAGGGAAATAACTCTTATAAATAAATATCAAAAATGCATAATTGTAGAATCAAATCAGGAATGTGCAAATGGTCTATTGCTGTACATACAGTGTTTTTTTTAAACAGGTGTTACTGTAGATGAACTTATTTTTTTGCAGGAAGTAGATACTGAGAAAGTAACCAACATCAATATAAGAACTAGAGATTATACAACTGGTGATTTATCATCATTTGATGCGTAAGTTTTATGATATATGTACAATATACTACAGTCTAGGACTCTCTAACTGCATTGACGGTGTAATGGTGTGATAGATTGCGGTTTAGAGCCCCAATCAGATAAAACCAAAGACTATGAAATTGGTGTTTGTTGGGTCTCCACTAAGCACACAACATTGGGCAAAGACTGGTTGACACTGAATCAGGATACTCTATCTGAGTGGGGCGACATGTCTATCTGCAGACTGTTGAGTCAGTGAGCTTAGCACTGTAAAAATCCAACTAAGAATTTTGGTCTAGTACAAAGCGTACCTCATCATCATTTCATTGAAAATTAATTTGTTCTCGCCATGATATAGCTGAAAAATTGCTGAGTTGGTGTTAAACAACAATCACTCACTCTAAAACTCTGTCTGAGTGGGGCGACATGTCTATCTGCAGCGGACTGTTGAGTCAGTGAGCTTAGCACTGTAAAAATCCAACTAAGCATTTTGGTCTAGTACAAAGCGGACTTCATCATCATTTCATTGAAAATTAATTTGTTCTCGCCATGATATCTGTAGAAGAATTCCATAACATACTTTTTGTCAGAGTATTGTACAATACATATATGAATAAATCAACTTTTATATTACGCTGCACTCCCCCTTACATCTGTTTAGATGTCATATCAAGATAAACTCTTACACACACACCAACACACACACATACATATATGCATGACCACTCACTCTTCTGACTGAATATGTGCACTTCAATAAAAAGTGGCGGGTGTAAACTAGTTTGTATGGGCTTACATCTCCCCTCTAAGTCAATTGATACGGTCATACACGTGCTGTCCACATGTGAGTAGAATGCCGATCTTCACATAGAACTATTTCAGCAGGGTTGATATAAAGAACGTTGAGTTCCAATGTTAACCTTTTTCTTCCTGACGTAAATGCTGTGTTAAGAATAAGAAAAGTGAAAGATACCAAAGAGTTAATTAAAAACAGTCATTCGAAGGACAGACAAAACAACAGCTAAAATAAAAATGACAAAAGGACAAACAATAATCTACAAAGCACTATACAGAAATCTAAAAATCGAGCAAACAAGAACCTCACTTAAATCGAGGGTGAACTCATGTGTTCTGGATAAGTAACCAGGTCGTGCTCCACATGTGGCACCCATGTTATAACAAACCCAGTGATAAATCTTGAATGAGGAAACGACCAGATTGTGATTACAACAAACGGATTTGTGACACACAAATTATGTAAGGGTGGATCAGGTCGTGGTGGCACCCGTAAAACATTCGAAGTGATGACTTCATTTTTCATTCTAGTTCTATGAACGACGACTGATGGCCTGAAGCATCATATAAATGTTAGATGATACACAAAGCCATGGGAAGACAAAATGGGGAAGCAATGGTCAACTTTGAACCAAAAACGTCATTTCTCGTCATTTGCGCTAAACTTACAGTTTATATCAAAAGAACAAGTGTTGGGGTTAGGGCTATGGTGTTTAACGCCACTTTCAACAATATTTCAGTCATATCTTGGTGGTCAGTTTTATTGGTGGAGGAATCTGGAGTACCCTTGGAGAAAACCGCCTATCTGCGCAAGTCACTTACAAACTTATTACATAAAATTGTATCGAGTACACCTCGCCATGAACGGGATTCGAACTCACAAGGTTAGTGGTTATAGTCACTGAGTGCATAAATAGTTGTAAATCCAACTACCATACGATCACGACTACGTATATATGTATATGTTCCAGACCATATGCGTATTTGGACCGTATGCGTATTTTTTCAAAATACCTATACGGCCGTACGCGTACGGTCTGCCTAGTTTTAAGAGATTATCGAGGCTTCAAAATTTTCTTACAGATCAACGTTATTCGAATCTAAAATATATTTGTTAAAAAATGGTAAAAAAAACCCATATGGTCTAAATACCCGTATGGTCCAGCTCGTACTAGACCGTATGCATACGGTCGGACCATACGCGTATGGTCGGACCGTACGAGTATACTCCTACGGTCCGGACCGTACGCGTACGGTCTAAATACGCGTATGATCTGGAACATATCCATATGTATAATACCACATGAGCAAAACAGTTGCTCTTTCCTAATCTTGAAATAATTCGATTCGAACTCACAACGATTTTGACTGTACTGATTGCAGATGTTGTTTACCCATCTGGAACACCTGCGTTCACCCCCGGTGTTTAGTGGGGTTCGTGTTGTTCGATCTTTAGTTTTCTGAGTAATATTTAGTAGATCTGTATTTGTCCTTTTGTCCTTTTTGACTTGGCCATTGTATTCTCCGTCCTTCGATTTACCTTTTCTGTTTACCCCTTTGGTATCTTCAAACTTTGGACATACTGATTTTAGTTGAATTTTCATTTTTCATGTCTATAACGGGATCCTTGTTCGACCCGTGTATATTACTCCTCACTCTACATAATACGAAAGGTAACAGGACACTATGCGTCTAGTATACGTATAAACCAAAGGGTTATGCGTAAATCCCTTGTATCCTTTATTTTTTTCTATCTGAGTTTGCCAGGTCATCGAAGTTCTTTTCCAGTACTCAGTAATGTGTTTGTTCCTAACTTCATACCCTTACTCCTTTTTTTTATTTTACAAGAGGTATTTTTTGTTTTGTTTATCTAATTGTACAAGAGGGATATTTCATTTCAATTTGATTAAGATCACATCTCTCACTTGCCTCTTTATTAATATGAAGAGTTTGAAAACACCAAAGGGGTAATCAGAATCCGTATATCGAAGAAGAACAAACACAATGACCAAAAGAAAAAGAACAAAAAGGACAAACAACGAACCACAAAGCAAACATATAAAGCTAAAGATCGAGTAACACGAACCCCACTAAAACCTGGGTATGAACTCAGGTGCCCCGGAAGGGAAAGCAGTTCCTGCTTCATTAGTGACACCGTCGTGTTAATCTAGTTACAAAGCCGATGATAAGTCATGAATGAGGAAAAGACCGGCAAGTGTTTACGACAAGTGGAACATATCCGTGGTCATTTCTGACACAGATATTCCATTGCGGTCAACCAGGTCATGGTGACGACCATAAAACTTTCGAAGTGATGACTTCAACTTAACTAAGATGAACCCTTGGTTCAGTAGCCTCCTTGTTACCAGCAACGCGCTATCAAGGAAATCCTGATAGGAACCACATGCTCTGGAATATCGTATCAACTGAGATATATATACTGCTGGAATGTTACATGTGAATTGAAAGTTCACAATGGGAAATTGAAATCATCTCTTTCGTCGCAAAGTTTCTTTGTTAACCGCCCCTCACTGTCAAATTCGATGTGTAGGTCAAGGTTGGAAGCAGACCTATCTGTATCTGTGGTATCCTTTATTTCAAGCTAAATGGGATAGATGCAATCAATGAAATCACCAAACATAGAATTATTTAGGGAAAGGACATCATCTGTATAGCATAACGTGAAATGTCACGGCGTAGGAGATCCGATAAAACTCCCATTACCGCTCAAAGGCGGGTCACCCTATGTTACCGTCCAATGAAAATTGCGATAAAGTGATTACGTTAAATTTCTAATTAAGCTTCTTTGTTTACTACGAGCAATCCGATAAGTCGAAAAGGGTCATAACCCATATTTATCATATCATTAAATATTCATAGCATAAGGTCACTGGCATATGATCCGTAATATGTTTTTTTCAGATCTCCTACACTCCTACGAGCAAATGAGAGATGTGATTTTAATCAGATTGTATAAATTGTTTAGCTTGTTTTTATACAGTTGCATCTTGAAACGTTGGAAGAAGATATATTCATTTTGTTTGCGGTCAATCACCATGTCAGAGTACTTATTTTCTGCTTCATAGCCAAATGATACTAACTCCTCCTTGTCATCAAGAAGCAAACATGTAGGCGTCTTGAGTTAGAAATGTCTCAGACTTCCGCCATTCCATGCTTGCTTTGCGACTATTTTCAGAGGGTCCTTTTTGAAATCATCTCTAGGAGAAAGGGCATACCCAGAAAATGTTGTCCCAAAGTCTATCACGGCTACGAACAAATAATTATCAGTCAATGACGCCATACCAGATATAGCATAATACACGATAAATCTACAATAATATATATATATATATATATATATATATATATTTATAGCATCTGCCTACTTCAAATACAAGTGTAAAATTTGAGGTAGGAGGAACACTGATTAAGTGGTGGATAATCAGATGCACTAAAATCAACTTTAGAAATATTGATTTTGTCGTCATAGTGTAATTTCCTTATATATTTTTATAAATTTATAGAGAAAATCACACTTATTTGGCTTTCTAATCTTTTAATTTAAGGTTATTCCAGAAATAGGTCGCGCGTACTGAATTAGATGTCTACGTTTTTATTAATATCACTGGGTGGATACCTCTGCTGGTGAACTATTGATACTGATATGGTTTATTAGATATACATGGTACTTATCATTGAAATTTACAGTTCTTATATAATGAAATTAATATTAAAAATAAATCTCTCCTCCAAAGTCATAGATGACCTTAACAGATTTTGGTTATCCTTTGTTGCCCTTTTGTTTTATTGTTCTCAAAGTTTTTTTCTATAATTATTTGGCTTTGCATCCTTATGACTTTTAGTGTATGTGATGATGGTTATTCAAGAAACGCGTCGTGCGCACTTAATTAGATATCTACGTTTTTATTACACCATGACAACTTCTCCTTACACATTTTATAGACAGAAAATATATACAAATACAAAACCATAGATACAATGTTGAAATATGTCGTGTTCATTAAATTAGATATCTACCTTTTGTTTTTCATTATTTGCTACAAATCTTCGTTACTATATGTGTAAAAGACCGTTGTGGTCGTGATCGTATGATAGTTCGATTTACAACTATCTATGTAATCAGTGCATATCACCACAAACGCTATCAATTCGAATTCTGCTCATGGCGAGGTGCACTCGATACAACTTTATGTGATAAATTTGTCCGTGACTTGCGACAGATCGGTGGTTTTCCCCGAGTACTCTGGAATCCTCCATCAATAATTCTGACCACCACGATATAAATTTGAAATATTGTTTAAAGTGGCATATCAATATGTCTCGACTAGTCGTCTCTGGTCATATAGATTATCTTCAAGAGCCAGGAGAATGTCTTGATCCCTGTTTATTTATTTACATGCAAATCATATTTAGCCTGGATCCTGACATTAATTTCTATTAAAAAAATATGGACAATTATACATATACTTTAGCATCTCTTACTTGAGCACTCATCCTAAAAGGGACAGTTATACTAAAACATCTCTGATTTGTACACCCTCTCCCTCCGAGTTCTTCTCCAACTAATAGGTACAGTTATACTAAAATACCTCTGATGATTACACCCCTTCTCCGAGTTTTCTCCACCGAATATGTACTGCTATACTAAAACATCTCTGATTAGGGCCACCTCCCCTCTCTTCTCGTAATAGGGACAGTTGTCCTAAGGATCTCTAATGAGCGAAACACCCCTCTCCCCCACCGAGTTTTTCTTCACATAATAGGGACAGTTATTCTAAAACATCTCTGATTTGTGCTCCCAATGATGCTCTTCCCCTGATAGGAACAGTTGTACTAATACATATCTGATATGTGTACCCCGTGTACCTGAGTTCTTCTCCACCTAATAGTTACAGTTTTACTAACCATCTCCCCACTCCCACTCCCCCACCAAGTTCTTCACCCCTAATAGGGACAGTAATGCTGTTACATCTCTGATGTGTGTATCCCGAGTTCTTTTCCACCTGATAGGGACAATTATACTAATACATCTCTGATTTGTGACCCCAGGGTCTTCTTCCCCGAATAGGGACAGTTGTACTAATAAATATGTGATATGTGTACCCCGTGTTCGTCCCCGCTTAATAGAGACAGTTGTACTAAACCTCTCTGCACCTGAGATCTTCTCCACCTAATAGGGACAATTATGCTATTACATCTCTGATGTGTCCATCCCCAGTTCTTCTCCACCTAATAGGGACAGTTGTACCAAACAATTCTGACATGCGCCCCCCCCCTCCCCCCATCCGAGTTCTTCTCCACTTATTAGGGACAGTCATTCTATTACATCTTTGAAGTGTGCATCCAGAGTCCGTTTCACTGTAACAGGGACAATTGTACTAAACATCCCTGATGTGTGCCCTGATTTCTTCTCCACCTAATAAGGACAGCTATACTAAAGCATCTCTGATGTGTACAACCCCCTCTCCTGAGTTCTTCTCCATCCGAATAGAGACAGTTACTAATATTAAAGCATCACTGACTTGTGCCGTAATAGGGACAGTTGTACTAAGCATCCTTACTGTGCGACCCTCCCCCTCGTGTTCTTCTCCACCCCGATGCTTTTTCAACTAATAGAGAAACGTTATACTGATCCTCTCTGATGTGTGTATCTCGAGTTATTCCCCACCTAATAAGGACAGTACAGGGGCGGATTCAAGGGGGGTGGGGGCGCACCCGACGCGCGCCCCCTTCCTATAATTGGAAAAAATATGATTTTTTTGCGTAAAATCGTGATTTTTCACACGAAATACCCCCAAAATTTTCGCGCCTACCTCCGCTCGGCGCGATTTTTTCAAGTGCGCCCCCTAACTTGAAATCCTGGATCCGCCCCTGCAGTTATACTAACATATGCGTCTCTATGTTATATATGTTTTGATAGATGTTAATACGTTCACGTTTGATCCATTTTATATATTTATACATTCTATCAAAAGAATTTTCAAAACACAAAGTAAACATACATTTTCGATCACAATTACATGATTAATTTTGTATATTGAAATTCAATGCATAAAACAAAGATTCTGATTGTCACATTGGTATCTTCAAAATCAGTTTTCGCCATATAATTTATCAAAATGTTCAATAATTTACCTCTGCTTTGCACAGACTTGAATACTTTAACCAGGATGTTCATAGCTCGGTTGGTATGGGTGTTTATAGATTACAGGAAAAACACAAATTAAATGTCCCGATAACGAAATATTTATATTTGTGTAACAGGCGACCTACGATATCACCATATCTATGCACGTAGTTTGTGAATTCCAATCTTTCCATTTTTATTGTATCCATCTTGATTGTGAATTTTGTTATCACGAGATTCTCTTGTATTGTTTTGTCTGTCAGGAGTGTGAATAGTTATTTGCACACTAACATGTTTGTGATGTCTGTCCTTCTGTCTTTTTACAGATTCTGATAACCCTTTCGACATCATCAAACTCTTCTTAATCTGTGTTTTAGTGGTCTCCAGTATGAATTCCATATCATAAGATGTTCTTGCCGTTTACACAGTATTATGATGGGTGTCACTAGTGGAGGGGGAACATAAGCTTCCAGAGGACACGAGCCCACCCCCGGCTTTCAGCGGAGTTCGTGTAGCGCAATCTTTAGTTTTCTGTGTAGTATTTGTCGAGTATTGTTTGTCCGTTTATTCTTTTTCTTTTGGCCATTGTGTTGTCTGTTCGTCGATGTACGGCTTCTGATTACTACTTTGATGGATTCAAACTTTTCTTCCTCTAAAACCCGCATTAAGGTGTATTCCTTTGCGTACGTGCATCGAATGCGGTAGATCATTGGTTCAAGTCGAGGTCGAGTCTAACCAAAGACTATGAAATATGTATTTGATACTTCTCCTCTAAGCACGCATAATTCAGAAAAAAGAATAAAGACTAGTTGGATCGGAATCAGGATGATGTGTCAAAGTGGAGCGACATGTCTATCCACGGATTCTTGATCCATCAATGAGCAATCGCTAGGTATTCAAATTCATCAAAGCGTGTTGATCTAGTACAAAGCGAACATCATCTCATCGGATGTAACTTGTTCTCGCCCTGATATATTTGAAAAATGTCTCATTTGGCGTTAAACAACAAACACTCACTCACTTGCTCAAAATCCATGAATATTTGTTCGACATGCTGAAGATAATATATATCCGTCACGTTTAACTATATGAAGCATAGATCCTCCGTGGCCTTATCTTTGATCTCTCATATATTTTTGAGCTTGCCTGCGACCTGCTCGAAAGGACCATATGAGCTATTGACTCAGAGTAGACAGACATTTCTACACACGGACTCTTGCTTCAATGAGCACTCACTATAAAAATTCAGCAAAGCTTGTTGGTCTGGTACAAATCGGCCATCATTATCAATCATCGAATGTAGCTTGTTCTCGCCGTGATATAGTTGAAAAATCTCTCATTTGGCGTTAAACAACAATCACTCACTCAGTCAAAATCAATGCATATTGATTTGACATAGTGTAGATAATAGATATACGAAACGTGTAGCTATGTGAGGTATAAATCCTCCGAATCCTTATCTTTGTTTTCTTGTATATATTATTATTTAATTTTTAATCTTGCTTATGACCTGATACAAAGGACCATGTGAACTATTGACTATTGTCTTCGCTTTGCGTCCGTCGTTGTTTTCCTACGTTAATATTGTCTTCACCAAACCTAGTCGAAAACAAATGAATGAAGCCGGAACTGTTTACCCTTCGGGGCACCTGCCTTTCTATGTTGTATATTGTTTTCTTTATTAACATATTGGATATTGAACTACACGCTCACTTGAACCTGTATCGCTCACCTGATTATTTATATGGAAGTCTGTGTTCAATATTCAATCAAGTCTAGATTTTAAGTAAAAGGATTGTATTAATTTCTACATAGGATTTGTTGTTCGATTGTAACCCATTAAAGTATGAATTCAATGAAAAAAAGAGGGGGCGTTGTTCTTTAAAAGATAGAGGAAAATGTTGACATACTACCGAAAGCACTTAACAACATCCATTCAACAACAAAACACCACATCAAAATTGGTATAAAAAAATCTATGTAACTTTCTAATATCCCCGTGTGGCAATAAGTCGGTCAGTCATTGGATAATGTTTAGTTATTTTTTTCATGTTTGAAAAGTAAACATTTTTTTCTTTGCAATTATGTTCCTCATCTATTCTTGTTCATATGTGTAAAGTTCCATGGAAAAAAGATCGATAATAATAACACACTGATCCATATTTGTTTACTCCCTTTTTCCAAATGGCGTCCTATTACGTCACATAAGGCCGGTCAAAGGTCAATAAAGCACCTGTTTTTGTCATAGGCCAACTAAACTTAAAAAGTAAACCAGATTAAGAAAGTACAGTATTTTAGCTTTTTCGGTGTAAATTGTTTTGTCTGAAAAATTTCAAAAGATGTCTTTTTAAATAGTTTGAAATTGAAGCATTAAAAAATAATTCATGATGCAAATATTAACTTGCTTACCCATAAAATAAAGTATTTAATCTAGTGAATTTGGTGTTTTTGCTTTTGTCAATACAATCTATTAGACTGACTACATTCTGTCATACTTTTATAAAACAATTAATGACTGATTTCATTATTTTAATCACATTTAATATCCCAGAATACATCACTCACTCACAAAGAACAATCAGCCATTTTAGTAGAATGTAAAATAAATGATCAATCATCATATTTTCAAAGTATTTTAAAATACAATTTACATGGCCTACATTCCAGAAACGGTCATGAACTGTGATGAGAATTATGTCAACAAACTGGAAATATAAAAATGTTTGGGGAAAACCATCCCTTAAAATAGATTTCACAGGCAGAATGACCAGGTAAAAAGGACATTAGTAAAAAGGTGCTTTTTTACTGACTTGGAATTTGTCTAATTCAATCTTACTTGTTTTAATCGCATTTTATAATCTTCAAGTTTTAAAACAGTGCTTCGGCGTCTATATACGTTATGAATATACAGAATGACGTCATTGGCCTCGTGCTGCGTGGGAATGGTAAATCAAAACAAATGACCGACTTTATTGCATGACCCATTTTTAAAATAAAACAGCAAAACAATTGTATTGCCCATTAATAAATGATAAAAATTAACACTTTGCTAAAAAGCGTACCTTACAATTGGATAAAAATTGAAAGGCTCAAATTTTGTTTAACCCTTCCCCGTTTAACCCCATTTATGTCTAAAACGGTAATAGCTATATAATAACGGTCTGCATGTTTCTGAAAGGAACTTTTTTACGGAATCAGTTGCAAAAATCCTCATCGAAAACAAGTAAGCAATAAATAATTTATACCTATATATCTGGACAGACCCTTGTTGACACCTTTGAGCCTCTTGTTTATGTTTACTTCTTCTGATCTACAAAACATCTCATGACTTAGTAAGAAACTATCCAATAAACATTCCTTCCAAGTTTGGTTCCAATTCGTTTTAGAGAAGAAGATTAAAATGTAAAAGTTTACAGATGACGACAACGACGACGGCGTCCAGTGATGACAATACCTCACATGACATTTTGGGTCAGGAAAGCTAATAAAAACAACCTTGAAACATTATTGAACTCATGCTGTGCATAAATAATAATTTGATGCTGTCTTGTCACTAGAATAACACGACGGGTGCCACTAATGAAGCAGGAACTGGTACCCTTCCGGAGCACCCTTGTTGATTCCGGGTTTTTAGTGGAGATCGTGTTATTCGATCTTTAGTTTTATATGTAATCATTGTAGTTCGTTGTTTGTTTGCCCTTTTGTTCTTTTTCTTTTGGTCATTGTGTTGTGTGTCTTTCCTCTATTTACGGATTCTGATTACCCCTTTGGTATCTTCAATCTCTTCTTAAATATGTTCCTATGGGAAATGTTTTTAATTAAATAAACGTTAGGGAAAGCTGACATCGTTTTGTGGAGCAACTGGACCATTTAAAAGTAAATTTTGATTGAATATTTCTTAAATGAACCTCTGCAACATGTACATTAATTTATCGGAAATCCAAAATGGCCGCCACTGGCGGGTTTAGTTTAATAGAGGTCCCAAAGGGAAATGGACAAAATGAACAAAAAGTTGATAAACTACAAATTTTGAATCCAAATTTTATGTACATGATTACTGGATTGTTCCTGACAAAGTTTGTGCCTGTAATCCAATATGTCTACCACCACAGAGCAAAGAATAATATAGGATCTTGTGGGGAAACAATAATGTTTTGAGATATATTTGCCTTAAACAACTAAACCTTTTAAAGAGAAGTTTGGAAGGAATATTTCCTGAATTGTCCTCTATGGAATCTACACATTTCTGTGCCAATAAATAATTCCACGGAATAAGTGAGCAGTACAGGATTTGGCGAGTCTCTAGTTGGGTTTAATGTGTATTTACCCACATCTGTAGAACATAGACAAACTGACCTTTCCGAAAGCTTAAACAGTATAGGGATATGATTGCACTTCCGATGGAGTTCACATTCTGTTGCTTTACATTTAATATTTGACTATTTCCGATTTTTTCGCTATTCCTCCGTGGATTGGCAAAAGGCGATTTTTTTCCAGTAGGAAATTTGAAATTACCTCAAGGAAATGCAATTTTCCTTTGGGATTTTTTTTTTAGAATTTTCAAATAGAAAAATCTGTCATTTAATTTTCTTTAAGGACAAATGTTGAAATATAATATTGAACTTGTAGATTGTTCTTGGTCATTTGCTATTACTACTTATATTGTGGGTTCGACTTCCGCTCAGGGCGAGGAGTACAACATTATCTGATAAAGTTTGTCAGTGACTTCCGGCAGGTCGGTGGTTTTCTCTGGGTACTCCGGTTTCCTCCACCATTAAAACTGACCGCCATCATATAACTGAAATATTGTTGAACGTGACGTTAAACACCATAAAGCCAAATAAAACCAAACCTGGTCATTTGCTGCTGAAATTAACATAGAATATACTGAAAAAATGTCACATCTTATTTTATTAGATAATTATAAATATGTGGTGAGTATATTGAAGAAATTAAACAAATAGTTAAGAAGAGTTTGAAGATACCAAAGGGGCAATTACATCAAACCCATAATAAACACAGAAACATGTATTTACGGGGATTTGTCGTCAAGAAAAAATATAATTTGCAAATTAATACCACAGATGTATATTCTACATAGAACTTCTAAAACAATGTGTAAAATTATATGCAAAATCAATCGCAGTTATTATATACAGATTAGTACATTGTCTTTTCCATGTCATCCCGAGATTATCATATCAGCTATCGATTGCGTCTCGGGTTGATATAGGATGATAGCCGGGGCAATATTGATATTTTCACTTTGTACTTCCATAAAATTGTTTTTACGAGGCAAATAAAAAAACTGACCTAGCTAAAAATCGACGACTTCATATGGAAGTTAAATTATGAATTCAACAGATATATTTTCAGAAAACTAATGTCCAACAATAGCATCATTACATCCATAGATATTAATAGTAAAATGTTCTATGAATGCTTTTTAAAACGTCGAGTTGACTTCAGCTCGTTAGTATGTAAAACTAACATATGAATGTTAAGTATGTGATTCAAATTAAATCTAAGACTGTTGCACGTTCGACTCCAGACTTTTCATCAAATGCAGTGACTTTAAGTTCGGTGTTGCCAAAAATCATATTTACACCAAAAGAGCGTATCTCTTCAGATGGGTGGAGTATGTCAACTGTTAAGGTTCCTAATTTTGTACAACCTTCTACATCTGTATATTGTGGACACTCTGTTGTTGACTGAAATATAAGAAAGGGTATTTCACTTTGAAATGGTTCTTCAGTTTGGATTATGCGAGTGATTTTAGCTCCCAGCTCTACAACAGATCCTGTTTTTATGTAAATGTAAAAGAGATTGTCACACTTTTTCTTTCCATTTACTACAACACACCGACCTGGTTCGTAAAGGTCTGGATTAAAATCGTTCATAACATCTACACCATAAGTATATCTGGCAATTCTGGCCACTATATAGTCCGGTTTATGTCCGAATAAGACTGCTCCTTTTAAAACCGATAATTCTGCGTCTTCTGGAACTATCACACGGTAGTTTGGAAAGAACGATTTTATGTTTTCTTGAATTATTTTGCAGCCAGAAAATCCACCTACTAGAACGATCATTTTCAAATTTGATCCTTTCAGCTTCTTTAAAACGTCAGAAATTAGCTCAATAATTCTTTCTGATGCCTGTTTGAACATATCTATTATCAAATTAGTATCAATTCTCATTTTGTCATACCGAAGTATCATCTTATCTTGGTATGGCGAAGACTGGACAACTGCTTCAAAATCTTCCTTAAGATGTTTCTTACACATTTGTTCAAGGGTACCCCGTGGAATGGTCATCTTGACTTTGTCATCTTTATCTGTATAAACGATTCTTTTTACAGCTTCAAATTCTCGGAATATATCTAGATATGCTTCCGGTTCTTCTCTTTTCATTTCATTCAGCAGTGGTGCTCCTACAAGTTCAACAAATATCTGATAGAATGCACTATCGACTGATGTTCCACCACAATCTCCACCAGATGCACTACACAGTTCCTTCAAGCTGCCATTGCTTAATTTTTCGTGGACGGTAATGTCAGCTGTGCCTCCTGAAAATAAAGCTCAATTTAAACATGATGTAATTACTAGATTTGTATCAGTACGTTGTGTTAAATCTTTTGGGGTTAGGTTTAGGGTTGTGGTGTTTAACGCCACCTTCAACAATATGTCAGTTATATCGTGGCGTTCAGCTTTATTGGTGGAGGTAACGGGAGTACCAGGAGAAAACCTTGTACATTTTGTACCTGTTGCAAGTCACTGACAATCTTTATTACATAACGTTGTATCGTGTACACCTCGTCAAGAGTGTGATTCGAACTCATTATGCAAATATATTCAACTTGCCTCTTTTCAAAATGTACGATTGATTGAATATCTAAACTTTATATTGTTGGAGGTAACGGGAGTACCCGGAGAAGACCACCTACATTTTGTACCTGTTGCAAGTCACTGACAATCTTTATCACATAACTTTGTATCGTGTACACCTCGTCAAGAGCGAAATTCGAACTTATTATGCAAATATATTCAAATTGCCTCTTTTGAAAATTTACGATTGACTGAGTATCTAAATTTTGTTGAAAACAATGATGTCTTTGCAGAATAACTGCTTTGTTCAGAAATGGTTTAAATTGCGTTGCAGATAAAGTTTTACTTTCTTGGTATTGAATATTATATAATCAATTTTATTGATTTAAGGGAAATACAATTACATTCGATCTTTGCGAGTACAGTTGTTTGAGATTTATAAATCGGAAACATCACAAGAATTTTTTTCTCCAAGGTATCGATTTCATCTAAATTGTGCACACACCCCAAAAACGTGGGGAATATAATCATCATTATGTATTCAGGAACCCCACCAGCTGCCTAAGACAAAATTCCAAAAAGTTGTATGGTCATCTGCATGTATTGGCTACCCTTAGTGTAGTGAAGGTAATTCCAGAAACGCGTCGTGCGCACTAAATTTGATATCTATGTTGTCAGATCTTTCGTTATTTTATTGTGTAGTTTTTGTCCGGATTGAGAAGTTTTTGTACTGTTTCCTCTATCTATATTTGATCAAATATCAGTGCATAAAATGTTGGGGGTCATGGAATAATGGTATCCATGGGAAATATTAAAAGCGGACTGGCAATATAAACGGTATTAGATGCAATATATGTCAATGGACTATATAAATATATATATAACATCAATGTACGTACCTCCGTTATCAACAACCATGTATTGTGTTCCTTCCTCAGACATTGAAAACCCCCTTTCAGCACCTTTTAGTTTTTCTGTTGGAAGATACTGGCAATATATGGATGCTGCTTCTGGCTCCAGTGCAATTAACAACTGGTTGTCTTTAATTCCAGCCTAAATTTATAAAAGAACAACAGTAAGTATTGTATTTATTTGCTTTTCTTTCGTATGGTACGTAGGTTGGGATTCCTCTTTTTTTCTTCTAAAGAACATTTTTACTAATTGAAGAAATAAAAGCGTGCATCGCTCATCTGAATATTGGGCTGGCAATGGAAAATAGTTTTATAATTAAACAAGTAACAAAGGGTATAATATTTTACTGGTTTCTTAGGTTTTTCAAAGTATACAATACCGTATATTGTCTCCGTTTGTGTGCCCAATGTTCGTGTGACTCTGGATTGTCTATTCTTGATTGCCCCTTTGATTTTTTTCTAACGTTTATCACAAAGATAACACGGTATGCATTTTTTCTTTGATATTTTCCCCCTAAAACATTAAAAACTTGATTGGGCTGATCATTTAGAAACTCATAGAGAATTTGGATCGGACAACCCGGTCTTCCTTCAAGATGGCGACCTTTACTAAAACAGATATTTCGTCACATCTTAAATAGCTCAAGCTACTAATATTAAAACAAGAAATATTATCCTTTAGACTCTGACTATCTATATTGTTGTTTTTTCTTGTGAAAATTACGCTTCTGCCATAACGGAAATTGTGCCTTGTATATTGCAACCGAGAAGCTCATCGTGAATCGTGATACTTCCCCCATAATGTAAACCAATTTACTGAAATTTTGATAGTTACAATGTTTTGTAGATCGTTGTTTGTCCTTCTTTCCTTTATCTTTTGGCCATTATGTTGTCTGTCCTTCCTCGATTTACAGATTCTGATTACCTCTCTGGTATCTTCAAACTTTTTATATCATATTTTTTTCTAGTAAAAATTGTGTTTTTACCATAATGGAAATTGTGCAAACGAGAACCTACTGGCGAATCCGGATACTTTCCCCATAATGTAACCAGATTGAAATTTTGACAGTTGTATATATTTTGATACAAAACGTCTATAATCCTCATATTGTTCTACATAATTATTATAAAGAAATTAAAGATCTCTAGCTCAGTAAAATGGACATAATTTTGGCTTTTGGTGGGTATTTATTTTATGACGTTACGCGCGATGTTCGTTCCTGTACGGGTTTTAATGGCGTGACTTTAACATCGTGAAATTTTGACATGTCCATCAAAGATTTTGACAGCTGCAAACTGACCAAACAGAATACAAGTCCGTTGTACTACTGTATGTCCAGTGCAACACCCTGATGTACGGTACCGTGTTCACTTCTGCAATTGGTCGACTCGAACTAGATATACAGTACTACAACAATAACTTGAATGTGTTATATTACTCCCAAAATGAAGCAACAAGAACTTTTAACATCAAATCAAGTAATATTTATTGCTTAAAACGAATACGCAAAATATACGTGTGCTATGTACCAATCCATGAAGTGCTGTCGTGTTTTCCGCAACGGATGACAATCCACCACATATCGTGGTTTCCCACTATATAGTGTGTTCCGCGACGGAGAACACGCTTTACCACGCTGGGGATTGAAAAAACATGCTCACGATATGTAGTGGAAAATCGTGGGAAATGTAAAAAAAAAAAAAAAAAACAGGCTGTGCCTTCTGTAGATTACAAAGAAAGACAAAATATATATGTCCTGATAAGGGTATATTTAAATTTTATAATAGGCGACCTACGACATCATTGTTATAATAATTTATTATCTCCATACGATCATATTTGTAGAAATTATAACTGATGTTCTGATGTCTTTGCTGTTATCAGAAAGTGTAATTTATTATATTCTGTTTATCATATTTATACTTGAATAAAGACATTTACATTTGCTGGTTTTGAATGCAATTTATTGAGATTGCTAGTTGCTCATACATGTATTTTCATTATAAATTATGAAATTATTACTTTGATTGTTAGATATATTTCTTGAACAATTATAATCCATTTCTTATGTTGTCGCAATACGCTATACAATTTATATATATTGATAAATAGTCAAAGTTTTATCTCGAGTAACACATTCTTATTCCGGTACTTTTTCTACTTATAAAGCTTTGAGTCAGATTTTCTGATTCAGTTACTGTTTCTATTTATAAAACTTTGATTCAGATTTTCTGATTCAAGTGGGTTTTTTTATATATAAATCCTAACTTTGTTAAAGTTATGGAAACATCGGAAACAATGTCAAAGCCAACAGACATGAATAAAGCAACACTTGAAGAATTGACCTCGATTACTGTTATTGGAGAGAAAAGAGCTCAGAAAATATTAAACAAAAAGCAAGAAAAGGAATCAGACCTCACACTGCAGGATTTGAAACTCATGACAGGTATACCAAGCACAATATGGGATCCCTTGATTGGGACTGGGGAAATAATGATAGAATTACCAAGTAATGCAGAAGGTGGACAGACACATGAAACCCAACCTATGTAGACCAGAATGTAATTCAGAAAATGGCGAACACCATAGATATATTGACAACTGAGATGGATACTCTAAAACAAGATAAGAACAACATGCAATCAACATATGACCAGCAGATACAGTATTTAACTCTAGACTTCAAAACAAAGATGAAAAATAAGGAACATGAGTAAGAACAACAAATCACAGAGTACAAGAAACAACAAAAAGAGCAGTTCGAAACATTTGTTGCCGAGTACAAGCAGAGGGAAGAAATATTACTCTGTGAGAATGTGTTACGCAACATTGTACTGAAACAACTGGAGGAGTCCAAAAAAATGTAATTCCGGCGAGGCAAAAGATGACTGTAACATCGGAATTGAAAGAAATCTTGGAGAAACCAAAATACAAGTGGGGACCAGATAATTATTTCAAGACGGATAGTCTCATGCCACCAAAAATGTCCAGTTATGATGGAAAAAATGACTCGCGTCCATACTGGGTAAAATTCAACCATATTACTAACAGGCACGGTTGGACAAAAGAGATTAGACAAACTAATTGAATGTTTGAGAGACCGAGCTCTATTGTTTTTACTTCAAGATCCAAAACAGTACAGCAAAATTCCCGATCTATTTGCAAGAAGATGGATGAAAGATTTGGAAAGAAAGGCCTACCACATATTATCAGAAGACAACTTCAAGATTTACGTCAATTCTAAGAAGAATCGCTCGAAGAATATGCTGAAAGAGCGCAATAATTGGCCACTGATGGTTACCCAGGAACATCGGATAACTTTATACAAATAGTAGCCACTGATGCTTTTTTGAAAGGTTGCTCAGACAAGAAGGCAGCTTTGACAACCATGGATAAAGATTCTACCAATTTGAATATTGCCTTACAGTATGTTAAGAGTGCAGTAACGAACCAGAGGTCATATTAGGAATAAAGAAATCAGACATTGGCATTAAAAGAGTAACATTCCAAGAGTCAGATATGGAAGGTGAAACAGAGCAAGATGAGAGCAATTGACCAGTATAAGAGCTGTGTACGGAAAAGATACAGGAAATGAAATGTATAAATCATTGGAATCATGGATAAAGAAAACAGAGGATGATCTACAAGAGACAAAGTCAGCTGATCTACAAGTATTATGGATTTTGAAACGCCAGAGGCAAAGGTCACCACAAAGAACAAGTCCAAGACAAAGCCCAAATAGAAGTGGAAGGTGCTGTAGCTGTGGTGTAGAAGGACATCATAATAAACAGTGTGACAAACCGAGATCTAATCCAAGGTTAAGATCTCCATCGCCAAAGAAAGAGTCTGGAAGTTCTTTAAACTTCAATGGACTGAAGCCGTAGGTCGATCCTAAGTCCATTCAGATGATACTGGCATGCCACCAACTATTAAAGACCAAACACGACAACCTATTCAGACCTAAGGCATACCAGCAGAGGTCAAATTATACCAACCAACTGTAAATGATAAAGAAGCAAGGACGCTGTACATTCCTGTAAAGGTGGAGAAACAACAAGCTTTGGCTGTAGTAGACACGGCTGCACAAGTGGCTTAGATTTTTCGAAAGACTCAAACCCACACCCAAGTTGACAACTACTATTAAACTGAAACGAGCAGGAGAATGTTCAGCAATGGAAGCTAGAGTAGCCAAGAAAGTGCTATTCCGGATTGGTCAAATCAAGATCAAATGGAATATGGTTGTAGCTGATATAATGGTTGACGTAATCTTGGGAATGTATTTCTTTGAACACCAGAAAGCTGTTATCAACCTGACAGATTATTCCATAGAGTTCAGAGGAGAGAAAATTCCCCCTACAGTTATTTCAACTGAACATGAAAAGAAAATAAAGATATACAGGGTGAAATTAGCCAAACGCACTGTAGTTCCACCATGCTCGGACAAAATATCAGTCGCTTAATTTGATGAAACACCTGCCAACGACATTGTACTCTACCCAACACAATTTATCAAAGGCTTGTTAATACCCAACATGCTATGCCAAGGAAGAAAACAAGTAACCATTATGCTGAGAAATCCAAATGATGAATATAAAACGTTGAAATGTGGATACTATATTGGTATAGGGATTGAAGCATGTCAGATAATCGATGATGATGAAAACGAAATAAAGACTAAGGTGTTCAACGTTAATAAAATAGGCACTGAATAGGGACATCAACATGAGAAGGAACAACTGGAAGAAATAGAGAAACTTTTGCAATTACACTTAAAGCAACATTATAAGAGATCGATAGGCAATTTGGACTTACAACAGTCAATACAGTTGGTCAAATTGTTTCAATGTTTTGAAGACATCTTTGCTATAAGTGATTTGGATATTGGTATATTTAATGGAGAGATAACACATAGAATAGACATTTAAGAATCCCACCGATTAAGCAAAGAGTAAGAAGTACACCTTTAGGATTTGAAAAAGAACTATTGCAGAAGGGCATCGTTGAACAATCATCATCTGCATGGGCATCGCCACCAGTTCCTTTCCGTGCAAAAGATATTGCATCGACTACAGAAAACTAAACAACGTTACAGTCAAAGATGCCTTCCCAATTCCAAAGATCGAATCATGTCTGGATACTCTTCGATGCAGTTTGTACATCTCAACCCTAGATATGTCATCCGGTTATTATCAGGTGAAGCGTGATGAGAGAGATAAACATAAGACGGCATTCATCACAAAGTATGGTCTGTTCCAGTACACCAAACTTCCGTTTGGACTTTGTAACAGCCCTGTAACATACAGTAGAATATTACAGTTAGTTCTACAAGGTTTATCATGGACAGAATGTCTTGCATATCTCGACGAAGTTATTTTATTAGGTACCAATTTGAAAATCATATGCAGAGTCTTATTAGAGTATATTTACAAGATTCAAGAAGTACAACCTTAAATTGAAACCCAGTAAGTGCCAACTCTTCCAGACCGAAGTTAAATTCTTAGGAAAAGTAACAACGGAATATCAATTAACCCTGACAGCATAGAAGCAGTAAAGAAATGGACACCTCCTAAAAGGAAAAAAGAAGTCGAATCTTTCATTGGATTTACTAATTACCACAGAGATCATATCAAAACCTTTGCAGAGACATCAGAACCATTATGCAAACTCACAGGGCCAACAGCAGCTTGTGTATGGCATGAAGAACATCAAAGGTCTGTTGACCAACTTAAAGATGCTTTAATAAATGCTGTGGTCCTAATTTTGCCAACATCTGATGCTATCTTCATCTTGGACACATACGCTTCAGACAAGACAATTGGAGCAGAAGTACGGTAAGTCAAGTACAAGATGGAATCGAAAAAACCATCAGCTACGCGAGTAAAGCCCTAACACCGACTCAGCGAAAATATTGTACAACCAGAAAATAACTGTTATCCATTGTGTGTTTTACAAGATATTTTCGCCATTATCTCCTTGGTGGAACCTTTATCATCTAACCATAATAGTTTGACTTCGTTGCTGAATTTCAAGATTATTTAGGGACAGCTTTCGAGGTGGATCGAGGAACTCTCGCAATATAATATGATGATAACATAGACCTGGAAAGACACATTCGAATGCTGATGGGCTATCTCGTATACCTGATGAACTAAATGTTTGTAATGATTACAATCCCGGAGTTTATTTAAAGAACTTACCATGTCGAGGTTGTGATTTCTGTACAAGAGTAAGACAACAATGGGAAACATTTGAGAAAAACGTTGATTTTGGTCTTCCACTGACCATCCGGGCACCTACACCAGAAAGTAACACAGATGTTCAAGGAAACTCATGGATAACTCCTTATTCATCGAAGGACCTACAGGATAAACAGATGAAGGACCCGGATTTGAGATTATTGATGTCTTGTGTAAAACATAATTACACTCCTTCAAAACAAGAACTACCACTCAACAATAGAACAGTGAGACTACAATTGCGAGATGGAGTTCTTCACTACAAGTGGGAAGATCCTGTAACCCCTAGACTGCTTTATTTTAGTTCCAAAACAGATGCAGAAAGAAGTCCTGCATGGTTGTCATGACATTATAATGGCTGGACACCTAGGACAATATAAAGCCATTGAGAAACTGAAGGAAGCAGTTATTTGGCATGGAATGACCCAAGACTGCATATTATATGTTAAGTCATGTTCTACATGCAACAAGAACACAAAGCCAACCAAAAAAGCAAAAGCGAAACTGGAACAATATCATTACGGAGTTCCTATGGAAAGAGTCCATATGGACATTCTCGGACCTCTTCCGATCACCAAAAAAGGAAGCAAATAACTGTTAATTATAATAGACCAGTTTACAAAATGGTTGGAATGTTTCCCGTTAGCCACACAGACAGAGACGTTGTTGCAAAGAACTTCGTTGACAACTTCTTTTCACGCTTTAGATGTCCTCTCGAACTCCATACCGACCAACAGAAACATATGGACGGAAATTTGGTGAACCAGCTTTGCGAATGACTACAAATCGCCAAAACCAGAACAATACCTTACCATTCTTCATCAAATGGACAGATTGAGCGATATAGCAGAACACTTTTAAAGACAATCCGATGTTATATTCAAATCAACATGATTGGGACGTCCATTTACAGCAAATTGTCGCAGCCATTCGTGCATAAAAATATGCACAGACTGGATTTACACCAAACCTAATGATGCTGGGTAGGGAGGTTTTTCAACCTTTTGAATTGATATTTGGTACACCAAAATTAAGCTGTGAAGAAAGAGAAGTTTCACAATATATAAAAGAGTTAATGGAAACATTAAACATAGCCCACGACATAGCCAGGGAAAATCTTAAAACAACCCAAGAAAGAGAGAAGAGGACATACGACCTTTATAGCAATCAAAAGTCATACAACATCGGGGATGTCGTATATAAATTGGACCAGGCAACAAAATTAGGATAATTTTCAAAATTGAAATCTCCATGGAAAGGTCCTTACATCATAACACTAGTTAAAAGACCCGTACTTTATAAAGTAAAGAATAAGACAAGAGAATATTGGATACATCATGATAGGGTAAAGCTATATTATGATAAGAAATTACTAGTTTGGGTGAAAAGATTAAGAAATTATATACTTGGAAAAAATATTAGAGAGGATCACAACACTGAATTATGGATACGACATCACTATTTCATGAGAACGAAGACACTGACAGTATGAGCGCGCCAGATGTTCTGGTGTCTCATCTGAACAGTGATAGCGACAACCTAGGTGCGTCAGATGTTCTGATGTCCCAGAATATAGAGGAGAATAATGATGATGATTGTGATTATGATCAGACAAATCGTCAAATCAAAGACTTACAGGAATTGGTGAGATATCCTATGGATTTGGATGAGACGTTAGTTTACAACATAGATGATCAAGATGATGTCGAGTCTGCCTCACAAAATAAAGAGAAAAGAAAAGGGAGAAGACCGGCCTATATTGGCGACTATGTTCATTAATAATCTAAACAATATACATAAATTTTATGTAAATAAATGTGTATATTAATATATATTTGTGTAATAGTTTATAGTTTATATAGTATTTAATTAACATAACATATAATTAATATTTCAAAATGGATTATGATATGGAAAATTTTATAGTTTACTGTTATTTTTATGTAGATGCCTAGAACATTTTCTGATAATTTTCATTATTGCTACTATGTTTGATATTCATCGGATTTTTAAAATATATGATTCCAATTCTACGAAAGAGGGAGGAATGTTATAATATTAGTCGGTTGCATAACCTACTGTTATAACCAACACTCGGGAACCAGTTGTTTAGGATTCCGGAACTGACGTACCTGTATATCTACATATATTTGCCAGTTAACAGATAGTCATCAACGATTGTGGAAGTCCCTACGACGACTCCGTCCTACTTTCTTCAAGAGTTAACTCAAGCCTGGATATTGATATAGCTTTCAGGTATATCTTTTATAAAGGTTATATTTTATTACATCTTCATAAATAACGGGGTTTTTACAGGAACAGTAAACACTATCTTATCCTGAGTTCACCCCCGGATTTTAGTGAGGTTCGTGTTACTCGATCTTTAGTTTTACTTGTATGTTTTTGTAGATCGTTGTTTTTCCTTTTGTTCTTTTTCATTTTGCCATTGCATTGTCTGTTCTTCTTCGATATATACGGATTCTGATTACCCCTTTGGTTTCTTCAAACTCTTCTTATGCACGTGGTTTGTAAATCCAACATTTTCAATTTTATTGTACTTTTTTCACTTTATTTGCTTTATCTGTCTTGATTGTGAATTTTGTTATCAGGTGATTCTCTTGTGTTGTTTTGTCTGTTAGGAGTGTGAATATTTATTTTCACACTAACATGTGATGTCTGTCCTTCTGTCCTTTCGCATATTATGATAACCCGTTTGGCATCTTCAGACTCCTATTAAGCTGTGTTTTAGTGGTATCCAGTATGAATTCCATATCATAGGATGTTCTAGTCGTTTTCACAGTATCACAGTGTTACTAGTGCACGAGGAACATGCCCTTCCAGAGCTAACGAGTCCACCCCCGTCTTGGAGCGGGGTTCGTGTAGGGCAATCTTAATTTTCTTTGTAGTATTTTGACTACTATTGTTTGTTTCTTTATTCTTTTTGTATTTTCTGTCCACCGCCTTCTGATTACTACTTTGATATCTTCAAACTTATCTTCCGCTAAAACCCTCATCGGTGATGTATTCCTTTGCGTACGCGCCTCGAGCGTGGTAGATCATTGTTTCAAACCGAGGTCTGGTCTAGCATAAGACAATATAATTATAATCTTTAGTTTTCTGTGTAGTATTTGTCGAGTATTGTTTGTCTGTTTATTCTTTTTCGTTTGGCCATTCCGTTGTCTGTTCGTCGATTTACGTCTTCTGATTACTACTTTGATATCCGCTAAAACCCCGCATCGGTGATGTATTCCTTTGCGTACTCACCTCGAGTGCGGTAGATCATTGGTTCAAACCGAGGTCTAGCATAATACTATGCAATTGGTATTTGATGCTTCTCCTCTAAGCATGCAGAATTAAGGAGAAAGAATAAAGACTGGTTAGCTCAGAATCAGGATAATGTGTCTGAGTGGACGACATGTCTACACACGGACGTTTTGTTTCAATAAGCACTCACTAAAAAGTTCAACAAAGCTTGTTGGTCTAGTACAAATCGGACAGCATTGTCATATCACTGAATGTACATGTAGCTTGTTCTCGTCGTGATATAGTTGAACAATCTCTCATTTTGCGTTAAACAACAATCGCTCACTCAATCAAAATCAATGAATATTTGTTCGACATGGTGTAGATAATAGATATACGTAACGTTTAACTTTATGAGGCATAGATCCTCCGAATTCATATCTTTGTTATCTCATATATTTGTAATTACTTATAAGCTTGCCTGTGACCTGATACAAAGGATTATGCGAGCTATTGACTATTGGTTTCGCTTTGCGTCCGTCGATGTTTTCCTACGTTAGAATCGTCTTCACTAAAACTAATCGAAAACAAATGAGTGAAGCCGGAACTGCCTACCATTCCGCGGCACCTGATTTTCTATGTTGTATATTGTTTATTTTTTATTAACATATTCGACAATAAACTAGATGCTCACTTGAGCCTGTATCGCTCACATGATTATTCATACGCATGTTTGTGTTCATTGTTCAATGAAGTCTTGATTTTAAATGAAAAGGGTTGTATTCATTTTTACATAGGATCTATTGTTCGATTTTAACCCATTAATATATGACTTCAGTTATAAAATAAAAATGGGGAGGGGGGGTTGTTCTGTAAAAGATAGAGGAAAATGTCGACATACTACTGAAAGCACTTAACACCATCCATTCAACAACAAAAAGCCACATTAAAAATTAGTTGAAAAAAAACCTATGTACCTTTCAAATATGTCAAATTTCAGAAATTTTGGTCCCTTTTGGACCCTTTTTTAAAATAAAACAGCAAAACAATTGTATTGTCCTTTTAATAACTAATAAAGATGAACACTAGATGCTAAAAAAACATACCTTATAATCGGATGAAAATTGAGAGGTTCAATTGTTTTACCCCCTTTCCCTTTAACACCTTTTATGTCTAAAACGGTAATAGTTATATAATAACGTTATGCATGTTTCTGAAAGGAACTTTTTTACGGAATACATTACAGAAATCGTCATCGAAAACAAGTGAGCAATAAATAATTTATACCTATATATATGGACAGATCCTTATTGACACATTTGGGTCTCTTGTTTCTTTTTTGTATTTCTGATCTACAAAAAACCTCATGACCTTGTACGAAACTATCCAATAAACATTTCTTCCAAGTTTGGCTCCAATTGGCTTTAGAGAAGAATATTAAAATGTCTAAAACGGTAATAGTTATATAATAAAGTTATGCATGTTTCCGAAAGGAACTGTTTTACGGAATGCGTTGCAGAAAATCCTCATCAAAAACAAATGAACAGCTAATTATTTAGAGAAGATTAAAATGTAAAAGTTTACAGATGACGACGACAACGACGACGGACGTCCAGTGATGACAATACCTCACATGACACTTCGGGTCAGGTAAGTTAATAAAAACATTTTTTTTTCTCAAACTACAAACATTATTGAACTCATGCTGTGTATGAATAATTATTTGATGGTCCCTTATCACTAGAATAACACGACGGGTGCCACTAGTGGAGCGCGAACTGCTACCCTCCCGGAGCACGTTTGTTCATCCCCTGTTTTCAGTGGGGATCGTGTTACTCGATCTTTAGGGGAATGTTTTTAATTAAATGAACGTTGGAGAAAACCGAAATCGTTTTGTGGAGCAACTGGACCATTTAAAAGTATATTTTGATTGAATATTTCTTACATGATCCTCTACAACATGTACATTAATTTATCGGAAATCCAAAATAGCCGCCACCAGAGGGTTTAGTTTAATTTAGGTCCCAATGGAAAATGGACAACATGAACAAACAGTTGATAAACTACAAATTTTGAATCCAAATTTTATGTACATGACTACTGGATTGTTCCTGACAAAGTTTGTGTCTGTAATCAAATATGTCTACCACCACAGAGCAAAGAATAGTCTAG
Source organism: Gigantidas platifrons (assembly GCA_002080005.1). Taxonomy (NCBI): domain Eukaryota; kingdom Metazoa; phylum Mollusca; class Bivalvia; order Mytilida; family Modiolidae; genus Gigantidas; species Gigantidas platifrons. The sequence continues at coordinate 220,041 of MJUT01024940.1, forward strand.
GACCTTATGGAGAAACAAATATGTTTTAAGATATATTTTCCTTAAACAACTAGACCTTTCAAAGGGAAACATGGATGGAATATTCCCTGAATTGTCCTCTATAGAATCTACACATTTCTGTGCCAATGAATAATTCCACGGAATAAGTGAGTAGTACATGATTTGGCGAGTCTCTAGTTGGGTTTAATGTGTATTTACCCAAAACTGTAGACCATAGACAAACTGACCTTTCCGAAAGCTTAAACAGTATCGGGGATAAGATTGCACTTCCGGTGGAGTTCACATTCTGTTGGTTTACTTTTAATATTTGACTATTTCCGATTTTTTTCGCTATTCCTCCGTGGATTGGCAAAAGGCGATTTTCTCCAGTAGGAAATTTGAAATTTCATCAAGGAAATACAATTTTCCTTTGGGAATTTTTGCTTTAGAATTTTCAAATAGAAAAATCTTTGTCATTTAATTTTCTTTAAGGAAAAATGTTGAAATATAATAATGAACTTGTAGATTGTTCCTAGCCATTCGTTATCACTACTGATGTTGTGCGTTTGACTCCCGCTCAGGGAGAGAAGTACAACATTATCTGAAAAAGTTTGTCAGTGACTTTCGGCAGGTCGGTGATTTTCTCTAGGTACTCCGGTTTCCTCCACCAAAAAAGCTGACCACCACCATATAGCTGAAATATTGTTGAAAGTGGCGCTAAACATCATAAAACCAAATAAAACCAAACCTGGTCATTTGCTGCTGAAATTAACATAGAATATACTGAAAAAAAAATGTCACATTTTATTTTATTAGATAAGTATAAATATGTGGTGAGTACATTGAAGTAATTAAACAAACAGTTAAGAAGAGTTTGCAGATACCAAAGGGGCAATTACATCAGACCCATAATAAACACAGAAACATGTATTTACGGGGATTTGTCGTCAAGAAAAAATATTAGTCACAAATTAATACCAGAGATGTATTTTCTACATAGAACTTCTAAATCAATATGTAATATTATATACAAAATCAATCGCAGTTATTATATACAGATTAATACATTGTCTTATCCATATCAACCCGGGCATCATCCCGAGATTATCATATCAGCTATCGATTGCGTTTCGGGCTAATATGAGTCGAGTGATGATAGCTGAGGCAATATTGATATTTTCATCATATACTTCCGAAAAATTGTTTTTACGAGGCAAATAAAAACTGACCTAGCTAAAAATCAGCGACTTTATATGAAGTTAAATTATGAATTCAACGGATATATTTTCAGAAAACTAATGTCCAACAAGAGTATCATTACATCCATAAATATTAACAGTAAAATTTCATATGAATGCTTTTTAAAACGTCGAGTTGACTTCCGCTCGTTAGTATGTAAAACTAACATATGAATGCTGAGTATACGAATCAAATTAAATCTAAGACTGTTGCACATTCTACTTCAAACTTTTCATCGAATGCAGTGACTTTAAGTTCAGTGTTGCCAAAATTAAAATTTACACGAAAATAACGTAACTCTTCTGATGAATCTTGCATGTCAACTGTTAAGACTCCCAATTTTGTACAACCTTCTACATCTGTATATTGTGGACACTCTATTGTTGACTGAAATATAGGAAATGGCACTCTACTTTGAAATGGTTCTGTAGTTAAGTGTCTACGAGTGATTTTAGCCCCCAGCTCTACAACAGATCCTGTTTTTATGTAAATGTAAAAGAGATTGTCACACTTTTTCTGTCCATTTATTACAACGCACCGACCTGGTTCATGGATGTCTGGGTTAAAATCCTGCATGATTTCAACACCGTAAGTATATCTAGCAATTCTGGTAACTATGTAGTCGGGTTTATGTCCGAATAAGACTGCTCCTTTTACAACCGCTAATTCTGCGTCTTCTGGAACTATCACACGGTAGTTTGGAAAGACAGATTTTATGTTGTCTTGAATAATTTTGCAGCCAGAAAATCCACCAACTAGGACGATCATTTTCAAATTTGATCCTTTCGTTTTCATTAAAACGTCAGAAATTAGCTCAATAATTCTTTCTGATGCCTGTTTGAACATGTCTATTATCAACTTATTATCAATTCTCATTTTGTCATACCGAAGTATCATCTTATCGTTGTAAGGCGAAGACTGGACAACTGCTTCAAAATCTTCCTTGAGATGTTTCTTACACATATTATCAAGGAGACCCCGTGGAATGGACATCGTGACTTTGTCCTCTTTATCTGTAGAAACGGTTCTTTTCATAGCTTCAAATTCTCGGAATATATCGAGATAGGCTGACGGGTCTTCTTTTTTCATTGCATTCAGCAGCGGTGCTCCTACAAGTTTAACAAATATCTGATAGAATGCATTATCGACTGATGTTCCACCACAATCTCCGCCAGATGCACGACACAGTTCCTTCAACCTGCCATTACTTAATTTTTCGTGGACGGTAATGTCAGCTGTGCCTCCTGAAAATAAAGCTCCATTTAAGCATGATGTAAAAACAAGATTTGTATTAGTATGTGGTGTTAAACCCTTTATCGTGGCGGTCAGCTCTATTGGTGAAGGAAACCGGAGTCCCCGGAGAATACCACAGAGTGATTGAGTGAGTGATTGTTGTTTAACGCCAATTCAGCAATTTTTCAGCTATATCATGGCGAGAACAAGTTAATTTTCAATGAGATGATGATGAGTTCCGCTTTGTACTAGACCAACGCGCTTTATAATAGTTGGGTTTTCTTAATAGTGGTAGCTTACTGAAACAACAGTCCGTGGATAGACATGTCGCTCCACTCGGACACATTATCCTGATTCCGAACCAACCAGTCTTTGCTCTTTCTCCTTAATACTGCGTGCTTAGCGAAGAAGCAACAAATACCAATTTAATAGTCTTTGGTTTGACCCGACCGGGGGCTCGAACCCATGATCTACCGCAACCGAGGCGAGCACGCTAACCATTACGCCACTGATGCGGTTAAATAAACCACCGACCTGCCGCAAGTCACAGACAAAGTTTTACTTTCGTGCATTGTTATTTTTCCCCACTGTTTTACTTGACAATTTATTCATGATATTGAATAATAAACAATCATTTTAATTAATTTAAAGGAAATACAATTTCATTTGATTTTTAAAAGCACTGCAAGTACTGATGTTTGAGACTTTTAAAATATAATCATAATAATTTCTCAGTAACGCCAACAGCTTAAGACATCTTTCAAAAGTGCAAGATTTGTATGGTCATCTGCATGTATTGGTCACCTTTTATAGGACTTCGTGTTGTCAGATCTTTCGATATTTTATTGTGTAGTTTTTAATCTATCCGTATTGTGAATTTTTGTGGTTTCCTCTTTCTACATTTGATCAAATCTAAAATATCAGTACATGTACATAAAATGTTGGGGATCATGGGATGATGGTATTAAAAGGGGACTGGATATAAAATCTTTATTAGATACAATGTCAATGGAATATATAGATATAACGTCAATGTACTTACCTCCGTTATCAACAACCATATATTGTGTTCCTTCCTCGGACATTGAAAACCCCCTTTCAGCACCTTTTAGTTTTTTTGTCGGAAGATATTGGCAATATATGGATGCTGCTTCTGGCTCCAGTGCAATCAACAACTGGTTGTCTTTAATTCCAGCCTAAATTTATTAAAGAACAACAGTAAGTATTGTATTTACTTGCTTCTCTTTCGTATGGTACGTAGGTTGAGATTCCTCTTTTTTCTTCTTCTAAACATTTTTACTAATTGAAGAAATAAAAGCGTGCATCGCTCACCTGAATATTGAGCTGGCAATTCAAAATAGTTTTATAATTAAACAAGTAACAAGGGGTATAATATGTTACTGGTTTCTTAGGTTTTTCAAAATATACAATATATTGTCTCCATTCGTGTGTCCAATGTTCGTTGCCTGTGTCTCTAAATTGTCTATTCTTGATTGCCCCTTTGATTTTTTTCTAATGTTTATCAAAAAAGATAACGCGGTTTGTATTTTTTCTTCTGTCCTCTTTCATCTAAAACACTAAAAATTTGATTGAGCTGATCATTTAGTTACACATAGCAATTTTGCATGGGACAACCCAGTCTTCCAGACGACCTTTACTAAAACAGATATTTCTTCAAATCTTGAATAGGCCAAACTACTAATATTAAAACATGAAATGCTATCCTTTATACTCTGACTACTTATATTGTTGGGGGTTTTTTTTGTAGTGAAAACTGTTACCATAATGGAAATTATGCCTTGTATATTTCAACCGAGAAGCTACTGGTGAGTCATGATACTTCCCCCATAATGTAAACCAATCTACTGAAATTGTGTCGGTTATAATGTTTTGTAGATCGTTGTTTGCCCTTCTGTCGCTTTTCTTTAGACCATTGAGTTGCCTGTCCTTCTTCGATTTATGGATTATAATACCCCTTTGGTATTTCCAAACTCTTTTTATATATATATTTTGATACAAAACGTCTACAAACATCATATTGTTCTACATAATTGTTATAAAGATATTAAAGATCTCTAGCTTAGTAAAATGGACATAATTTTGGCTTTTGAGGTAGAGGGGGTTATTTATTTTATACATTTTATGATATACATTCCTGTTCTTGTTAATTTTGTATATATTGCATTTACCAAGTTAGCACTTTTTCGCATGAACTGTTTTGCAGCGTCTGACCATATTGCCGGTACTGTTAAAACCCATCGGATGTCCTTTGGCTCTATTTCTACTCCCCTTTCAGTAAACGTAAGAAAAAGATGATTCATGAGGGCTCTAATTGAGGTACCAAATACCTTCATGGCAGTAACAGATCTTCCAGTGACATCCTCAATGATCATTTCGCCTTTGATTTCCTAGGAGAAAAATGGATACGAACTAAGCAAGAACAACACACAAATAATTTTTCCATAATTACAACTTTAGATTATATGTAGTATGATAATAAAATGAAAATTTGAAAATAACACATCGTCAGAACAGTTCAAAAATTTAATAGGAAAATCTAAGAAACAGACAAAATCGATACCCCAACACACATTTATACATATCCAATCAATCTTTTTGATTGATATGAGCACTTCAATAAAACATGGTGGACGTAATCTAGTTTTTATGGGGTTACATCTTCTCTCGTAATCAATTGATACGGTCATATAAGTGTTATCCACATGTGAGTAAAATGCCAGTCCTCATATAGAATTGGTTGAGCAGCGTTGATATAAAGAACGTTGAGCCCTACTCTTAACCTTTTTTCGTGACGTAAATGCTGTTTTAAGTATAAAAAAGTTAGAAGATACCAAAGGGGTAATAAAACATGACCAAAAGGAAAAGGGAAATAATTATAGTATAACTAACTGTGATGTTCGATTACCAAAAATATGTCACGAATGACCGCACAACTGATAATTCACGAATGCGCGAAGCGCATGAGTGAATTATCAGTGTTGTACTGACACGAGTGACATATATTTGGTAATCGGACATCGAAGTTAGTTATACTGTTTATTATATAGACTGTTTTGAGTCAATAAAGTTGATATTTTCTTTCATCTGCATTGCATGTGTTTATTTCTTTATTGCGCATTAATATACAACTGTGTCCTTGGCTACTCGTTGACTGAAAAGTTTGTCTAATGCTTTCAATTTTGTAAATAAATAAATTAATGTGCACATATTTCGATTAGGAATATAATTTCCATGTTGGTTACTTGTAAACTTTGTGACCATAGTATGCACTCGACCTTGAAAGACACGATTTTATTTATTGACACTTGATGTATGTTTCATTTTTGTTATATGTACATTTCATTTGTACCTCTTGTGTGAAGAATGTTTTGTGAAAGAAGTCGGATGCATACCAATATTTAGCCGTTTACAAAACCAAAACTATTTCAAATTCGATGGATTATATAATTAGAAAACAAGTAATTTAACAATATAACAGCTAGGAAATGTAAATCGTTAAATGTGGGTTCAAACGTTAAATGTGTAATTCAAACGGATTATAACGGAAGGAAACTGGACTAAAGTTCACTCAGAATCGGAACCACTAAACGATAAATGTAGGATTCTTTTATATTTAGTTTTGCTATTTGTAGTCCGGAATCATCACTTTGTCTTTTCTGACTAGACTTAGGATTGTTAAAATTAAAAGTTCCTCCGTAAATGTAAGTGTTCCCATAAAAAACGAGATGACATCTAAGTGTCAGAAGTCATTGAACTAGTACTTGTGGTTGACGAAAGCTGTGAAAAATTTGGATTCATTTTACAAGAAGCAATAGAAGAACACTGTTATTTGGAGTTAATTTATAGCAGACGATCTTTTGGGGGTGGTTAAAGTTTTATCCTACTGTTGGAAAGATTCTTTCTACCAAGACAACATGTTTTTAGAGCATAATTCTGCCATGAAAGGTATTAAAACATGTCAATGTTTGCCTTTACCTGCTTTTGTATTGTATCGCAATGAAATACTAGATTAAGATATCCTTTTGTTTATTTTTTAAATCTTTCCTTTATCATAAATGAAACTAACAATCTGTCAATGAAATGAAGCAAAGGGACATTACTCCATATAATATTCTAAAAAAATAGTTCCGGCTCGAAAAATGGCGTGAAAATAAAAATGGTAATTTCACTAGTGAAATTATCGTTTTTTATATAACTCGGAAATCACGGTATTTCATTGATATCTATATAATAATACGGTTTCTACAAAATACCACAGGTACGTGTGGACAGGACCCTATGTTCCCCCCCCTTTTTTTTTTTTTTTTTTTTTTTTGAACATCGATTTTATTTCATATAAACAACATTTTGCAACTTTGTATGTATCACTGTATGACATATATACAATAAATTCAATCAAACAGTAGTTTCTATCCATGCCGGGTTTCTGACATAATATAAGAGAGAAGGTAAGTCACTTCGGTTTGTTTACATTGGGGTACCGGTTGGCGATTCATCTTAAATTAACTGAATAAAAAAGGCCTACCTGTCTGGAAATTGGCTTTTTCCGTCTCTATTTATATTTTTCTCCCTGAAAACACACATCAATATTTTTTTACCGCAGCTGACAACTCTCCTTGGAACACTTTTCCCTCGCGATTTGCGATTTTAAGACGACATTTTTGTAAACCAAGTTCTAAGCTACGGAATTGTCGTTACTAGCGCCATCTGTGTGGTCATTTGATACGGTAAAACGCGAGAGTTCCGGGTAAACAGTTCAGGAATATTTTGTCGCCAGATTTGATTTACCCGGAACCCTCGCGTTTTATCGTACCAAATGACCACACAGATGGCGCTAGTAACGACACTTCCGTAGCTTAGAACTTGGTTTACAAAAATGTCGTCTTAAAATCGCAAATCGCGAGGGAAAAGTGTTCCAAGGAGAGTTGTCAGCTGCTGTAAAAAAATATTGATGTGTGTTTTCAGGGAGAAAAATATAAAGAGAGACGGAAAAAGCCAATTTCCAGACAGGTAGGCCTTTTTTATTCAGTAAATTTAAGATGAATCGCCAACCGGTACCCCAATGTAAACAAACCGAAGTGACTTACCTTCTCTCTTATATTATGTCAGAAACCCGGCATGGATAGAAACTACTGTTTGATTGAATTTATTGTATATATGTCATACAGTGATACATACAAAGTTGCAAAATGTTGTTTATATGAAAAAAAATCGATGTTCAAAAAAAAAAGGAAAAAAAAGGGGGAGGGACATACAAAAACATGTAGGGTCCTGTCCAAACGTACCTGTGCAAAATACCACACACAAAACTAAAGATCGAGCACCAAAAATCCCACTTAAAACAGGAATTGAACTCATGGGCTCAGGATGAGTAAATAGTTCTTGCTCCACACGTGATACCCATTGCTACAAACCCGGTAATGAGGAAACAGCAAGTGTGATTAAGACAAACGGAAGATATCCGTGGTCATTTGTGACAGAAAAATTCTGTAAGGTTGGACCGGGTTGCGATGGCAACCGTAAAACATTCGAAGTGATGACTTAATTCTTCATGCTAGTTCTATGAAAGACGACCGATATCCTTAACCATCATTTAAATGTTAGATAGTACACAAATCCATCGGTAGACAAAATCGGGAAACAATGGTTAACGTTGAACCAAAAACGTCATTTCTCGTCAGTTACGCACAACTTACCGTTTATATTAAATGAACAAGGGTTGTGGTTAGGGTTATAATATTTAACGGCACTTTCAACAATATTTCAGTTATATCTTGGCGGTCAGTTTTATTGGTGGAGGAAACTGGAGTACCCAGAGAAAACCACCGACCTGTCGCAAGTCACTGACAAGTTTTATCACATAAAGTTGCTTCGAGTACACCTCGCCATGAACGGGATTCGAACTCACAAGGTTTGTGGTGATAAGCACTGAATGAATAAGTAGTGGTAAATCCAACTACCATCATTCACGACCATGATATACATGTATATATACCAAATGAGCAAATCATTTGCTGTTTCCTAATCTTGAAAAAATTCAGTTCGAAATCACAACGGTTTGGCGTAATCTATTGATTGCAGTTGTGGAGCAGGAATTGCTAACCCTTCTGGAACACCTCCGTTCCCTCCCGATGTATAGTTGGGTTCGTGTTGTTAGATCTTTAGTTTTCTTAGCAATATTTTGTAGATCGTTATTTGTCCTTTTGTCCTTTTTCATTTGGCCATTATATTGTCCGTCCTTTGATTTACGTTTTGTGTTTACCCCTTTGGTATCTTCAAACTTTGGACATACTGATTGTGATTGAATTTTCATTTTTCATATCTATAGCGGGATCCTTGTTTGACCAGTGTATATTGCTCCTCGCTCTACATAATACGACAGATATATACTCCATATGCAGGTGCTGTTGGAATGTTGCTACATATGAATGGAAAGTTCACAATGGGAAAATTGAAATCATTTCTTTTGTCGTAAAGTTTCGTTCTTAACCGCCCCTCACTGTCAATTTTGAGATGTACAGTCAATGGATATAAGTATTCGTGATTTGCCATATGGCGGCATCCGACTGCAATACATGTTGATTACGTTTTTGGTCATTACATTAAAACGTCAGTTCGGATAATTATGATATTACTGTAAAAGGTAAGTGAAAACAAGACCTCTCGTGAGCCGTGACGTCATTTTACGTCTGTTGTGATTCCTTCCTGTAAATTGTACACAAACGAGATGGGTCGCAAACGCAAAGAATTGAGCACAGAAACCAAAGAATTGATCGTGAAGTTGCATAGGAAAAAGGAGAGAAGGTTTTATATTGCTGATTTATTGGACATACCCTGGTCAAAAATTGACAGTGTTGTTCAGAAATATCGGTCAACTGGAACAGTAGAAAATCAACGACGAAAAGGGAGACGAAAATTTTTCACTGCCCGAGATGAAGTTGGGTTAAATCGTCTTGTGAAAAAAAATCGTTGGGCACCTTTGCAGGAAATAACCACCAAATTTAATGACAGTAAACATCATTCGTTCAGCAGTAGAACTATCAGAAGGAAACTTGCATCTGAAGGTTACAAACGACGAGCTGCAAAAAAGTGTCATTATTCGCGAAATCAACCGTAAAAAGAGGGTAGCATGGTGTAGAGAAAGACGCAACTGGACTGTTGATTCGCACTGGAGGAAATATATATATTCTGATGAAAGTCAGATAGTTGTTGGATCAAACAACCTTATTTATGTCTGGAGGAAAGGTGACGAAGTTAACCGTCCTGATTTAGTATGCCGACCTTCCCAACGTAAAGTAAGTGTGATGATCTGGGGTCGTTTATCTTTTAACGGGATCGGAACTTTAAATAATGTAAAGGGAATATTAATTCCAGATACATGTATATATAGATGTTCTTGAAAATAATGTGTGACCTGTAATTGCACGATATTTTGCTGACAATGAGTATGTCTTTCAAGATGATAACTCACCTGTACATCGTGCCCGAATTACCGAGAACTACAAACAGGAAAATAATATAAATTGTACAACGTGGCCAGCACAATTTCCGGACTTAAATGTGTGAAAATGTTTGGCTTCGCATAAAGAGGGAACTACAACCAATCGCTGGAAACATCAACACCCAAAACGAACTTATTGCTGAAATTCGACGTGTGTGGGAAAGTCTCCCCGTAAACTATATTCAGGGATTTTATCAAACCATTCCAACACGGATACGTGAAGTCATTAGGATGAAGAGTCACCTGACAAAATATTAAGGTAGGATATTGTTTTAAACATTTTTATTGAACGTTTGTTCCCAAGTTAAAATTTTGCAGGAATGACGTTACGACGTCAAAATCACGAATACTTATGTCCATTGACTGTAGGTCAAGCTATGAAGCAGACCCATCTGTATCTGCAGTATCCTTTGTTTCAAGCTCAATCGGATAGATGCCATCAACGAAATCACTAAACTTAGAATTATTTAGTAAAAGGACATCATCTATATAGCGGAATGTGAAATGTCACGGCGTGCGATATCCGATGAAACTCCCATTGCAACTCAAAGGTGGGTGATCCTATGTTACCGTCCAATGAAAATTGCGATAAAGTGATTATGAACAAATTAAGCTGCTTTTTTTACTACGAGCAATCCGATTGGTCGAAAAGGGTCATAACCCGTTTTTATCATATTATTAAAAATTAATAGCATCAGGTCACTGGCATATAACCCGCAATACATGTACATTTTTTTTCAGATCTCCTACACTCCTTCGAGCAAATGAGAGATGCGATTTTAATCATATTGCATAAATTGTTTACCTTGTTTTTATACAGTTGCATCTTGAAACGTTGGAAGAAGAGATATTCATTTTGTTTACGATCAAGAACGATGTTAGAATACTTGTTTTCTGCTTCATAGCCAAATGATACTAACTCCTCCTTGTCATCAAGAAGCAAACATGTTGGTGTCTTTAAAGAGAGATGTCGCTGACTTCCGGCATTCCATGCTTGATTTGTGACTATTTTTAGGGGATCCTTTTTGAAATCATCCCTAGACGAAAAGGCATACCCAGAATATGTTGTCCCAAAGTCTATCGCGGCTACGAACAAATAATCCTCTGTCAATGACGCCATAGCAGATTTAATAGCACATTGAACGATAAATCTACAATAATAAAGAAACAATGAAGAAAGGATTAAACAGCAAAGCATAATGAACGATATATCTACAATAATAATAATAAAACTAGAGGCTCCCATGAGCCTGTATAGCTCACCTGGGTATAATAACAACATCAATAAAACTTGGCAACTCCGGTCAAAAAATAACAAATGTA
>MJUT01024950.1:0-10817 GCA_002080005.1 Gigantidas platifrons
TGTTACATGTAGATCAGTGTATCTACACCCTTCTATACTTCAATCTATGGTGCATGTAGAGGAGTGTATCTACTCCGTTGTATGCATCACTGTGTGTTACATGTAGAGCAGTGTATCTACTCCAATCTTTGCTTCACTCTGTGTTACATTTAGATCAGTGTATCTACACCATTCTATTCTTCACTCTATGTTACATGTAGATCAGAGTATCTGCACCATTATATTCTTCACTGTCTTACATGTAGATCAATTTGTCTACACCATTCTATTCTTCACTCTGTGTTGCATGTAGATCAGTGTATCAACACCGTTCTATTCTCCATTAAGTGTTACATGCAGATCAGTGTATCTACACCATTCTATTCTTCACACTGTGTTGCATGTAGATCAGTGTATATACACCATTCTATTCTTTACTCTGTGTTACATGTAGATCAGTTTATCTACACCATTCTATTCTTCACTTTGTGTTACATGTAGATCAGTGTATCTACACCCTTCTATACTTCACTCTATGGTGCATGTAGAGGAGTGTATCTACTCCGTTGTATGCCTCACTGTGTGTTACATGTAGAGCAGTGTATTTACTCCAATCGTTGCTTCACTCTGTCTTACATTTAGATCAGTGTATCTACATCTTTCTATGCTACTCTCTGTGTTACATGTAGATCAATGTATCTAGGCCATTCTATGTTGCACTGTATTACATGTAGATCAGTGTATCTGAATCTTTCTATGCTACACTATGTGTTACCTGTAGATCAGTGTATATACAGCGTTCTATACTTTACTGTGTGTTACATGCAGATCAGTGTATCTACATCTTTCTATGCTACACTCTGTTTCTGTACTACACTATGTGTTGCCTGTAGATCAGTGTATCAACATCATTCTAATCTTCACTCTGTCTTACATGTAGATAAGTGTATCTACATCTTTCTATTCTTCACTCTGTGTTACATGTAGATAAGTGTATACACACTGTTCTATCTTTCACTCTGTGTTGCATGTAGATCAGTGTATCTACACCTTTCTATCCTTCACTCTGTGTTACATTTAGATCAGTGTATCTACACCATTCTATTCTTCACTCTATGTTACATGTAGATCAGAGTATCTGCACCATTATATTCTTCACTGTCTTACATGTAGATCAATTTGTCTACACCATTCTATTCTTCATTCTGTCTCGCATGTAGATCAGTGTATCTACATCGTTCCATTCTTCACTCTGATAAATGTAGATCAGTGTATCAACACCGTTCTATTCTCCATTAAGTGTTACATGCAGATCAGTGTATCTACACCATTCTATTCTTCACTCTGTGTTACATGTAGATCAGTGTATCTACACCCTTCTATACTTCACTCTATGGTGCATATAGAGGAGTGTATCTACTCCGTTTTATGCCTCACTCTGTGTTACATGTAGAGCAGTGTATCTACTCCAATCTTTGCTTCACTCTGTGTTACATTTAGATCAGTGTATCTACATCTTTCTATGCTACTCTCTGTGTTACATGTAGATCAATGTATCTAGGCCATTATATGTTGCACTGTATTACATGTAGATCAGTGTATCTGCATCTTTCTATGCTACACTATGTGCTACCAGTAGATCAGTGTATATACAGCGTTCTATGCTTTACTGTGTGTTACATGTAGATCAATGTGTCTACATCTTTCTATGTTACACCTGTGTTACATGTTGATCAATGTATCCAGGCCATACTATGCTGCACTGTGTGTTACATGTAGATCAGTGTATCTACATCTTTCTATGCTACACTATTTGTTACCTGTAGATCAGTGTATATACATCATTCTATCTTTCACTCTGTGTTGCATGTAGATCAGTGTATATACACCTTTCTATCCTTCACTCTGTGATACATTTAGATCAGTGTATCTACACCATTCTATTCTTCACTCTATGTTACATGTAGATCAGACTATCTGCACCATTATATTCTTTACTGTCTTACATGTAGATCAGTTTATCTACACCATTCTATTCTTCACTCTGTGTTACATGTAGACCAGTGTATCTACACCATTCTATTCTTCACTCTGTATTGTATGAAGATCAGTGTATCTACATCGTTCTATTCTTCACTCTGATACATGTAGATCAGTGTATCAACACCGTTCTATTCTCCATTATGTGTTACATGCAGATCAGTGTATCTACACCATTCTATTCTTCACTCTGTGTTACATGCAGATCAGTGTATCTACACCATTCTATTCTTCACTCTGTGTTGCATGTAGATCAGTGTAGCTTCATCTTTCTATGCTACACTATGTGTTACATGTAGATCAGTCTATATACAGCGTTCTATACTATGCTGTGTGTTACATGCAGATCAGTGTATCTACATCTTTCTATGCTACACTCTGTTTCTGTACTACACTATGTGTTGCCTGTAGATCAGTGTATCTACATCATTCTATTCTTCACTCTGTCTTACATGTAGATAAGTGTATCCACTCTGTTCTATCTTTCACTCTGTGTTGCATGTAGATAAGTGTATCTACACCTTTCTATCCTTCACTCTGTGTTGCATGTAGATGAGTGTATCTACACCTTTTTATCCTTCACTCTGTGTTACATTTAGATCAGTGTATCTACACCATTCTATTCTTCACTCTGTTGCATGTAGATCAGTGTATCTACACCATTCTATTCTTCACTCTATGTTACATGTAGATCAGAGTATCTACACCATTATATTCTTCACTCTGTCTTACATGTAGCTAAGTGTATCTACACCATTCTATTCTTCACTCTGTGTTACTTGTAGACCAGTGTATCTACACTATTCTATGTTCGGTAATTTTGTTATTATCCTTATTCACCCTGTGTTACATGTAGATCTGGGTATCTACCTGTTCTATACTTCACTCTGTTACATGTAGATCTTTGTATCTACACTGTTCGATTCAACACTTTGTGTAGTTCGTGTTGTGGTTGTTATATTGTATACCATTACTGTTTAAGGGTTGACAGAGGAATGGTTCATGTTGTGGTTGCTATATTGTATACCATTACTGTTTAAGGTTTGACAGAGGAGTGGTTCATGTTGTTGTTATATTGTCTACCATTACTGTTTAAGGTTTTACAGAGGGGAGGTTAAAGTTGTTGTTATATTGTATACCATTACTGTTTAAGGTTTTACAGACGGGAGGTTCATGTTGTGGTTGTTATATTGTATACCATTACTGTTTAAGGTTTGACAGACGAGTGGTTCATGTTGTGGTTGTTATATTGTATACCATTACTGTTTAAGGTTTCACAGAGGAATGGTTTGTATATATTGGAGTAGTGGTTATATTGTATACCATTAGTGTTTAAGGTTTGACAGAGGGGAGGTTCATGTTGTTGTTCTATTTTTAAGGTTTGACAGAGGAGTGTTTCATGTTGTTGTTATATTGTATACCATTACTGTTTAAGGTTTGACAGAGGAGTGGTTCATGTTGTTGTTGTTATATTGTATACCATTACTGTTTAAGGTTTGACAGAGGAGTGTGTTTAAGGTTTGACAGAGGAGTGGTTCATGTTGTGGTTGTTATATTGTCTATCATTACTCTTTAAGGTTTGACAGAGGAGTGGTTCATATTGTTGTTGTTATATTGTATACCATTACTGTTTAAGGTTTGACAGAGAAGTGGTTCATATTGTTGTTGTTATATTGTATACCATTACTGTTTAAGGTTTGACAGAGGAGTGGTTCATATTGTTGTTGTTATATTGCATACCATTACTGTTTTAGGTTTGAGAGAGGAGTGGTTCATGTTGTTGTTGTTATATTGTATACCATTACTGTTTAAGGTTTGACAGAGGAGTGGTTCATGTTGTCGTTGTTATATTGTATACAATTACTGTTTAAGGTTTGACAGAGGGGAGGTTCATGTTGTGGTTGTTATATTGTCTACCATTACTGTTTAAGGTTTGACAGAGGAGTGGTTCATGTTGTTGTTATATTGTCTACCATTACTGTTTAAGGTTTGACAGAGGAGTGGTTCATGTTGTTGTTGTTATATTGTCTACCATTACTGTTTAAGGTTTGAAAGAGGAGTGGTTCATGTTGTTGTTGTATTGTATACCATTACTGTTTAAGCTTTGAGAGAGGAGTGGTTCATGTTGTGGTTGTTATATTGTNTACCATTACTGTTTTAGGTTTGACAGAGGAGTGGTTCATGTTGTTGTTGTTATATTGTATACCATTACTGTTTAAGGTGTGACAGAGGAGTGGTTCATGTTGTTGTTATATTGTATACCATTACTGTTTAAGGTTTGACAGAGGAGTGGTTCATGTTGTTGTTATATTGTATAACATTACTGTTTAATGTTTGACAGAGGAGTGGTTCATGTTGTGGTTGTTATATTGTATACCATTTCTGTTTAAGGCTTGACAGAGGAGTGGTTCAAGTTGTTGTTATATTGTTTACCATTATTGTTTAAGGTTTGACAGAGGAGTGGTTCATGTTGTGGTTGTTATATTGTATACCATTACTGTTTAAGGTTTGACATAGGAGTGGTTCATGTTGTGGTTGTTATATTGCATACCATTACTGTTTAAAATTTGACAGAGGAGTGGTTCATGTTGCTGTTATATTGTCTACCATTATTGTTTAAGGTTTGACAGAGGAGTGGTTCATGTTGTTGTTCTTATATTGTATACCATTACTGTTTAAGGTTTGACAGAGGAGTGGTTCATGTTGTGGTTGTTATATTGTATACCATTACTGTTTAAGGTTTGACAAAGGAGTGGTTCATGTTGTTGTTATATTGTATACCATTACTGTTTAAGGTTTGACAGAGGAGTGGTTCAAGTTGTTGTTATATTGTATACCATTACTCTTTAAGGTTTGACAGAGGAGTGGTTAATGTTGTTGTTATATTGTCTACCATAACTGTTTAAGGTTTGACAGAGGAGTGGTTCATGTTGTGTTTGTTATATTGTATACCATTACTGTTTAAGGTTTGACAGAGGAGTGGTTCATGTTGTGGTTGTTATATTGTATACCATTACTGTTGAAGGTTTGACAGAGGAGTGGTTCATGTTGTGGTTGTTATATTGTATACCATTACTATTTAAGGTTGGACAGGGGAGTGGTTCATGTTGTGGTTGTTATATTGTCTACCATTACTGTTTAAGGTTTGACAGAGTAGTGGTTCATGTTGTGGTTGTTATATTGTATACCATTACTGTTTAAGGTTTGACAGAGGAGTGGTTCATGTTGTTGTTATATTGTATACCATTACTGTTTACGGTTTGGCAGAGGAGTGGTTCATGTTGTTGTTGCTATATTGTGTACCATTACTGTTTAAAGTTTGACAGAGGAGTGGTTCATGTTGTTGTTGTTATATTGTGTACCATTACTGTTTAAGGTATTGACAGAGGAGTGGTTCATGTTGTTGTTGTTATATTGCCTAGCATTACTGTTTTAGGTTTCACATAGGATTGGTTCAAGTTTTGGTTGTTATATTGTATTCCATTACTGTTTAATGTTTAACAGAGGAATGGTTCAAGTTTTGGTTGTTATATTGTATACCATTACTGTTTAAGGTTTAACAGAGGAATGGTTAATGTTTTGGTGGTTATATTGTCTACCATTACTGTTTAAGGTTTGACAGAGGGGAGGTTCATGTTTTGGTAATTATATTGTATAGCATTACTGTTTAAGGTTTAAAGGAGGAACGGTTGGTGTTTTGGTTGTTATATTGTATACCATTACTGTTTATGGTTTGACAGAGGAATGGTTAATGTTTTGGTGGTTATATTGTCTACCATTACTGTTTAAGGTTTGACAGGGGGGAGGTTCATGTTTTGGTAATTATATTGTATAGCATTACTGTTTAAGATTTAAAGGAGGAATGGTTGATGTTTTGGTTGTTATATTGTATACCATTACTGTTTAAGGTTTGACAGAGGGGAGCTTCATGTTTTTGGTTGTTATATTGTATACCATTACTGTTTAAAGTTTGACAAAGGAATGGTTTGTATTGTTGTGGCTATTATAGTGCATACCATTACTGTTTTAGGTTTGATAGAGGGGAGGTTCATGTTGTGGTTGCTATATTGTACACCATTACTGTTTAAGATTTTACAGAGAAATGGTTTGTATTTTAGTTGTGGCTATATTGTCTACCATTACTGTTTAAAGTTTGACAGAGGAGTGGTTCGTGTTATTGTTGCTATATTGTATTCCGTTACTGTTTAAGATTTGACAGAGGAGTGATTCATGTTTTGATTGTTATATTGTCTACCATTACTGTTTAAGGTTTGACAGAGGAGTAGTGCATGTTGTTGTTGTTATATTGTCTACCATTACTGTTTAAGATTTTGAGAGAGGAGTGGTTCGTGTTCTGGTTGTTATATTGTATATTATTACTGTTTAAGGTTATACAGAGAAGTGGTTCATGCTTTGGTTGCTATATTGTACACCATTACTTGTTAAGGTTTTACAGAGGAATGATTTGTATAGTAGTGGTGGTTATATTGTCTACCATTACTGTTTAATGTTTGACTGGTGAGAGGTTCGTATTGTTCTGGTTGGTTTCACTGTTTAACTTTAGATAGATTAGAGGATTGCTTAAGTATATATTAAATCAACTATATTATTTTCTTTAATAATTAAAAAAAAAAATTATCTTATAATTGTAGAATTATATTGACAAAAGTACTGACATGGGTAAGTTGTTATCTATTAATAGATACATCCTTGTTGAAGGCAAACTAAAAAAAGACAAATGACTACAGTAACAAATGGTTAATTTTTAAATGCCAAGGTCCAACATTGTCACTACTATAATGCAAACCTATTTTGTTTTCTTCTCTATATCCATTTTGCCACTTAGAACCAAGCTTAGTAGGAATATTAACTGGATGGTCTCCTTCACAGTTAACAGGTTGATCAGAAGTACACAAAACAAACAAGAGTTCCAAAGGTGTCGAAAAGGATGTGTCTATATATATAGGTATACATTATTTATTGTTCATTTGTTTTTCATGATTATTTTTTATGAATTCATGAGGAAAATCCCTTTCAGAAACATGTATAACGTTATTATGTAATTATTAGTTTTTGACAAAAGAGGTAAACAAAATTAACTTTTTTTTATTTTAATCCAATTTTAATGTAGTTTTCTGCAAAGTGTTGATCCTTATAAGTTATTGATGGGATATCAGCATGTTTTGTTATTTTATTTCGAAAAGAGGTCTACAAGTGTCCCAAATTCCAAATTTTGGCATCCTTAAAAGATATATAGAATTTTTATTTTTCATCCAATTTTGATGCGTTTTTTGTTGTTGAATGAATTGTGTTGCAAGCTTTTGAAGATATGTCGGCGGATTTCCTCTCTCTTCTATGGTTTCTGAGATAAACTTGACCGAAAGAGGCCGTAAAATGCAAATTGATCAAATAACATGACTAGCTTATATTTTTCTTTCCTAATACAAGGCAACAATCAAATATAGAATGAGTAACAATAAATTGAAACATGCAACTTTTCTGAAAAGATGATCAAAGAGGAATAACTCTAGGAGAATTAATTTGAAAAAAATTTCAAATTATTAATCTGTGAGCCACTGAACCATTTGAATCACACCTTACTGGAACCTTCTTCGGATAGTATTTAAGGAAATGTATGTTTTTATATTGATCGCAAATCCAAGATGGCCACCACAACAGGATATATTTTAATACCGAACTTATAATGTTAAAATAAATAAAATTATTTTGAGCTAGATCTGATTGAACTCGAACTTGCATATGAATAATCAGTTGAGTGATACAAGCTCAGGTGAGCCTCTAGTTTTTTTTTTCTCAGAAAGAGCAAACTTGATTTAATCAAGCTGTACATGAAAAGAAAAGTTTGAAGATACCAAAGGTGCAATCACAAGACAAAAATGGAAGAAGAACATACAATACAATGGCCAAAAGAAAAAGGACAAGCAATGATATACAAAACATTACACAGAAAACTTAAGATCGAGCAACACAAACCCCACTAAAAACCGGGGATGAACTCGGGTATTACGGAATAAAAACTATGTCTGGTCTGCTTGTGGCACCTGTCATGTTATGACTACGACAAACGGAACATATTTGTGGTCATTTGTGACACAGATATTTCTTAGCGATTAACTAGGTCATGGTGGTAAGGGGAAAACTTACACAGTCAGTGATGATTTCAACATAACCACTAGGAACCATTGGTTCAGTAGCTTCCTTGTCCGCAGCAAACTTCTATCAAGGAAATCATGATGGGAACCACTAGGTCTGGAATATTGGATTAACTGAAAGATATATACTCCATATGCAAGTGCTGCTGGAATGTTGCTGCATATAAATAGAAAGTTCACAATTGGAAAATTGAAATCATCTCTTTTGTCGTAATTTTTCAAAGTTTTGTTGTTAATAGTTGCTCATGGTCAATTTCGAGTTGTAGTCAAGGTATGAAGCAGATCTATCTGTATCTGTGGTATCCTTTATTTCAAACTGTGCGATAGATGTGATCAACAAAATCACCAAACTTGTGTTCAATGTATGTAAATGACTAAACGCTTTTATGTCTGTCTATCATCTCTAACAGTTATAAAGTACAATATAAAAGGTCAATGATTTGTTTTTCAGACCATTTGTTTCCAATGATGGGCACGACTGAGGAAATCATAGAGCTTATTTCAAAAGGCACGTTCATGGCATATGAAAACCGTGTCTCCTTAGCTGGTGCCTGTAATGTGGGTAAATCTACCCTCACCAGTATTCTTCTTGGTGAGGAGATTCCACACAGTTATAAATCAACTGATGGTCTAATAATTTACGTTGGAAGGAATGGGATAGTTTTGAAAGACAAAAAAATGGTTCCATTGAAAAAAGGTAATACAACTTAAAACTACTTCAATGTATTGTTAAACAGTTGTTGTTGCAAAAAAAGAGTAGGTCAAGAACCAACATCAGTTATAACTGTCACTAATTATTGAGCTATATCATGACTAACTAGACATATTCTTCTAGAAAACACCGGACAGAACTGACTTGGACAGGAACCGACCTCAGTCATAACTGTCAGTAATTATTGAGCTATAAATAAGGGTAATAACAAAATTACCGAACACAGAGCAATCTTCCAAAGGGAAATTCAAAACTCATAAATCAATAAACAGACAAAATCAGTCAACAACCGGGAAACTGGAAAACGCAATGGTCCTGAATTGGTACAGGCATTTCTACAGAAATGGTGGATTGAATCAGATTTTAAGGCGCCAACCTTTCGCTTCCATTACGGTTCAAAGGTTCCCGTTGTCACTAAAACAGCATTTACAACAATACTGGGAAAAACAGGCAAAATAGCAGTCAAACAGTACCAAACTCAGTATCTAATATAGCTCGTGAACCATCACCATCAACTATGAGTCCTTTGAAGGATTTTAATTACGCTATATCATACTAACTAGACATAGTCTGGTAGAAAACATTAGACAAAACTGATTAGGACAACACTCAACATCAGTCATAACTGTCAGCAATTATTGAGTTATATCATGACTAACTAGACATATTCTGGTAGAAAGCACCAGACAGGACTAACTTGGACAGGAACCGACATCAGTCATAGCTGTCAGTAATTATTGAGCTATACTATGACTAACTAAACATATTCTGGTAGAAAACATTCGACAGAACTGATTAGAACAAGAACCAACATCAGTCATAACTCTCAGTAGTTAATGAGCTACATCATGACTAACTAGACATATTCTGGTAGAAAACATTAGACAGGACAGACTTGGACAAGAACCGACATCAGTCATAACTGTCAGTAATTATTGAGCTATACTATGACTAACTAGACATATTATGGTAGAAAACATTAGACAGAACTGATTAGAACAAGAACCAACATCAGTCATAACTGCCAGTAGTCAATGAGCTACATCATGACTAACTAAACATATTCTGGTAGAAAACATTAGACAGGATATACTTGGACAAGAACCGACATCAGTCATAACTGTCAGAAATTATTGAACTACATCATGACTAACTAGACATATTTTGGTAGGAAACATTAGATAGGACAGACTTGGACAAGAACCGACATCAGTTATAACTGTTAGTAATTATTAAGCTACATCATGACTAACAAGACATATTCTGGTAGAAAACACCAGACAGAAATGATTAGGACAAGAACCAACATCAGTCATAACTGTCAGTAATTATTGAGCTATATCATGACAATGTACATATTTACTAGATGAGTAATACAGGCCTCATGCTAACCTCTAGTTTGTGTTTGCTGATCAGACATCTTTCTAGAGGGGTCATACAGGCTCATATTAACCTCTAGTTTGTGTTTGTTGATAAGAAATCTTTCTAGAGAGGTCATGAAGGCTCATGTTACCCTCTAGATTGTGTTTGTTGATCAGACATCTTTCTAGAGGGATCATACAAGCTCATGTTACCCTCTAGATTGTGTTTGTTGATCAGACATCTTTCTAGAGGGATCATACAAGCTCATGTTACCCTCTAGTTTGTGTTTGTTGATTAGACATCTTTCTAGAGGGGTCAAACAGGCCTCATGCTACACTCTAGTTTGTGTTTGTTGATCAGACATCTTTCTAGAGGGGCCATGCAGGCCTCATGCCACCCTCTAGTTTGTGTTTGTTGATCAGACATCTTTCTAGAGGGGTCATACAGGCCTCATGCTAGACTCTAGCTTGTGTTTGTTGATCAGACATCTTTCTAGAGAGATCATACATGCCTCATGCTAACCTATAGTTTGTGTTTGTTGATCAAAATCT
>MJUT01024950.1:11200-33838 GCA_002080005.1 Gigantidas platifrons
ATGTTACCCTCTAGTTTGTGTTTGTTGATCAGACATCTTTCTAGAGGGATCATACAGGCCTTATGCTACACTCTAGTTTGTGTTTGTTGATCAGACATCTTTCTAGATGGATCATACAGGACTCGTGTTACCCTCTAGTTTGTGTTTGT
This sequence comes from Gigantidas platifrons, assembly GCA_002080005.1. Taxonomy (NCBI): domain Eukaryota; kingdom Metazoa; phylum Mollusca; class Bivalvia; order Mytilida; family Modiolidae; genus Gigantidas; species Gigantidas platifrons. The sequence goes on from MJUT01024950.1 coordinate 11,350, forward strand.
TGATCAGACATCTTTCTAGAGGGGTCATACAGGCATCAAGCTACACTCTAGTTAGTGTTTGTTGATCAGACATCTTTCTAGAGGGGTCATACAGGCCTCATGCTACACTCTAGTTTGTGTTTGTTGATCAGACATCTTTCCATAGGGGTCATAGAGGCCTCATGTTACCCTCTAGTTTGTGTTTGTTGATCAGACATCTTTCTAGAGGGATCATACAGGCTCATGTTACCCTCTAGTTTGTGTTTGTTGATCAGACATCTTTCTAGAGGGGTCATACAGGCCTCATACTACCCTCTAATTTGTGTTTGTTGATCATACATCTTTCTAGAGGTATCATGCAGGCTCTTGTTACCCTCTAGTTTATGTTTGTTGATCAGACATCATTCTAGAAGGATCATACAGGCCTCATGCTACACTCTAGTTTGTGTTTGTTGATTATAAATCCAAGATGTTCACAACCAATATTAAAAAAACTGTAAATGAATAATCATTGGATGTTATTTTAATGCCTGATGCCAGATTTCTATGTTCAAAGATCTTTAAAAATAGTACAAATTTGAAACTCAATTATGAAATCCAATCTTTCAATAAATTATCATTCATCAAGAGGAAGTTAGTTAAGAAGCATATAACCTTTTTAAGCGAGGGAAAGATTTCGAAATACCTGTTTCAATTAATCTTTATGGTGAAGCTTACAGGTTGTCTTTACACAGGGGAGATAACTTCCACATACTTGGCATGAGTAATTGTTATGGGGGAGCATACTGGTTGCCTTTACGCAACGGGGGATAACTTCTCCATACCTCGAATGAGTAATCTTTATGGGGGAACATACTGGTTGTCTTTACACACGGAGAGATAGATTCCACATGCCCGTTATGAGTAATCTTTATGGGGAGCATGCAGGTTGTCTTTACACAGGGAAGATAATTTCGAAAAACTTGGTATGAGTCATCTTTATGGGGGAGCATAAAGGTTGTCTTTACACAGGGGAGATAACTTCCGAACACCTGGTATGGGTAATCTGTATGGGGGAGCATACTGGTTGTCTTTACACAGCGGAGATAACTTCAAAACACCTGGCATGGGTAATCTTTATGCGGACACGTCCTGTTTGTCCTTACACTCGGGATATAGCTTGCACATACCTGTTGTGGGTCATCTTTATATAAAAGCAGACATATTATGTTTAAACACTGTATTAACAGGTAATGATAGTGATGTTTTGTCTAAATTAATGCGTGGCCAGCCACACATGGAGCAAGAAAAACATCCTTCCAAATATGATACAAATCTGCCAAGCAGTGGAGAGGTAATGAGACCTCCCCTTGCTGCCAAAGAAAAGACACCACCTGTGAAACAACCCGGTAATAAAAGTGAGAAGATTTTATACCAAAGAACTGACATAACACTTGTCAAAGGAGGAAGAATAGAAGACACACATAACACTGCACGACTGCCCAAACCACAACCACAGGCCCCTGAGATGTCAAAGCAAAGCTACCTTACAATTCACGAGGATATAAAACAGGAATTGAGAAAAGGAAAATATAAAGTAAATATAGCTCCATCAGATCTTGTTGATTTTGGAGGACAGAAGTCCTTTGACATGACACATCAGTTATTTATACAGCATAAAGGAGAGTTTATTTTGATGTTTAATGGCAGATTTGATTTCTGTGATACATTACCTGAATACCCAAAAAGAGGTGTTACTACAGAATGTAAGTTGATGTAAATATGTTTCAGCATTTTATTACCGAACAATAATATGATGTTTGTAGACATCTGTCCCTGGTTATGATGTTTGAATCAAAGTTGGTTTTGTAAACAGCACTCCCTACTTCTGGTGTCTTAATCATATTTTTTTTTCAAGAAACCTGTCCGTCTTTGTAGTGTCTGATTCATGCGCACAACTCTGATTCTGACACCATTCCTTATTTGTGGTTGTAGATGAAATGCATAGTTATTACTACCGAACACACAGAGAAACAACGCATCTTTTTAAAGTCAAAGTCACAGATTTTATTGATTTAAAATCCAAAATCTGGATTGTCATCAAACACAATACAAAATAACAAACATTAATCATTATATGTATATACATGTATATTTCAAGGCAAACATATATAAATAACATTATGTTTTCTTTCAATTTGACTGAGGAGGTACAGGATTACAGAGAGTTATCATTGTCCCTCTCATAATATAAGTATATAATGTTTAATAAAATATATAATCTTAATCTGTATGAATATATATTTTAATGATATATATAGTGGAATAAATTAAGTTAATGAACATCTAAATTTGTACATCTCACACTAATACCTTTTATGCAACATTTACTGATATCATAATCTACGAAATATGAGATGGAATTTTTCAGTGTCGGAAAGATTATAGAAAGAGGGTAAAATATCTGAAATTTTCAGATAAAATTTATTTCTCAACTCTTGGATCTTGGTACATTTTATAGTGAAGTGCAATTCATCTTCCACTTCAAATTTACATAGGGGGCATTCGCATAATCTGTTTTCTAAATATATTTTTCTGTGCCTGCCCTTTTCGATCATAAGGATACTATTGTTTACATGACATTGTTACCCAACATAGTAAAACCTGCCATAGCAGTCATCTCTAAACTAAATGTGACAAAAACAAGGCAAATAAGTGTTTTATGTAGTTATTCTAGTTTCCTCCTTAAATAAAACTGAACGTCACAATATAAGCAATATATTGTCTAAAGAGGCATTAAGCTTTCTGGACCTCTTGGTTATATGTAAATAGCACATATTATCAAATGTTGTCAATTGCATTTTATTTATGTAAGCATGTATAACACTTTTCACTCTGATATTTTAAAAATAATCATACTTTTGCTTTCAGCTATATTAAAGCATTGGGTGAGCTTTATCCTGAATTATAATATAATCATACTTTTACTGTCAGCTATATTGAAGCATTAGATGAGCTCTCTCCTGAATTATAATATAATCATACTTTTACTTTCAGCTATATTAAAGCATTGGGTGAGCTCTATCCTGAATTATAATATAATCATACTTTTACTGTCAGCTATATTGAAGCATTAGATGAGCTCTCTCCTGAATTATAATATAATCATACTTTTACTTTCAGCTATATTGAAGCATTGGGTGAACTCTATCCTGTTATATTGTGCAGATGATGACGACATTCTGCCAATAATACTGTTTGCAGCAACGCACATTGATTGCTATAGTCAGGTTTGATAATTTATTTTATTATTATTTTCTTGTTATCTGGCTGGACTTAGAGGTCAATGGGATACTGTTGCCATTTATCATATTATTATATTATTTATGTAGAATAGATTGTTAATTACAATTTAGTACCAATTGTTCAAATAATGGGGAAAAACTAAATGAATGTACTTTATATTCGTATGTTGTGAGAGAGAAAATTCCTTCATTGACTGTTTCTCAAAATAATAGACAATCATTAGCCGAGTGAGCGATTCAACCATTATCAAAGTGACCGATTCCACCATTATTAAAGTAACCGATTCCATCATTATCAAAGTGAGCGTTGTCAAGGTCTAAGACACTTCTTGTTTATACCGTTAGAAACATTTAATGCATTTTATGACAAAATTAAAAAAAAAAGTAGGGGGAGGGTTGTGGAGGACTAAGCTTTGATTTCATATATGGCAGCTTATAATTCATACTGAATATAAAATACAGCCTTGTACAGTCCTTAGAACAGTTCATGTTGTTAAGTATGGCTCCACCTAAGAATCATGCAGTGGGTGATCCATTGATAGTTGTATAATTTGAGTCTACATGATTCATTATTATGTTGCATTTTGATGGAAAACTCAAAATAATAATAAAGGAACACATGTATTGATTTTGGTTGCTATGGTTATAATTTCAGCATAGAATCCATTTAATTTCAACCTTCAATTCACTAAATTTGCATTTTTGCTACACAAATTCTCAAAAAATACTTTAAAAAATCATAATATAATTACATATTAGTGATGTTGAAGATTTCTTCTGAAAATTAAAGTACATGAACAGAAAGTACAACTTTGCAACTTATTGTTACCTTGACAACCGAACAGCCTCATTTCGCATCTTCAAAAAAACGTAAAAAAAAACTAGGATTTTCATTATCTATTATCTTCTGTGAACAGGGTGGTATGTGAATGATGCTTGTTTGTCTCCGTTCATTCGACACTTGTGTTAAACATATAAAAAATAATCGTTTGTTGCCTCTTTTAGAATTTTTGGAAAAAAGTGTTTTTTATCCCATACTTTTGGCTTTTTACTATACAACGACGTTTTCTACAAAATATTTCTACTTCTCCAAAATACATTTACTGATATTATCTTTTTCACATAACTTATAACCAAACTAATTACTAAATAAACTGCTAACCTTAAATTATGTGAATGGTTGCCATGGAAACAAAAATAAAACATTTTACGTATTAAATGCATTTCATATCATGTTGAAATGTTAAAATTTTCTTTTGGTCACAAAAATTGCCATCTTACTGATTTCATAAGTAAATGCCAACTCTTAAACTGATAACAATGGAAATTTAAATAATGTTTATGGTTGCCATGGAAATTAAAACACAAAGTTTGATAAATCTGCAATTCAAACACAGCAACAATTGTTTTCTAGCATTAATCTCTCAATTATTTTTAAAATCAAATCTGCTAATTTTCCAATTGTTAGTTTTAGGTAGTATAAAATTATGGTACTAAAATAGTACTATGCATTTATTATACAATTCTAGTACTATGCATTTATTGTACAATTCTAGTACTATTATTTTAAGTCACTTTTTATATACTAAAAATTTGTTGTAGTAACGTTTTACTATAAACTTATAATACAAATATGAGGTGCTTGTCCTGATTACATTATAATTAAAATGAATTATGCGCTAATCACACAGAATTAAGAAGAAAGAGGAAAGACGGGTTGGCTCGGAATCAGGATAATGTTTCTGAGTGGGACAATATGTCTATCCACGGACTGTTGTTTCAGTGAACTAGCACTATAAAAATGCAACTAAGCGCCTTGGTCTATTACAAAACGGACATCATCTCATTGAAAATTAACTTGTTCTCGCCATGATATAGCTGAACATTGCTGAGTTGGAGTTAAATAACTATCACTCACTCTACTGTGTGTTGCTTTGGGTTTCAAGATGGTAAAGAAAGTCTTGAAAAAAAAATGCAATCTGAATAGGAAGGAGATAGTGCAGGGTGTCAAGCCACTTTTGACAAAAATTATATAGAGAAATAGGCTTGTTTTAATGAAAATATGGGATAAATTAAAGTTATATTTAGCAAAAAATGCATTGCCTCCACCTCCCTTGTAGCCATTCCTCACCTCCTTTATTCTGACAAATGACAAAAAAACAGTATCATTAAACTCTAGTCTCCAATTGCTCTTTTTACAAAATAAATAAAAATCACTGAAAAAAAAAATCAACATTTACTTTTTTTCAAATTTTGGATGAACATTACAAGAACATGAAAACTCCTTTAACACTTTAAAGGACAACATTTTTATATAATGATTTCAAAATAATCTATGATTTTTTTTTGTGAAGAAAAAGATACATATTTAACTTAGCAAAGTTTGTTGGAACAAATGCTCTGTAGCAAGACTTAGGGTTTACTTTTTTCAGTGACTCTTTCAAAAGATACATGTAGTAATAAACTGGGCTTGTCCAAAAACCCTGAGAGTTAAAATTGTATTTTTATTTATTACATAGACCACGAAACATTGTATTGAAGTTGTACATGTATTATCCTAAACCAAGGAACATGTACTGAGTAGCAGTCCACCATAAAAATGGACATGTATAACAAAAGACTACAATATTGAAATAAATATGCAATTGTGTGAATTTAAACCCTCAAACAATTCAACAATAAAAAATTCACATGAATGTATCTGTTGCAATACAAGATCAGCCAACAACTATAGAAGAATCAGCATTAATATCTTTATGTCATTTTTATATGAAACTTTCATTTTCTGTCTTTTTCCTGACATTATCCCTTCTTCTTTTGATGGCAAAATGAAGGATTCATGAACGATGAGTCCTAGTGATGATGGACATATTTTCTTGACATCATCTTCTGTTTATTAAATACCATCTCCCATTTCAAAAGATTTCCAAGCAATGACGTGTTTATCCCTACAAGACATTAAAAAATGTTTCATAATTCATAATATTTGTTATTAAAATCTGTACATTAGTTAGTTAAAAAAACATCGAATACCGGTACCTTATCCCGGACTCTTTAACGTTAGTAACAACGATGTAATATACAGTTATTAGTATTTGTTAGTATAAAGTACATATAAGATAACACTATTTTTAAGCATGATACATATGACAAGAAAATACCCTTGTATCTGTACGATCAGATAATAGATGATCATATTATATTTACCAATGTAGTTTCTCACAAAAATACAGATTTTCAATTTTACGTTTTCTTGGGGGTTAAATTTAATAATAATATTATGTTTTAAGGAGATGAAAAATATTTTAGGATCTAAGAAAAAATATATATTTTTGGTTAACTACTAGTTAGAACCAAGAAAAGAAAAAAAAAGAAAGATAAATAAATAAATAAAAAACAAAATATACATTGTAATAATAATAATTGGAAAAGCAAAAAAAGAAGAAATAAAAATAATAAAAAACTAAGAAGATTGATCAAATTGAGGGGGAAAACACAAACAAAAGGCATTAGTTTCATTTGGGGAGGAATTAAACAAATATAATATTTTATATATCTTATAGAGAATTATAATTGTGCAACTTAACAATACTTTTTGAAGTGCTACATATGTTTTTTTCAATAATAAAAAAGAAAAAAACATAAAGCATTATGAATGGTCCCTATTTTGTAATAAAGTACCCCAACAAGTTCCATGAATTGTTGAAAACTTCTAGGTTTTCTTGTTTAATGGTCATTATTCATTCTGTACTATAAAGCTCTTGGAGTATATATACAGTCCGACAAAAGTTAAGCACCATCTGACTTGTTTCAATAATGTCTTTTCTAATAATGAACTTATTTCAAATCGGTTTGCTGTTTTCGTTACCTGTACACACATACTTACTTATCTGTGAAACAGGTTATTGATCGATTTTTATTAATGTGTATATGACAGGGTGTGTAAAGTGCCACGTGTACTTTTCAACATTTGTTTTTCCGAACGAAAGCTGATTCTTTTTGTGTTGAGTTTTAAGTTTCATTTTCTATTGGTTTGGTACGGTGCGGCGAATATTAACCATGCTAGAAAGGTGGCAAGCTGTTGGCATGCATAACGGTGGTTTTAGCCATAGAAGGGTGACAGACCACTTCAGGGTTAACCATTCCATCATTGTACGACTGATGCAGTGTTTTCGTCAAACGGGGAATGTTACTGACCGTCCACGTGTAGGTAGACCTCGCAAAAAAAACGACGAGAGAGGAACGGCTCGTATCCAGACGGGCGCGTCAACGGTCGTTCAGTACAGCTGGTGCACTTCGTGGTAATTTAGCATTTGGAGGCCACATTAGCACACGCACTGTAATCAGACGCCTCCACCATCGGGGAATGCGAGCGCGACGACCCATTAAACGTCCACAGTTGACATTACATCATCGCCATGCTCGATTTGACTGGTCACATGATCATTTGGGGTGGACTATTTGCACATGGAGACGGGTCCACTGGTCTGATGAAAGTCGTTTTTTGTTACGCTCTACCGACGGTCGTGCAAGGGTTTGGTGGCAACGAAACACTTCATTTCAGGCCAACCACATTTTGGGCACAACTGCTTTTGGGGGTGGGGGTGTAACTGTCTGGGGTTGTTTTTCCTTTGACTGTAAGTTGGACTTGTACGTTCTTGATGGTAATCTGACAGGCCAAAAATACCGTGATAATGTGCTCGCTCCATGCGTAGTCCCCCATTTCGACAATCATGCGTTGGCTGATAGGCCAATGTTCATGGACGACAACGCTAGGCCACATAGAGCCCGAATTGTACAACATTTTTACAGCAAGAGCCTGTTCAGACAATTCCATGGCCTGCGATGTCGCCAGACATGAACCCTATGGAGCAGGTATGGGACTTTATTGGCCGAAAAATTAACCAACGCAATCCAAAATGTCAAAATATTGACGAATTAAGAACTGCTATCTTACAGGATTGGCAACAGTTCCCACAAGAACGGCTTAGGCGTCTTGTGCGAAGCATGACGAGGCGTGTTGCAGAACTTCACAATAAACGCGGTGGATATACTCGTTATTTATGTTTATGCCTTACACATACGTACAATAGATGCATTTAAAAGTTCTTAAAATCTGAATACTGCATTTTAATGCAATGTTAAAAACTTCCATCAAAGACAAACTGGTTTTACGTTTTTCCAGCGCCTGTTTTGAACCCCATTTTTGTCACGTCATTGTCACGTCTTTCAGGATGATAAATACTTCGTAGATTGGTAGTTTTAGAGACCTTGGTGTAGTCGTTTAAGAAGTGTAAGAAAAATGGTGATATCTATTTCATTGTTTTAACAGTATTAATGTAAAAAAATATATCCATAAAAATATAAGGTGGTACTTAACTTTTGTCGGAATGTATAAATAAGGGCTGTTAAAGCAAGTTTTTTTTAAAGATATCTACATGTGTATACATAGTATTTAATTGCTAGTAAAATTGTGTTGCTTATCAATGAGTTTTTTTCCTTGTGGTAACCCAAAATTAATGTCTTTTTGTAATAGTTTAAAGTCAATTTATCATTTGTAAGTGTCCAATTAGTTAATGCTTCCAGTAGAATCTGGCATTTTCACATTCAAACAACAAATGTACCATATTGTCATTTCCTTTTTACAAAAACTACACAATGGATCTGAAATGGTTAATTCTATATTGTAGGCACTTAAATTTACATTTTTTGGTAGTTTTGAAAGGAAGTTTATAAATTTGTTTAATATCATTCTCTGTCAATTCAAACATTGTCATTACTTTTTGTTTGGATATATGTTAATGTAGTTGTTGTATGTCTTTATTTTCTTTTCGGTCACATCCAAATATTATGTAGATGAACCGATAATTTACAAACTCTCAGAATTTAAAAAGACCCAAGTAATGAAAACCCAACATGTACTGTTATAAATTAAGGAAAGGAAGCAAAATATTGCAGTGTACGCTGTCATGCTCTGGGGCCAAGTAATTTTATGATAATTATGAATTCAAAGGCACAGGGTGACCCAATGCTTGCGGAACATATAGCTACAATGTAGTACTAGTAGCAGGGAGAAATATACTTCCCCTAATATCCAGGATGAGATCATTAATATCATAAAAAATCAGATTCGTACCGCAGTAGTTTGTAACTGAATGCAACACTAATAATTGTTTGGCTCTTATAGCCCATGAAGCAACAATTGTTTTGACCCAGTAACACATATCGGTGTGTCTTTGATATCTGAGCAGGGATCTTATCAGTATTTGTTTCTGCTAAGGCAATAAGAGAAGATTTTGAACTATTTTAAGCATACTTTGTTAACTTAGGTAATTAAAATTGTACCTGGTCATGCCTTCTTTGATACTTTTCAATGTCCCGAGAATGCACCATTGTGCGTACAATAAAAACAAATCTTGGCGAGAACCAACCCCTCAGCTGTCCACTTTATTTAGCACTAGCTATTTGCCCCTGTACAGTAATGATTCCAATTGTGTAACTTTGTTATAATTTTCATAATTAGCAGATAACTAACAATAAACTGTATTCTATTTCAAGCAAATCATGGGTATTACTAGTACTGTTGCAAATTAATATCGTTATGTCACACAAATGAACATCAGACATTTTCTTACTTTCCATACTCTTTATTTTATCAAGGTAGGCACTATGTTTATTTTGCATATAATTGTATTAACAAAACAGTATACAGTAATCAATCCAATCCTGTAAATTTGCTATATTTTTCAGAAATTATTTCTATTATGTAAATGTAACTAAAGTTTACTTTTAAAAAACTTTATCTTGTGATTATAAAAATAAAAAGATTGTAAACATACCATTTCAACAGGTAGTAAAATACCATAGTGCTCCAAAATTATCTGCCTATGGAAAGAAGAGAGTCTTTAATTTCCTTTATGTTGAGGATGAGTGCAAGTTTTACTCTGCCGAAAGTCTACCATGAGTGTGCAACGATGTAAATAAAGTGCATACTGTTACAATAAGAGAAAGATTCGTTGTAAAAAGTCATACTCTACGACACAACTAATCTCGTTGAGATTATACTATCGTAGAAAGTTTCTGCTCTGTATCTCCAGGATAATTTCTTAGTGAAATATTATATTTTGCTTGTGTCGCAACAAACTTTCTCGATCATTTAAAAGTACAGCAGTCCAGTAAGGAGATATTTGAGCAAAACCGGAAGTGATGAATGGTAAATAAACAACATTCGCACATAATGAAAATAAACAGATAAAATATTATTCAATTTCATCATCAAAATTTATTGCTATTTTAACCAATTAAAGATAAAAATAGATAATTAAAGATTTTGACTCCAAAGGTTTAGCTTACAACCTAAAATAAGTAAAATGTTATTCATTTTGAAGTTCAACAATAGTTATCTTTCTTGGAATTGTGATTTGGAGCGGTTAATTTAAAAATAAAATAACAAAAAATTGACACTAGCCTACACATGAAGAAAATTAATATAATGTAGAGAAGATCCAATATTTTCATTCTGCTATACATTTTATTATAAATAGCCTGGTCACAGCAGATATGTGTTCTGATATCCAACTTTTTTACTATACTTTATTAGTAAACAAAATGTGACCATACTGATTTTAATAAGGGTATAATAGCAAAAATAGCATAAATAAATACTTGTCTTTGAATATATATTTATTTTTACTCTAAATATGTCATATAGCAAAATATTGAGTGAATTGATAACATAAGGTAAATCACTTTTTCTTTATTTTGCATGATTCATAGATGGAGCCATACTTAAATGGTATTCAGGGACCACAACAGGCAGGTCATATTCAATGTGGGTTCCTGTAATGTGAAAAACGGAACAGAAACGAAATACAGCGAAACGAAACGAAACACAACGAAACGAAACGAAATACGACGAAACGAAACAAAATCTGTAAACTGAGAAACGACACGAAACAGAATATGTAAACTGAGAAACGAAACGAAATGAAACGAGATCATTCAATGAATTTAAAAAAAATCATTCCTCGACGTCCGCGCCCGTTTATGCTATATGTTCGAGTATATCTAAGAAACTTTACTTTGTAATCGAAGATGTATTTTACTTACGCTTTATATTTCATTTGGCAAAAGTCGTGTACATTTCCAAATTAAAATATACACTGCCCGATACCTTATAAATGTATAATCAACCAATTCAATTGTATCATGATAGATGGACATATATTAAAATATTAATTTGGCATTGCAAATTGACGAAATACTCTATTTGAGTTTACTAAGAAGTTCGGAATGACATATATATACAAAATTTCTGTCAGTCGTGTATATGCTAGATGTGTGTAGATAATTACGCAAATTTGCATCATCCGAGGCATGCAGAATTCCCTTTAATGCGATCAGGAGAAAACGTGCCCAAATGGATTCTCTAGGGTCTAACAAAAATATAGGTTGTGTAATGTAGCGCGACCCTACCTAACATCCCGTGCCTACTATAGTTTTGTTTTTATTACATTACTATTAAAGTCAGAACATCTGCCCAATATGTAGAATAAATATTTCATACCCACCCTACCGTACCTAACTGTTCATACAATTATTTTTTATAGGCCTAATGGGAAAATATCAATTAAGTTTACACATTTTCAAAATCCACTCAAACGAGCCCGGGAAATTAATTGCATCTGAAAGTGAAAAATATAGGTATACCTTTAAGGTGTTAGTTAATATTAAAGAAAACATATCTATAACGGCAACTCCGCGTTGATCTTTAGCCGTTTGATTTTCTCCCCCTCCCNCCCCCCCCCCCCCCCCCCCCCCATTTTGGCGACGAAAAGTTAAGGAGCATACTAATAAACCCCTGTCCATCCAGGCAAACTTCATTTATATTTTTTTAATGTTTTGTAGGGTCCATGTTCATGCATATATATACTAAAGGTGTGCATAATAACTGATTTTGATTTCTATCAAACAGTGAAACTATATCCCGGCGGCATACCGGTTTCCAGTTTATTTTTAGCTATCTTCTCAAATCTCTACTTCTTCTTTGCAAATTTGATACGCCATGCAGCAATTATTTTTACACGAAATGTACCGAATAACGCCCCTCTAACTATGAAACACGTGAAATAAAAACGAAAACCTCCAAAGACATTGCACGAAAATAACACTTTACCACCCGCGCCAAATGTATGTGTACCTGAAGTATTTAACTATACAGATTTCACAAAAGTTGCTATCTTCTCGAGCGATACAAAAAGCTTGATATACATTGTATAGTGTTGAATTGCTTTTCCATTTTATTAAAATCTTAAATTGGGATAATTTCAAAATGCTTTTAGGGCCTGGGTGGCTCAATGAGTTAGGTAGTTGGATTATCTAACTACTCATACAAGCCTATCACCAATATGGCGTGGGTTCGCGCCTGGCTTTGTAAATTACCAAAAGGGTGCACTCGACTCGCATTCGCATGTGATAAAGTTTACCAGTTGCTTGTCCATGGTCAGTGGTTATCTCCGGGTACTCCGGCTTCTTTCACCACTAAAACTGGTCGCCATGGTATAGCTGAAATATTGCTGAAAGTGGCGTTAAACACCAAGCATCAAATCAAATTAATGGCAAATATGGCAATATGTTTTCTGTATGAATTTATGGTAGGTTAATGAATATGCTCACATTTGTCGTCACTAGGCGTTCGTTCATTTACGTTTCACATTTTTAACTCAAGTTGTTCACATTCACCTTTGATAACTTAGATGAGATTAGATTATAGAATGGTCACATTACCTTTTCAAACTTGGTGGATGTGTGAGAAATGTTACTAGTGCTTGTTGAGAAAATGTAATAAAAAAAAAACTATTGTAGGTACTAGATTTGGGGTAGGGTCGGGTTAACCACGAGAGCGCATATTTGTGAGAAATGGTTATCCAAATCCCTGTGGATTGTCTACACATATCTAGCATATACACGACTGACAGAAATGCTGTATATATGTCATTCCGAACTTTTTTATGAACTCAAATAGAGTATTTCGTCAATTTAGAATGCCAAATTAATATTTTAATATGTCCATCTATCATGATAAAATTTAATTGGTTGATTATACATTTACAAGGTATCGGGCAGTGTTTATTTTTATTTGGGAATGCACACGACTTTTGCCAAAATGAAATATATAGCGTAAGTGTAAAATACATTTTCGATTACAAAGTAAAGTTTTATTTTGATATACTCGAACATGTAGCATAAACGGACACGGACGTCGGGGAATGATTTCTTTTTATATTCATTGAATGATCTCGTTTCGTTTCGTTTCTGTTCCGTTTCTCACTTTACAGGGACCCGTTCAATGTCGGGTTGTATGTGCCTTCATTTGCCGAGATCTATTGATTTATTTTTTTTTCATTTACAGAAAGATTGCATTGACAGGAAGAAAAAGTTGACCAAAGACCTTCAAACAATGTTTCAAAATCATGAACAACATAATCGTATAATATATAATGACATCTTCTTTATAAATGGAACAGATGAAAATGACCCTGAAATCAATCGACTGAAGACCAAGCTAGTTGAGGTAGCATTTAGACAAAAGTCATGGGGTAAAAGAATGCCTATGGCCTGGGTTCCACTAGATCTACAAATTTCTGAGATGAGGTCAGACAATACGACCCTAATTTCAAAAGAAGATCTAACAGCCCTGAATAGAAGTAATGAGGACCTTGCACTTACTGATGCACAAATTGAGCATTTCTTAAAAGCTCAACATTCCTTAGGCAAAATTTTATATTTTGATCAACATGGACTTGAGAAATTCATAATTGTACAGCCACAGTCATTGGTAAATATTTTAAGATCTTTCATCACAGATGAACAGTTCTGGCCCAAAGATGAAAGTCTGCGAGATATTTTACGTACTATGATTAATACAGGAGAAATCCCCAAAAAAGGTCTACTCAAGCTTTGGTCACAGAAGGAATTTGACCAACACATGCCAAGCAATGACCTGAAAGAGTTTATAATGCAAGTCCTGGTTCATCTAGACATTCTTGTTGAACCAAAACAGTTTAACCAAAAACAGAAGTCTATTGTCCAGTCATACCTGGTACCATGCATAGTAAAACGTAAGCTACCATTCACTGACGTTTATTATAAATCAAAAGACGATAAGATGATATGTTTATCTTACACACTCTTAAAATCGTCCATACCTGCTGCCTTGTCTTTTAAGTTAATTGGTGCTGCAATGAATGTTTGGCCTTTAAAGGAAACTCCAGAAGGTGTTTGTTTATATCATCAAGCTGCAATTCTTTGTATCGATCGAGCAAATGAGTTGCATATTTCGTTGAAAGATAATAAGATCATTATCTACTTAATAAACGAAAACACAAAGCGTTTCATACCACCAAACATTGCATCCACTGTACAAGAATGCTTAACATTGACAATGAAAAATGTACTTGAGTTCTATCACAAAAGCTCCGGAAAATCGCTCTCTACATCCGAGGTATCAAATTTGTTTGAAATAGAAGTCGGAGAATGGTGCGACACAGGAGCGTGTTATATATCAGTTCCAGAAGTAAAAACAATGCTGGAATGGAGATGTAAGAATAAGAAGATACACAAGTTTCCACTTTTCTGGATATTTGACAAGGTAAGTTTGATGTTCATTAATCTTCATTATTTTTTATTGGTTTGTTATTTTTTTTTCAAATTCATAGACACATTAAATAAAGACTGTTTATGCTCTTATTCAATATTTCAACTGAACATAAATCAATTATAAAGAAAACTCAAAAGCCTGTATTTGGTATATCAGTTCGCTACGACTGCACAGTAAGCTATCTTATTTTAATAAAATGAAAAATGTCCAAAAGCACTGCATGCCATCAATCGCTGTACAATATAAAAGACAGTCTACAAATAATATATCATTAAAATATATATGTAGGCATCAATCTGCATACTTATATTGCATATTTTGTAAACAATAGACATTAAATGTATAGTAAGCAATAAATAAATATGAGTGTGTGTTTACCTAGTACTGTGCTTGATGAATGCCAATTTTCTGTCTTACATTTTAACATGAAAATATCGTGCAAATTGTTACCTTAACAGGTGACAATAAAATATCAACTAATTAGATACAATGTAAGCATAATGTAGACATATGAACACGTGTTTATAGTAAAACATAGTAAACAAATATACAGAGAACAACATATACACAAAGAAAAAAGTTAAGCACCCCCATGTTTTTTTTAAATGACAAATGATACGACAAGTATCACGAGATTTCTGACCAGATAATCTCAAGAAGGCAATGGTGACCTGTTAGGACATTATATTGGCTGTAAGAAACCACCAAAAAAATCAAGAAAAATGTTAATTTAATGAATATTTAATCACGATATCACAAAGCCAGTTTTTGTAGTAAGACATGTCCATTTTAAGTATTGACCTTCACAATTCCAAAAGCACGATTAGATTGTCATTTCACTTTCAAAACGTCCCATATGAATCACTTGACAACATCTATTGTTCAAAGTTCAGTACCGGTGTAATCCCCACGTGCTTGAATGACGACCTCAACCTTGCGTCTCATCCCTCCAGTTAGACGTCGGATGCCCTGTTGTAATAGCTGCTGCCATTCCTGATGCAATGTTGCTTCCAACTGACGAATGGTTTGCACAGGAGGTTCCCGAGCCTGCATACGACGGCCTAACATGTCCCAAATATGCTCTATGGGATTCAAATCCGGCTCATGGCTGGCCAAGGAACAGAAGTCACGGCTTCACTTTGGAGGTATGTGGTTACTGCTCATGAACGAAGAGGCATGGCGTTGTCATCCATATACACAGGCCTTGTAGCAGTGGGTGGTTGTCGAAATGGGGGACAACAACTGGTTGCAAGACGTCTCTGATGTACTGATCACCAGTTAGTTTGCCTTGTATGGTGACTAAATCCAGCTTGCAGTCATGAGAGATGCACCCCCAAACCATTACTGAGCCTCCACCGTAAGGAAATGTTGGCTGGATGTTCCTTGGGGTATAGGCTGTATTTTTGTATCTCCAAACCATCATCCGGCTCTCATCTGACCAATGGATCTTGCACCATGTCCTTAAATTCCAACCACGTCGTGCTAAACACCATGCCAAACGTGTTCGTCGATGTCGGTCTGACATCAGTGAACGTTAAATGCCTCTCTTTGACTTAAGTCCCGCTGATTTCAGACGGTTTCTAACTGTTCTTTTTGACAGACGTCTATTGGGCAGCCAGTCTTGTTTGAGTATGGGACTGGTTGCGAATGGCATCCGTCTAACCAAGCGCTGCAATGCCCTGTCGTGACGATCAGATGTTACCGTGGTCTGCCGGATCTTGGCAAGTCTTTCACATTGTTGGTTTGTGTGTGTTTTCTCACCAGTCGGCTGACTACAGTATAGTGGTAGCTCATCTGACGTCAAAAAGCTTTGAAGGACATCCCTGTTGTATGCATGCCGATTATTTGCCATTTTTCTGCTTCTGATATCCGCCTTCGTACCATGCTTACTGAGAATGAATAATTTTGTTTAAAACACCGGACTTAAATACCCAAATTCGAAGCGTGAGAGGCATGGTTCACGTGCAGGACTAATCGATATTAGACATAATGGTCACACCTGTGTGAGCACATCTTGTTAATGGAATATTGTTCTTGCTATTCAATATAAATAATAGAATCTAAACTTAGTGTAACTTATTATGTCTTGATATATCAAGGGGTGCTTAACTTTTTTCTTTGTGTATATAATTTAACATAGAACCCTATGAAAAATATAAACAAAATTCTTCTTTGAAACCAGTTAACATATGTTGATATTAAATCTTAGCATATTTGTGATTGTATTAATTTACTAGGAATGTGTTGTCTTTATATTCTACATTATAATTTTAGACACAAGACACATGTGATGAAGCATGTTCAGGTAATTTTATATTTTAATTTTAGACACAAAACACGTGTGGAGAAAGATGTACGAGTAATTTTATCAAACAATTTTCAGTAGAAACAAATCAAATTAAACAAATACGATTGCATTTTTATGTTTTTAGCTCACCTGGCTCACTTTGCGTCCGTCCGTCGTACTTCGTAAGCTTTCACTTTTAAATCTTCTCCTCTGAAACCAACTAGCCAAATTAAGCTCAGCGAGGTAGGGATGGGTCCCTGGAAAATTGTGTCCAATAGCACAGCCCCCCCCCCCCCCAATTCCAGATAGATGTTGTCACATTTTAACTGTAGCTACATGGCATTTACTAGATTAACATACAGTCCGGATTTTTCTGTGAAATTTGTATTTCAGCCGATTTATATCGAATATGCAAATTAGGCATAGTTTGATAAAAGATCACATTTAAATCTTCCCTATTACCACTGAAGAAAATTAAAACAAACTTGGTTGGCATTGTCCTTGAGTGGTCGCCTTGATAATTGTGTCCAACATCCCATCCTCCATTTAACACGATGCCCGTTACTGAAAATAGAAAATTCTTTAATTAACTATTGATGTTTGACTATTAGTCAAATCAGCACAAATGTTAGCTGCAGCTACATGGCAATAAGTAATCTAACATATATTCCAGGGTTTTACTATTGTTTCCCCTTTCTGTCGATTTTTAAAGATCATGCAAATTAGGTATATCTTGGTAAAAGTTCATATTTTAATTATTTGAACCAAATTACACCAAATTTCTCAGGGATGGTCCTTGGGTGCTCCCCACTCAATATTGTGTCCGACATCCTCGCAATATATTCAACATGACAGCCATTTTTAACCAGAACAATTTATTTGTCTTTTTCTACATTATGATCTCATATCTTACATGCAGCTAAATTACAACGAGTTGTTGAAAATATCATCCAAGTTTTCTTATGATTTGTATTCTTTTCTTTCAGCTGATTTATACCGATTATACATATTTTTAGAAAGCAAGGATCATATTAAAATCTTCTGTCCAGAAATCTGAGCTGAAATGATTTTTGTTTGGCTCACTTTCAAAATCATGTTTAACACCACCAGACTCTATCATCCATCCAAAATGGCTGACATTACTAGCTTACCTCAAGACTCTGTTTTAATGTAAAATATTCCTCAATTTAAATACTCCTATTTTAATATTTCAATATGCATCCTGCTTTATTAGAATTAAACAGACATCCACTTCATCAATGCTCAGTTTGTGTATATTTTCGTTGGTATTCTACATTCGTTTTTGCCAACAGTAAAAGCTAACAATAAACAAAGAATGGAGAAAATCAGAAATAAAACCAGTAATTATCCTATTACATATTTGACAGTCATTGTGTATAACATATATATCACTCCCCTTTTAGATTTGATATATATATTACCTCCCATTTTATATATGATATGCCTTTTAACTGCAGATCTTGACACCAAGGATTTGTCATTGTGTACTGTAATGACCTGTATAACATATATGTTTATAATCTCCCCTTTTATATTTGATATTTATATTATCTCCCCTTGAATATTTGATATGTCTTTTAACTACAGGTCTTGACACCAAGTATTTGACATTGTGTCCAAATGACCAACATCTTGTTAGACTAGCTGCTCTTGTACCATGTGGTAAATGTAACGAACTTGTCATCCATTTAGGATTGTCCAACGTTTCATGGAATCATATTTTAGAACAGTATCGAGGATATGGCCCAAAGGTCGTGAACTTTGTTGCCCTTTCTGACTGGAGAAAGCTAAAAGCAAAAAAGATGAAGCCAGCATCATTTACGGAGTTATCTTATGCTTTAACTGAAGTCGATTATAACCAGCATGTTCTATGTCAGGTAGGTAACAGCTAAAGTCATATCTGACTGGTTCTATGTCAGGTAGGTAATAACTAAAGTCATATCTGACTGGTTGTATGTCAGGTGGGAAATAACTAAAGTCATATTTCACTGGTTCTATATCAGGTCGGTAATAACTCAAGTCATATCTGACTGGTTCTTTGTCAGGTAGGTAATAACTAATGTCATATCTGACTGGTTCTTTGTCAGGTATGTAATAACTAATGTCATATCTGACTGATTTTATGTCAGGTAGGTAATAAGAAAAGTTATATCTGACTGGGGTTATGTCAGGTAGGTAATAACAAAAGTTATATCTGACTGTGACTATGTCAGGTAGGTAATAACTGAAGTCATATCTGACTGGTTCTATGTCAGGTAGTTAATACCTAAAGTTATATCTGACTTGTTCTATGTCAGGTAGATAATAACTAAAGTCATATCTGACTGCTTCCTTGTTAGGTAGGTAATAACAAATGTCATAACTGATTTGTTCTTTGTCAGGTATGTAATAACCAATGTCATATCTGACTGATTTGAAGTCAGGTAGGTAATAACTAATGTCATATCTGACTGGTTCTATGTCAGGTAGGTAAATCTAAAGTCATATCTGACTGGTTCTATGTCAGAAGGGTAATAACTAAAGTCATATCTGACTGGAGCTATGTCAGGAAGGTAATAACTAATATCATATCTGACTGGTTCTTTGTTAGGTGGGTAATAACAAAAGTTATATCTGACTGTGGCTATGTCAGATAGGTAATAACTAAAGCTATATCTGACTGGGACTATGTCAGGTAGGTATTGACTAGTTATATATGTCTGGTTCTATGTCAGGTAGGTAATAACTAATGTCATATCCGACTGGTTCTTTGTCAGGTATGTAATAACTAATGTCATATCTGACTGACTTTATGTCAGGTAGGTAATAACAAAAGTTATATCTGACTGGGGCTATGTCAGGTAGGTAATAACTAAAGTTATATCTGACTGTGACTATGTCAGGTAGGTAATAACTAAAGTCATATCTGACTGGTTCTATGTCAGGTAGGTAATAACTAATGTCATATCTGACTGGTTCTCTGTCAGGTATGTAATAACTAATGTCATATCTGTCTGGGTCTTTGTCAGGTAGATATTAACTAATGTCATATCTGACTGGTTCTATGTCAGGTAGGTAATAACTAATGTCATATCTGACAGGTTCTCTGTCTGGCAGATATTAACTAATGTCATATCTGATTGGTTCTGTGTCAGGTAGGTAATAAGTAATGCCATAGATGAATGGTTCCTTAATGTAGACAATATATCAAGTTATAGTTATAGAATACTGGTTTTCTGTTAGGTAACGAATACCTCACGTCATGGGTGAGTGGGTTTTTTAAGGACGGTCATATATGATATATGACCTGTTTTCGGTTAATTCAAGTCATAGGTAACTGGTTCTATGTCAGAAATATAGGAAGATAATAAAGGTGTAGTCAGAAGCTGCAACAAACGATGATCCACAAAACATTACAGAGAGAAAAAAGAGAAAACTAAAGATTGAGCAACACAAACCCTAGTAAAACCAGGAATGAAATCAGGTGCACTGGAAGAGCAAACAGAGAGTGATCAATAGTACATGATTTTCGACTGTAAGTCAGTTGGCTTTTTTGGGCATAAGTACTGATCACCATGATATCTTTGTGGGGAAATGTGGCTCAAATGTTCTTGCTTTCTGACAAGAATGATGTGTTTTGTGCACAATGAATTATGTTATTAGCTTATTATCAATATGTCATATTTCCTTTACAGTGTATTCTATATAATATATACTTACTTTACTTAACGACTTATTTGTGTATTACAGGTATTCAAGGAGGACATTGATGTTTTCGGTATGTACAATCTTTAATATAAAAAAGCAAAATAGTTGGACTAGGAATGGTAAGTTTTATAAATACAATTGTTATAGATGCTGTATAGAATATGAAGTATTTTTACGTAAACTCATATCCTTGTTAATGGCTCTTTATGTCATGCAGCCCTAATTACTAAAACGTTATCATAGCATATATCATTAATAACGCACTTCATGCTGTCCTAATTCCTTCAGTGTTAGTGGATCCTGTGTTGTTAATAACATCAGTAATGTTTTTTTTCAATTACTAAGGGGTGATCATGTAATATGACATTAATGACATCTTTCATGTCTTAATTCTCTAAGAGTTCACATGTAATATGGCATTAATGGCATCCGTGATGTTTCCCCAATGCCATAGGGGTTAACATGTCTCTTGACATTAATGACATCCGTCATGTTGTCCTAAGGGTTCACATGCCTTATGCCATTAATGACGCCAGTCATGTTGTCTTAATGTCATAAGGATTAGCATGTCTTATGACATTAATGGCGTCCGTCATGTTGTTTCAATGTCATGGGGGTTCATATGTCCTATGATAGCCACAAGGCCTTCTGTATTATCACCTGACAAACCCCAAGCTTTCTGTATTATTACCTGACAAGCCCTAACAGGAAGGCATGCCTTATATGTCTGATTAAGACGTGATTGGCTACTGACAACCGTCACCAGTACTCGGTGCAATCTTTTAGAAGCATGATGTTGCTTCAGTCAAATTATCCATCCATATATCTAACAATCAGTCAATATAGCTGAAATTAAGTTTGTATGATGTTAAATAACAAACAGTCAATTATGAAAAAAATATTCAAAAATACTTACAGGCTAGACATCTAATGAAGCCAATTTGTTTGTTATAGATATTGATAACATTGCACTACAACAGATCCCTGAAGATGATGAATTGAAAGAATTGTCAAGACAAGTTGGGAACTGTGCCATACAGCTTGGAGTTGAACTAGGACTAAGTATGGCGATAATTGAACAGACTCTTTTCAAGTATCAAAAGGACATATTTGAACAATCTTTTGATGTTTTGCAAAAGTGGAAAACAAGTTGTAAAGTTAAGCCAACAATTCGTATGTTGATGAAGGCAATGCAAACCAGTGATCCTAGAGGACTCAAGTTTCTAAAAGACAAATATGCCTAATTCTGTTAAACTATATGCAAGTACAAACAATACGGCTGGTTAAAAACATGTTTAGCTATATAACCAAAATATTTAACAATATGTACCACTAAATCTTGGTGTATATCAATCCATTCATGTGTAAATAAATAAATACCCACTTCTTAAAACAACATGTATCACTAAAACGTGTTGTATATCAAGCCATTCATGTGTGAATAAATATATACCCACTCCTTAAAACAACATGTCCCACTAAAACTTGTTGTATATCAAACCATTCATGTGTAAATAAATAAATACCCACTCATTAAGACTAAGATAAATAATATCTGAACATTAAGATATT
>MJUT01024950.1:45342-56757 GCA_002080005.1 Gigantidas platifrons
AGATATATTACAGTAAAGTGATGATCTGGATACACTCAATAACAGCAGTACAAGTATAAAGATACAAAAAATGTAGAAATAATAACGAGGAAAACAGAGTACACAAGTCTGAAGGGATATTACATTAAAGTGATGATCTGAATACACAACATAACAACAGTACAGGCATAAAGATAAAACAGTGTACAAGTAATAACAAAACAAACACAGAGTATACAAGTCCGAACGGATAATACAGTAAAGTGATGATCTCGATACACAACATAGCAACAGTACAAGTATAAAGATAAAACAATGTAGAAGTAATAACAAGACAAACACAGAGTATACAAGTCTGAAGGTATTTTACAGTAAAGTGATGATCTCGATACACAACATATCAACAGTACAAGTATAAAGATAAAACAATGTAGAGGTAATAACAAGACAAACAAAGAGTACACAAGTCTGAATGTATATTAATTTAAAGTGATGATCTGGATATACAACATAGCAATAGTACAAGTATAGAGATAAAACAGTGAAAAAATAATAACAAGACAAACAAAGAGTACACAAATCTGATGGAATATTACAGTAAAGTGATGTCCTGGATACACAACATATCAACAGTACAAGAATAAAGATAAAATAATGTAGAAGAAATAACAAGACAAACACAGAGTACAGAAGTCTTAAGATATATTACAGTAAAGTGATGATATCGATACACAACATAGGAACAGTACAAGTATAGAGATAAAACTGTGTTAAACAATAACAAGAAAAACACAGAGTACACAATTCTGATGGAATATTACAGTAAAGTGATGATTCTGGATACACAACATACCAACAGTACAAGTATAAAGATAAAACAGTGTAGAAGTAATAACAAGACAAACACAGAGTACACAAGTCTTAAGATATATTACAGTAAAGTTATGATATATGTACACAACATAACAATAGTACCAGTAAACAGATAAAAAATGTAGAAGTAATAACAAGACAAACAAAGAGTACACAAGTCTGAATGTATATGACAGTAAAATGATGATCTAGATGCACAACATAACAAAAGAACAAATATAAAGATAAAACAATGTAGAAATAATAACGAGACAAACACAGAGTACACAAGTGTCAAGATATATTACAGTAAAGTGGTGATCTGGATACACAACATAATAACAGTACAAGTAAACAGATAAAATAATGTAGAGGTAATAACAAGACAAACAAAGAGTACACAAGTCTGAATGTATATGACAGTAAAACGATGATCTGGATACAAAACATAACAACAGTACAAGTATAGAGATAAAACAATGTAGAAGTAATAACAAGACAAACACAGAGTACACAAGTCTTAAGATATATTACAGTAAAGTGATGATCTGGATACACAATATACCAACAGTACAAGTATAAAGATAAAACAATGTAGAAGTAATAACAAGACAAACACAGAGTACACAAGTCTGATGGGATATTAGAAAACAACTGTTAACTCTGTACTTCAATATGTTTAAACTATTTTCATAAGACGAAATTAAATTAACCAGAATTTAATTCACTATTCATTGTAGTTAAAATGTCAAAACGTAGTTTACCTTTAGGATGATGTCAACCCAACGTCAGAAAAGCTTGATGATATCAAGAGTTCATCAAAAGCCGCAAATCCAACAACAGACGATACAATGGCCAAACATTGATCTACAAAACACTTTATATAAAGCAAAAGATTGGCGACAGGAAATCACAAAAAACTGAGAGGGGCTTAGGGGCTCCATAATTGTTAAGCAGTACCTGTACCACTAGTCGCACCCATAGTGTTACTCTTGTTAGAAACCCGATGATTGATAAGTAATGGATGTAGTTCATCGCTGGGATAAACCATCATTTTACACGAAAAGCTTAAAAGAAAGTACCAAAAACCCCAGGGGAGTAAAGGACGGGTGCAAAGTGCAACAGCAATGCTAGCATAAACAAAATATATTTAAAACAGAATGTGGACAAATTGCATGACAATATTAACGCCAAGGGTGAGTAAAATCTGCGACTATCCGAGCTCTCACGTCGGTTTTATGCTCCTTTCTCCACCAGAACACGAAATCGCAGCTCGGATATAACTAAAGACTAGGATTACAAGAATTCGTAAATCCAGTAAAACTCCTGGCGCAACTCGTACTCCCAGGTCAGGTAAGAGCTTTGACAAAGCGAACTCCCAGGTCAGATACATGCTGAAACTACACAAATTTTCAGATCAGATAAACGCTTTGTCGCCTCGAACTCTGTCTCAGGTCAGGTAAAAGTATTAACCACCCGAACTCTCAGGGCAGGTAAATGATTTTACCACCGGAATTCCCAGGTCAGATAAGAGCTTCGACTACCCGAGCTCCCATGTCGGATACAAGCTTTGACCTCACCAAACTCTTAGATCAAGTGAGAGCTTTGACTAGCCGAACTCTCAGGTCAGATATAGGCTTAGATTACCCGATCTTTTAGGTCAGGTAAGAGCATTGACTATCTGAACTCAAGGAACAAAGCATGCTTAGATACGTCTGCAGTATCCTTTATTTCAAACTGAATGGGATAAATGAGGATACTATAAGTACCAAGCTGGAATTATTTAGTGAAAAGGCATTCAGGTGTTCCGGAAGGATAAAAAGTTCATTCGGCACTAGAGGCATTACTTATGCATGTTTGAAATTAAGAAGAAAGCTACTGACATGATTTGGTAAAACTTTGTAATAAGCAGAATTCAATCCTTCCTCATCATGACTAATCACTGGCATGGCTTAACCTTCAGTAGTGCATGAGTCCACCCCACCCCCATCACATCAGTTTTAGTGGGATTCTAGCTGTATCAATTTGTCGACCATTTGTTTCCTCTTTGTCTTTGTATCTTTGGTCATTGCATTGTCAGTGGTTTTTTTTAATTGAGTTACGGTTCTGACTACCACTTTGGTATCTTCAAGCGGATTTTTTTCTATAATTTCAAACTTTATATTGATGCACTAATACATATACTATACAACTCCAAGCTGCTGTCTTGTGTGAAGAAATCTTCATATAGTAGATACAATAGTTATAATGCAGTGAAAATAAAACATTATTGTCTATGGATTTTAATTGTTTAAATACAATTTATCATGCCACTTTTGCATTAAATTTCCAATTTTTATTAGAATAACATTTAGCATATATACACATCCATATTACCTATCAAAATACAGTGCTCTAAATATTGTATTATATAACAATTGTCATATTCTACAATAATTTTGCTACAGTTCGGTGGTTTTCTCCGGGTCATCCGGTTTCCTCCTCCAATAAAATTGACCGCCACGATACAACTGAAATATTGTTGACGGTGGCGTTACAAATCATAACCCTAATGTAACCCGACAATAACAATTTACTTGTATTAACAGAGGCGTAGGAACGGACGAAAAAGAGTATGTGTATGGGGGAGAGGTGGGGGGGGGGGGGTGTTTCCAAACTGCCAAGCAGAAAAAAAGGTTGACAGATTAGAAGTTAAGGTATAGTTTTAAATAATTCAGAAACCCCTAATAAATATTTTAGTTTTCAAACAGAAACTAAGAAAAGTAAACAATGTTATACGGAGATCAGTAAAGAGGATGTTGTTCAGTTGTATGTGTAATTTTTGTAGATCGTTGTTTGTGCCTTTGTACTTTTTCTTTTGGCCATCGTGCTGTCTCGCCTTCGATTTACGGATTCTGATTATCCCTTTGGTATCTTCAAACTCTTCTTTTGGCCATCGTGCTGTCTCGCCTTCGATTTACAGATTCTGATTACCCCTTTGGTATCTTCAAACTCTTCTTTTGGTCATTGTGTTGTATGTTCTTCTTCGATAGACAGATTCTGATTACCCCTTTGGTATCTATGATTTACAGATTCTGATTACCCCTTTGGTATCTTCAAACTCTTCTTTTGGCCATCGTGCTGTCTCGCCTTCGATTTACGGAATCTGATTACCCCTTTGGTATCTTCAAACTCTTCTTACTGAAATAAGAAAACATGATGTTGTTGATAAAGATAATGATAATATAATGAAAGAATTGTATTAGAAGATATAGATAAGAATATTTCTGATGAATCAATTGTGTTGTTTGGCTAAATTAAGTGTGATATCTCGTATTTAAAATACATTTAATGTGTATGGCTTGGTCTTGTTTATGGTGTTTTACGCCACTATCAACTATATTTCAGCTATACCTTGGCGGTCAGTTGTATTGGTGGAGAAAACCGGAGTACCTGGAGAAAACCACCGACCTGTCGCAAGTCACCGGCAAACTTTATCACATAATGATGTATCGAGTTCACCTCGCCATGAACGGGGTTCGATCGCACAACTTTAGTGGTGATACAATTAGTAGAATAATAAAAACAACACAATAGCTTACCTCACATGAGGTGTAAAGGTCTTTGTATAATTAGGATATAAGCAATGCAACTCTTGTAAAACTCAGTTGAAAACCTGTGTAAAATTAAAACTATAAGTCATGTGTTCCATGACAAGATAAAGGTTTTCTACATTCAATATAACACATTATTAAAAGTAACAGTAACTATTTTATATATTTAAAGTCTTTTAATCTTTAAATTGAAATTGTAAAATAATACTTTCATGTTTTAATCATTTAATTAAACGGTTTTACCTGTAAACTTTCACATGCCTAATTTATATGTATTTTATATTCATTTTATATATATGTTTATTTCTCAAAACATTGTATGCATTTTTTGTTTCATTCAAAACTCTTACATTCTATGAATATTAAATAAATCTTGACGGTTAAAATGGTTATTATTATATTTTCTGTAAGAATGTCCTTTAATAGAAATAAATGTCTAATAGAATTCGCAAAGTTATAGCGCTCATGCACTATGCCCAAATAGTTTTGTGGTCTGCCGAAGAAAACTATTGATTTGCCTATCAATCAAGCACGTGACTGAGTGGAGCCTAGTTATGATCAAATTATTGATACCAGAAAGTTGACATGTTATCTTAACTATTCAGGTTATTTGACAGACTACTGGGCTTGTCTCTTTAAATAACAGGACTGTTTTTGTTGTTCCACAGGAATGTAGTATTAGGTTTTGGATAGTAGTATTAATTATTAACAGTCAGTATAATAATTATAATAATGTTGTGTTTACCATTCACTATGCGAAAATAGTGGCCAGAGTCGTGCACTATGTCTTCAACCCTGGCCACTATTTTCGCATAGTGAATGCTAAACACAACATTATTATATAAATATTGAAATGTAAAGAAACTGACCTTCAAGTAAGATGTGAAGATAAGATGATTAGTCTATAGCAATAGCATGAAAGAAAGTTTCCCGCCTAAAGTTCACCTGACCAAACTGACCAATAAGAAATGAAAAGGACAAAATAACATGGAGCATTCATTTAACATAATCACTAAATGAATAAATATCTAAACTATAAATACTGATGAAAATAAGTGTATGTTACTGAAACAGAAATAGAAATATATTAAGGATTAAAAACAAATGTATAATCAGCTAATAATCCTGTAATAAGTAGAAATAAAGTGTTAATAATCATACTGAAAAAAATATGTACAAATCCACTGTACCACACTATCTTAGCATGGTAGTTGGATATATAACTACCTATTCAATCAGTGTCTATCACCAATAATCTTGTTCGTTCGAATCCCACTCAGGTGAGGTGCACTCGATACAACATCATGTGATAAATTGTGCCAGTGTCCTGCGGCAGGTCGGTGGTTTCTCCGTGTACTCTGGTCTCCTCCACCAGTAAAACTGACTGACACAATATAACTGAAATTTTCTTTAAAGTGGCATCAAACGCTCTAATCCTAACCCCTTCATTAATCTAAACTGATACAACATAATTGATAACCCTCAGGTGATGAAATATTAATATAAGTCCCTTTCTACCCATCGTAGAAAAAACACAAAACTGTGATTGCATATAATGCCATTTTGATAAGGTTTTAATATAAAGTTGCCAGTAATATTTACTTGTAAAACAGATCTATTTTGATATTAATATACTCAAACATGAGAATCATCCAACGACTCATTTACTCCATTACTCCTTTGTTTCATCCTATCGTGTCATGACATCTTCTCGGCCATGCAATAAAATCGGTCATTTTTTTTTATTTACAATGATCGCGCAGCACGAGACCAATTATGTCCTTCTGTATATTCATAGTGTACATAAACACAGAGAGAATTCTTTTAAACTTCAAAATTACAAGATGGGATTAAAACAGATAAGATTGCATTGAATAATGCCATGCAAGTAAAACAAATCCTTTTTACTAATGTCTTTTTTCCCCTGGTCATTATGCTTGCTAAATATGTGTTAAGCGATGTTATTTTCCAAGCATTGTTACCTTTCCGGTTTGTTGATGTAATCGTCATCACAGATCATGACCTTTTCTGGAATGTAGCCCAAGCAAATTGTATTTTAAAATACTTTGAAAATATGATGATTGATCATTCAGATTCCAGCGTTTTCTAGAAAATGGCTGATTTTACCGGGAAAATACATACAAATGGCAGATTATTTTGCATTTCCACTGCTGCTTTAATAACAAATATACCCCTTACTTCTGGGGGTAATGAAATGATATTCACAGAGAAGATAAAAAAGAATTAATTTAACAGCAATAAGCAAAATGTATAACATAAATTGAACAGAGAATTAAATTAAACCAGACAGAAAAATGAGATTATCTGGGGAAAATAAAACCTTTCATTGACATTATTACAAATAGCATCAACAAAACTTTAGTGTTGCCACTCTGTGATAATAAATGTGATTGAAATAAACAGAAATCAGTCATTAATTGTTTTACAAAAATATGGTAGTATGTAATCAGTCTAATATATTGCATTGACAAAAACAAAAACACCAAATTCACTGGATTAAATACTTTATTATATGGGTAAGCAAGTTCAATGTTTGCATCAAATAGTTAATTTTTAATACTTCAATTTCAAACTATTTAAAATAACATCTTTTGGAATTTTGCAGACAAAACAATTACACAGAAAAAGCTAAAATACTATACTTTCTTAATCTGGTTTACTTTTTAAGCTTGGTTGGCCTATGACAAAATCACGTGATTTATTTACCACTGACCGGCCTTATGTGACGTAATACAAACGCCATTAGGAAAAAAAGAAAAAATGTTTACTTTTCAAACGTGAAAAAAATAATCAAACATTATCCAATGACTGGCCGACCTATTGTCACACGGGGATATGCGTTCACATTTACTCTATTACTCATTTGTTTCATGCTGATTTTATGGAGTGTTATAATACGATTACAAATTTGCTTAAATCTGTGTTCACTGTACATAGAAACAATGTAATTTTAAGCCTTGGTTTATATATATTTCATTATTCATTATTTCTATCAGTTTGTAGCTCACCTGGACAAAGGCCATGTGAGTTTTTGCCATCAGTTTCGTCCGTCGTCCGTCGTCGTCTGTCGTAAACTTTTCACATTTTAATCTTCTCCTCAGAAGAAACCACTGAACCAATGTAGACCAAACTTTGGTGGAATGGTCCGTGGATGGCTCCGTTCCAAAATTGTGTCCGGTGATCCCGACTTCCAACCAAGATGGCCGCCCAGCTAAACATAGAAAAAAGGGGGATGAAATTTTAATTGTCCATTGTTGCTTTAGTATAAATCAAAATGAGCTCAAATTTTAACTATAGCTACATGGCAAGGAGTAGTTTAACATATATTCCGGGTTTTTCTGTGAAATTTTTCTTTCAGCCGATTTATACCGATTATGCAAATTAGACATATTTTGATAAAAGATCACATTTAAATCTTCTCCTCTGAAACCACTGAAACAAATTAAACCAAACATGGCAAGGATGGTCCCTGGGTGGGTCCCTTTCAAAATTGTGTCCGACAGTCCCGCCCTCCATTCAAGATGGCTGTTGTCACTAAAAATAGGAATTTCTTCAATTGTCCATTGCTGTTTTAGTACCAGTCAAAATGAGCTCAAATTTTAACTGCAGCTACATGGCAAGGAGTAGTTTAACATATATTCCGAGTTTTTCTGTGAAAGTTTTCTTTCAGCCAATGTATACCGATTATGGAAATTAGGCATATTTTGATAAAAGATCACATTTAAATCTTCTCCTCTGAAACCGCAGAACCAAATTAAACCAAACCTGGCAGGGATGTTCCCAGGGTGGGTCCCTTTCAAAATTGTGTCCGACAGTCCCGCCTTCCATTCAAGATGGCAGCTGTTACTAAAATAGAAATGTCTTCAATTGTCCATTGCTGCTTTAGCATAAGTCAAAATGAGCTCAATTTTTTTAGAAGAGATTGAAGATACCAGAAGGGTAATCAGAATATGTATATTGAAGAAGAACCTACAACACAATGGCCAAAGGAAAAAGGAACAACAGAACAAACAACGATCTACAAAACATACAAAATGTACTTATAAAACAAATGATTGAGTAACACGGACCCCACTAAAAACTGGGGGTGGACTCATATGCTCCGGAAGGGTAAGCAGCAGTTCCTGCTCTACTAGTGACACCCGACGTGTTAATCTAGTTGCAAACCACGTGATAAGTCATGAACGAGGAAAGGACCGGGAAGTGTTTACGACAAAAGGGTTGGAAATTTGTTCTTTTTTGCAGCCTTTACCTTTTCCTAATGAAAGGGATTTTCATCGCCGACGTGACGTTGTTCTACCTAATAAAGTACATAGTCAGTCATGTTAAAATCTTAATAAGACCAAATAATTAACTATTATACCTTTAAATTAGCTCTGTTTACCTCAGAACACATGTGGTAGCATCATTGATATGGAACACATGTGGTGTCATCATTGATATGGTATACATTTGGTTACATCATTGATATGGAACACATGTGGTGGCATCATTGATATGGTATACATATAGTGTCATCATTGATATGGAACACATGTGGTGTCATCATTGATATGGAACACGTGTGGTGGCATCATTGATATGGAATACATGTCAAGTCACTTTATGTAATATGATATCTTCTTTCCAAATTAGCTACAATCACCGCTTTTTGGCTATTTGGATCATATAGATTGACTAAGAACGCATAATTAAGGATTGAGAGCTAACATTTTCTTGGTTTTGAATTAGGACAATGTGTCTGAGTGGAGAGACAGACATGTTTTACAGTTAACGAGAACAAATACAATCCAGTGTTTTCAGTACATCCTGTAATGTCATCGAAAAGATATTTGTTATCATTATACAGTGATATATCTGTAATATTGCTCACTTGGTGTTAAACAACAATCACTCAATCAATCATTCTAAACTTCTGTTCACAAATGAAATATTGATAACTTTGTCATCCTTCGACCCAATTCGTCCTAAGATCGAGACTCAAAAAATAGATTGCTAATCAGAAGCCATAAATCGAAGAACAGAAAATATAGTGGACAAACAGAAAAGGAAACAAACTAGAGGCTCCCAGGAGCATGTATAGCTCACCTGGGTATAATAACATAAATCAATAAAACTTGTTAACTTCGGTCAAGAAATAACAAATGTAACCCTCGTCATTGCAGACCCCCTCTCCAAAAAAAATTTGGGAAGGGGTTACCCCTTTAATGTGAATTATCAACATTGTTGTGAAAAACATAAATGTCAATGATTCTCAAAATTTACCTTTTGCTACTTCACATTTTGTAATAGAGTTACTTCCCTTTGATTATTTGAGTAACTAAAAGCAGTGAAAGTCAACACAAAATGCATTTCAAGAGGAATAACTCTTCACACAGTTGTCGGACATTTTCATTTTCAACTGTGGAACTTTTGTTGTAGATCTTGACATGCTGAACATCTTTGCAGTTTAAACTTAACATCCATCTCTTATAGTTTTTTTAAATAAAGCACAAAAAGTATTAAAATTTTAAAAATATCATAAAAAAAGAACAATAACTCCAAAATTGGTAAAGTGATTTACTTAAAAATTGCAGGGTAGGTAGATCTTGACATGCTGAACATGTTTGCAGTTAAACTTAACATATATCTCTTATATTTTTTTTAAATAAAGGACGAAAAGTATTAAAATTTTGAAAATTTGAAAATTTGATGAAAAAAAGGAAATAACTCCAAAATGGGTAATGGGATTTACTTCAAAAATTGACATGCTGAAAAATTTTTGCAATTAAACTTAATATTTATCTTTGATCATTTGATGAGAAAAGGACAATAACTCCAAGATGGGTTATCAGATTTACTTCCAAAATTTCAGGGTAGGTAGATGTTGCTGTGCTGATAATTTTTCCTCCATGTCAGATTTCTGATAGTATTAACGTTTTTGAGTTATTACCCAAAAACCTGCAATTTTTCCATATGATCTATTTTTAGTAACAGCGGCCATGTTGGTTGGTGCACGGCATCACCGGACACAATTTTGAAACTAGACAACCTAGTGATGATTCTGACCAAGTTTGGTTTCCATTGGTCTAGTAGTTTCAGAGGAGAGGATTTTTGAAGAAAGGTTTACGACGGACGACGACGACGGACGCCAAGTGATGTTTGTGAGCAAATTTGGACTATTACATTTCTCAACGCATCCATTTAAAAGCTTTGAAATATTGACGACTCGTTCGTTTCCCTCAATGTAAAAATAAAAAAGACAGTATCCTGTTTAGACCCTTTGGTTTCATTGCTCTCAAAACTTTTAATTATTTGTCTTTCCAATCTTTAGATTGTGAGTGTACCTGATGAAGATTATTCCAGAAACGTGTCGTGCGCACTATTTGATATGTATATTTGTATTACTATCACTGGGTCGATATCTCTGCTGGTGGACTATTACTCCCCGGGGTATAATTAAATCCGCCTATATTTATTACTGAATTGTACAGTTCCTAAAGAATGTAATTATTAATAACACTAAGGTTCTTCCCCCTCAGACATAAAACTAAGGTTCTTCCCCCTCAGACATAACACTAAGGTTCTTCCCCCTCAGGTGATCATAGCTGAATTTATCTATCCTGTTTATTGCTCCCAACACATTAAATTATTTGACTTTCCAATCTTTCTAATTTGAGCGCCACCTGATGAAGGTTATTCCAGAAACATGACGTAGGCACTAAATTAGTTATCTGCGTTTGTATTGACATTATCAAAAATATAACATTTTTATTCTACATGTACCCCCCTCCCCCAGTTCTATATTGCATCATAATCAATTTTTATGATATAACGGCTTCACATATTGTTCATTTGATACCCTGTGTCCTAATCTATAAGGAAAAAGTATGTTAAATAGCATCGGAATTGATTTAATGTATCCGTAAATGTGCAATTAGTAAATATACGACGGTGTTGACTTTTTCTTTATTCTACCCCCCTCCCCCCC
>MJUT01024950.1:56790-78862 GCA_002080005.1 Gigantidas platifrons
CCCTACCCCGTTCTATTCTGCATCAACATTCACTTAATTTATCAGTAGCATTGATGACGTATTTCCATATTTATACAATAGGCAAACTTTAACAAAGATTGCAGACAAGATCAAGAAATGACAAAATAAACTATTTTAAATAAATTATGAAAGCAGAATTTGGAGGTACCAAAAAGGGTAATCAGAGTAAGTAGCTCAAAGAAGGATAGACAAGATAATTGCCGAACGAAAAAGTACACTTGACTATTTTTCTACAGGAAGTCACAGTGCAACTTGACGTTTGTTTGACTAATCGAATATATTCACCTTATGTAACAGTATACAACATTAGTTGTGGTAATCGGTTGTTGGATATGACTAATAAATGATTTTAATGGAAGGTTTAATTCAACTTATGTCTGGAGTAACCTTCATCAGGTAGGCTCAAAGTCAAAAGATTGAAAAACCAAATGACTTAAAAACTGGTCAGATTATAGTCCATTTGAATGCCATAGACCACCTAAAAAAATTAATTAAACATTCATTTTAATGTTTTCTATTCTTTTTTCTTCACTTTTATATTTTGTATCTTTCTACGAACTCGAACAGTAACTTTTAGAATTTTTCATCCATAGGTGTATATGTTGAATATTCATTTTTATATGTGTAATTTCAAGGGGAGGGAAAGAACAGTCTAAAACTGTAAGCAAAAATAAGAACATGTGCTCTCATTGCAAATATACTATTGGCATGTGAGTTGTCATTTAAATATCAAAGAAGATGACATGTAAAGGATGATTGGAAATAACAATGGAAAATAGCCTTGTGAAATCAAGGTGAACTTTAAATACCATTCAGAGATTATTATTGATGATTGGGGGGGGAGGGGGCATATTTACTTCCTATATGTAATAGCATAAATACATGTAGTTTAAATTTGTCATTGTGCTGCACTTGAGGAAATTTGAGGGGAATTTTGAAGCCTGTATTATTACTTGTATTTCGCTTATTGAAAGTTCATAAATAATGTTTTCACTGCTTTCATTTTATGCATGTCTTTCAGTCATATATAGAAACTATATTAAAGTCAAACCCATTCAAATTCATAACAGAAAATTGCATAAATTTCTTCTGTTTATTTCATTAAAAATAAAATCAACAGTGCCTCTTGCTTGAATAAAAAGCATGCAAGTCAAGCTCTATGCATTCTTCCATATATATTTAAACTAGAGAATGTGTCCATGAAAATTAAAGATCAAGTGACAATGACCTTGACACATGTGTTTTGAATTAAATGGACAACTATATTCATGCAAGCCCATTTGATATATAAATTGTCAGTCGCATGATATATAGAAATTTGCATGTCAAGCACATGTTTTTATTTTTGTTTACAGTATGAGTGCTGTTCTTTAAAGCATGCTTACTCCACTGAAAATTACACATATAAGTGCAAATATTTATCATAGACACCTGATGGGCAATTTTTTTTTATCTATGGATGAAAAATTCTGAAATTTACTGTTAGAGTTCGTAGACACATTTGAAATATATATAGAACAAAGAAGAGAAAAAATTAATTTGAAATTTTAATAATTTTTTTTTAGGTGGTCTATAGCATTCAAATGGACAATACCTATGACGAAGGGAGATCGGTCTTAGTTTTTAATCAATCACATTATAAAGGGTCAATAATTTTTTTTTTTTTTTAAATGCTATAAACACTATCTTTTTGACCTTCGTCAATATGTGTGTGTATGAATGGAGCACAGTAATTCCAGCTTCTGCTCCACTAGTGGTATCCACCAGAATGAAAGACAATTACCATGTTTTCCTTCAGTGATGAAGCACAACAAGAAATACAATGTAATTCATTTTATTATTCAAGTTCAAATTCCCTTGTCGTGTTTCAATAAATCAGAAAACAACATATCGTAAATCTTAGATCTTACAGAGGATTGAGACATTTATAGTAACACCCTTATCTACAACACTTCTTCTGTCCTTCACAGTCAGAATCATCAGTACAGATTCTGGTGTATTGGTAACATTTGGCATTAGGTAGTGGGTCTGCAGGACATTTATTTTGTGGTGGTTTTGTTGGTGCTGATGGCAATGTTGGTGCTGGTGGCAATGTTGGTTCCAGTGTCAACGGTGTCGTTGTTGGTGGTGGTGATGGTGGCCCAGATGGTCCAGATGGATTTTTATCGAGGATAGACATGTTGCCCCACTCGGACACATTATCCTGATTCCGAACACACCCGTCTTTGCTCTTTCTCCTTAATGCTGCGTGCTTAGCGGAGAAACAACACATGCCAATTTTATAGTCTTTGGTTTGACCCGACCGGAGCTCGAACCCACGACCTACAGCACTCGAGGAGAGCATGCGAACCATTGCGCAACCGATACGGTTTACAACATATAGAATTAAGTTCCTCCTGTCATCAGATTATAATAAAGGTCTTAAATATTTGTCGGACAATGAAATAAGTGGAGTTGATGTTTCCCAATCTTTAGTTTTCTGTGTAGTATGTTATCGATCATTCATTGCCTTCTTCGATTTAGTAGCCGTCGTGGTCATGATCGTATGGTAGTTGGATTTACAACTACTTGTGCAACCAATGCCTATCAATTCTAAAGGAATGAGTTCGAACCCCGTTCACACCGAGGTGTACTCGATACAACATTATGTGATAAAGTTTGTACGAGATTTTTTTTGCAGTTCAATGGTTTTCTCCAGATACTCCAGTAAAACCAATAAACCTGACCCCCACGATGCAACTGAAATATTATTGAAAGTGGCGTTAAACACCATAAACCAACCCCACCTTCTTCGATTTACGATTTACTACACTTTTGCTATATATATATATATATATATATATATATATATATATATATTCAAGCTTTTCTTCATCATATGTTCCTTTTAATCCAAAATGCGCTGGTAACGTGTTCGTTATAGCGATAGTTGAGTTGTTGCTGAAAAAAAGTGACTAAATATAAAGGTATCTAATTTAGTGCTCACAACTTGGTTCTGGAGTAACATTCATCAAGTACGCTCTAAGTGAAAAGTTTGAAAAACCAAATGATTTAAAATCAGCTCAGATTACCTATGACGAAAGGAGATCGACCTTAGTTTTTTAATGAATTACATTATTTACGGACTATTTACGTTATTTTGTTAACGAATGGTATAAACACTTTCTTCCGTTTTGATGTATTTCCTATGTAAGATAAGCCATAAAGACAGCTGCGCGTGACCTTGTCTTACATGGCATTGTCAGCCAATCAAATCGGAGGAGTATGAGCAATAGTCCTCTTCTAGGACTGCTGTGGCCATTGACATTTAAAAGGTAGTGAATCAATTGTACGGTGACAATGGCTACCATTTTAAGGCTGATACTATTTTTGTGCGAACTTGATAGGTTAATTTGTATTGTTTTGTGTGCTACACCCAATGCGATGACCGATATAACTTGATCATACTGTACTGTCGCGGTCACAAGGTCACTGACCGTTATAATTGTGATATATTTTTAGAATCCTGTCCAAACATAGCCATTGACAAGATTTGATCAAAGGCAATGCGTTGACCGATATAAGTTGATCTGTGTGTTTATTGATTTTTTGTGGAGCTTAAATAAAAGAAAACGAAAGGATTGTATTGTTTTAACTTCCAGAAATCATGCATTAAAATGAATGAAAACGTTCTACAAATGAGTGCATTGTCGGTCAAAAGGTCCCTGACCGTTATAATTGTGCTATTTTAGAATCGTCTCCAGAAATAGCCAATGCAATAAATAAACGAATTTTGTTTAACCGTTTGAAGGCGTTGCTAATTACTATAAACTTCATTCATAATGTCATGGCTAATTACTACAGACGACTTCCAACAGATTTTCTCATGACTATAGCCAATCAAAAGATCTCATTTGAGGTCACTGAAGCTTACAATAAACTTCATTCATAAAACTGTGGTCCTACAAAAGATTTTCTATATACACATCGGCAGATGGAATGTCGACAATAGCCAATGAAAAGATCGCATTTGAGGTCAAATTCGTACAAATAACACTGCCGGAACAATTCCAAAATCCAATAGAAAAATAGTAAAAAGAGGTAAAATTGATAAACCTAACACAAACACACGACAGCTCACTTTCTACTGGTACACAAAACACGAACCCAACTGAAAATGAGGCACAGTAATATCAGATGATCTGGAAAGGTAAGCAGCTCCTGCTCCACTAGTGTCATCCACCAGAATGAAAGACATTTACCATTTATTCCTTCCGTGATGAAACATAACAAGAAATACAATGTAATTCATTTTATTTGTTATTCAATCTTAAATTCCCTTGTCTTGTTTCGATAAATCAGAAAAAAAACATCTCTTAAATCTTAGATCCTACAGAGGATCGAGACATTTATAGTAACAACCGTATCTACAACACTTCTTCTGTCCTTCACAGTCAGAATCATCAGTACAGATTCTGGTGTGTTGATAACATTTGGCATTAGGTAGTGGATCTGCAGGGCATTTCTTTTGTGGTGGTTTTGTTGGTGCTGGTGGCAATGGTGTCGTCGGTGGTGGTGGTGATGGTGGCCCATATGGTCTGGGTGGTTTTTTATCTGAAAATAAATATACATTTTTTGTATTATTTATATAGTTATGGGCCAAAGGTATTTTTCTGCACTAAAACATTTCTCTATATATTTCATATAAAACCACATTGTTTTTAAAAGATTCTCCGCAAGTCATTTCTTACCCGATTTTCACGACGTTTGCAACAATAAAAGCAGAAATAATCAAAGTAGATTCTTCTTCTTGTAATTGCCACATAATAGTATTAATACTTTTCCTTAAAACATGTGTCGACCTATCCCAGCATGCGAGTATAAAGGCAAATTTATCCAGCAATCCCACGAACAGAAGTACTATTTAGTTTGTTATGCCGAGTATTGTTGTTATCAGAACAAAATCACTAATAACCGTACACTATTTGTTCTTTTATTTATACAAGGGAATGACATGTCCTATTATATAATAGTTACTCGTGTATAGCGCATTATCGTTATTTATAGACTCTCCCAAGCGCAGTATATCTATCACGATAATACCCTATACATAAGTAACTATTAGTTTTATTCCATTGAATAAATAAGACTTTCTAAATAATTTTGCAAATCTTCCATCGGCAGCAGACCCGTAGTTAGTTTACATTGACAATTGCACGATCTCCATTGCGCTTTGAAAAAGGGACACAACTCTATAACCTCGAGCGGCCATTAACATGATGATGCCCGTGGGGATTTTCATGTTAATGACTGGTGGATGTCTGCAAGGCAGATTAATGCATTACATATGACCATATCTACTCCAATGAAAAAGTCGAATTTAGAATTGATTTAAAATAATACGATATAATGAGATTAAACAGCATAGTGAAGTAACATACTGTACTTTATTACATACCAGAATAAAAAGCATATATTTAATTGGATGAACACTCTTCACGTGACCTTCACTATTCCGCGATACAGACTGGGATGCTGATATAGACCGACCCAAAAACCGTGTATAGATTGGTGCTACCAGTCTGTACAAGGTTTTTGAACCGGTCTATATCAACATATAAAATTGCTGTTCCTATTAGGTTTCTTGATTCCTTGAAAAATGTCTGTGCATTTATATTGTGTGTGTGTCAGATTCTGATATTCAAAGCAATAAACACAATAGTTACTGATATGTAGGTTAATATCAGGATAGACAGACTGACCAAGTGGCGTGGTACAGAACAGTGGAAATGATATTGCTCTCCATATCAGTAACAATTATATAAATATATACCTACCGAGACAACATACTGCAAACCTGTCCAGAGGGTCTACATTACAGTAATATTCAGGGGGACAGTCTTGACTGTTGCCTGCTATCCCACAGTTTATGTGTGGTAGTGGTTTACCATTTTCACAATCTGAGAGAAAAAAGCAATTTTGAATTTTAGCAAAGGATATCATGCAATGCACGAAACAAATTTTTCGTATAAAATTTGTAAACAAAATAAACGTCAGAGAAAACCGGAGGGGTAATCAAGAACAGCTAACTCAGAAAGACAGATGACATAGGGTATAAGACACACAAAGTTGACAAACAAAACAAAATAATATATAAAAACAATGCACAAAAAATTAAAAAGATGAGCAACATAGTTCTTATATAATTTGCTTTCAAAGCATGTAATTTACAACAATATTATCTTTTCTATATCATGAAGGTCAGTTTTATTGGAGCAGGAAACCGAATTACCAGGAAAACAAATCAACCGACTTACCAAAATATGGCAAGGTGCTTAACGTCACTTTCAACAATATTTGAGATATACAAGTATTGTGATAATGCATGGAACCGGAGTATTTTCGAAAACCATTAATCGTATGTCATAGACAAATTTTGAAACATAACTTGGCAGTGGAACAAATAAACCCTGGTAGTAAAAGGCACCGATTTCATATGTAGATACATTCGCTCACAAGGATACCCCTTACTCAACATATGTATTTTAAAATGTGTTAATATCTCCATTAAAGAACGGTGTTCGCGTCGTCCTTAATTTTCATTTGTTTGAAGATAATTTTTAGTTTTATTTATACTAGTATTGCTATACATGTAATACACATTAGAGAATACCGAAGGGGCAATCAAAACAGGACAATCCAGAGAAACTGGCAAATAAACATTAGAGAATACTGAAGGGACAATCAAAAATAAACAATCCAGAGAAATGGACAAATAAACATTAGAGAATACCGAAGGGGCAATCAAAACAGGACAATCCAGAGAAACTGGCAACATAGGGCAACAAGACGAAGAAAAACAAAACACAAGCACAACACAATATGTGTGGGACACCACTATACGCAAACACACACAAATAACGTAAATAAGACACGCACCCTCCTACAAACAACTGGAGGTTAAGACAAACCAAACATCGTTTTATGCGGAAAACGTAGCGGACATCATAATACGGAACTCAGACTTGAGGCTTGTGCATGCATGTAGTGTAATTAGCAAATCGATCTACAAAAACATTCAATGAAATATTTATGAAATATATCAGAGTGGCTCTTGAGATTTGTTGAAATGTGTATAATTTCTTTTGTAGCTATTGATACTAATTAGATATTTAATCAAAAGTAAAGAAACAATATGATTTACTTGGTTTGCATGGTACAATCTTATAACACCATGGACACTTGACACCATCTATGATTCTATATTCTGGTTCTGTACACACGTTCGGTGGTGGCCGAACACAAGGTGGAGGCTGGCAAGGACCTAAATTGATAAAAATATATAGCTTAAGCATTTGGGGGGAGATAAAAACGATGATATCACATTTAGTCTGGACTATGTTTTTCTGGATCAAGCTTCATCAGGTATGCTCAAGCCAAATATTTTTGGTAGCCAAATAATATAAAACTCTTCGGGATAAATAAAACCAAAGGCTCAAAATGCAAAGGTCATCAATGCCTGAGGGAGGAGTTGTACTCACTGGAATAATGAAATATGACAATTCCGAAATTTTACTCAATAAACATAATTCAGAAATCGTGATGAATGATTCTAAGCGTAAAAATGTTCAATTTAAATGCATACATATTTCTTAAAATAATTGTAAATCATGGAAAAAATAACAAACAAACAATTACAATGCATTTCCTGTAAACTAAGAAAAGCCAAAATGGTATTATTCGTTCATAGTACAACCTTGGTTATGTAATAGTTTGCATGCCCTCATCGAATGTCAAGGAAGACCACTGGTTCGATCCCACTTCGGTTTTAGTGAGATTCTTTAGTTTTCTGTGTAATGTTTAGTACATCATTGTTTGTCCTCTTTCTTTTGACCATTGTGTTGTCTGTACCTTTTTCGATTTATGGATTATGATTACCCAAACACTTCTAATATTGGTATTTACGAAATTCCTCGGTAAGACGCATGATATTAAGGAATACATGTACAACTCTCTGAATATTACTTTAATTTACAGGCAGAAATGTCAAAAAGACAATGATTTCATATTTGAGGTGAAAGAAGATTTTTCACTTCGAGTTTTACAAGGATGCGGTTTATCCGAGTTCGTAATAACGACCTACAACTGTATAACGTAGATATGAATGAACTTACTTGGTTTACATTTACATATAGGACAGCCATTCTTATCAACAACATTTCCAAATTTACAAAATATCAAACATACAGGTGGACATTCTAAAAATAAATCAGTTTTTTTTTCTTATTTTTCGTTTTGATAAGA
This sequence comes from Gigantidas platifrons, assembly GCA_002080005.1. Lineage (NCBI taxonomy): Eukaryota > Metazoa > Mollusca > Bivalvia > Mytilida > Modiolidae > Gigantidas > Gigantidas platifrons. The sequence goes on from MJUT01024950.1 coordinate 65,095, forward strand.
CGGGTGCAACTAGTAGTCGTGTACGTCTAAAAAAAATTACTGAGTAGTATTTTGCAGATAATTAATAAATGATTTTTGCGCTCGAATCAGTTTGTCTATTTGTCTGTTCTTACTTGACCATTGTATCGTCTCTCTTCTCTTATTTTTCGCTATGATAAGACGGGTGCAACTAGTGGAGCAGACATTGCTTACTGTCCCGTAACACCGGAGTTCACCTCCCATTTGTGTGGTACGGGTTCGTGTTTGTCGATCTTTAGGTTACTGAGTAGTATTTTGCAGATCATTGTAAATTAATGATGTTTTTGACGGCGACTTTCTCAAAGAGAACTTGCGCTGATTTATGGATCATTGTCTCTTTGTCTGTTTTGATTTGACAGTTGTATTGTCTCCCCTTTTACTCACGTCTTCTGGTTACTCATCTTTACACGTTTTTAACATTCAAACTCTATGGTAATTGTTAAGACTTAATAGATCAGAACACGATGTTCGGTTCGTCTTAACCTTCAGCTTGTAGGAGGGCTCATGTCTTATTTACGTTTTTTTGTGTGCGTTTGCGTATAGCGGTGTCCAACACATACTGTGTTGTGTTTTTTGTTGTTTTGTTCGTCGTCTTGTGTACCCTATGTTGCCAGTTTCTCTGGATTGTTCATTTTGAATTGCCCCTTCGGTATTCTCCTCAATATGCATAGTTGACCTTATTTACATCTTTGAACCTCTTTTTCCATAATTATATGTATAAAGCACAGCTTAACAATTTTACATTTTTTTTTCTTTGTCGATACACTAATATCTAACAACATCTCATTTGGGCCCATATTAAATAACTTTTCATTAAATTTGACCATCCAATCATACGAAAAACGGTTAAATATATTAACCACTCAAACAATAGTTCTTGACGTGTATTCGCTTTCCAAAAGCAGGCTCATCGCTGATTGGTCGTTTGAATATATGAACCCTGGTATGACCCCGAACGGAATGTTGTTAGATGATATTGAAAATATTCAGCCAACATTTAATTTGTGCCTACATTGTGTATACGTTTTCTCTATCATATGCTTGTGGGTCTGATATTCTAGAAAGTTGTTCATGCTCTAATATCGGAAAGTAGGCTGAGTATAATATTTCCTTAGCTACACGGGCATGCCGAGTACACAAGTGTGTATAACTGTCAGACAGTATTAGGATTTTGTTACAATTGCGCAATGTCCGATATTGTAGAATAACGGTCATGTTAAACTGTTAAATGATATGATTTGATTTGATGATTGCTGGTGTTTTAACGCCACTTTCAACAATATTTGAACTTTATCATGGCGATCGTTTTAGTGGTGGAGGAAGCTGGAGTATCCGGAAAGAACATGGGAAAGCAACTGGTAAACTTTATCACTTGCGTCTGCGAGTGCATCCTTTTTTGTAATTTACGAAACCGAGCGCGAACCCATGCCATATTGGTGATAGGTTTGTATGAGTTGTTAGATCCAACTACCTGACTTATTGAGCGGGCCCCGTTAAATGATATGTTCAATACTAAACCAAATTAATACATGCTTCCATATACATGAAGGTCTGTATCTAATAAAAAAATAAAAGCCAATAATTGAAACTAACCTGATTTCCATTTACATACTGGACAAGTATTTTTATCATATGAGGTCCGATATTGTATCTAATAGTAACTTGAAACTAACCTGGTTTACATTTACATATTGAACAACCATTGTTATCACATGAGGTCCGATATTGTATTTAATAGCCAAATGAAACTAATCTGATTTACATTTACATATTGGACAGGTGTTTTTATCACATGAAGTCCGATATTGTATCTAATAGTGATTTGGAACTAACCTGGTTTACATTTACATATTGGACAACCATTTTTATCCAATACATTGCCAAATTTACAAGCTATTTCACACACAGGCGGGCATTCAGGTTCTGCAATTAAAAGTTGGCATTACTATATCTTTCTTCAATTTACATGGTAATCACGTATGCCTTGTTTTAGAGCAACACGGTCAATTGGATTGTGAGAGTGCTAGCTCACTGAAACACCAGTACAATGATAGACATGTCGCTCCACTTGGACTCACTATCCTGATTCTGAGCCAATTTGCTCTTTTTCCCTAATGATGTGTGCTTAGCGGAGAAGCAACAAATACCAATTTCAGTCTTTGGTTTGACCCGATTGGAGCTCGAACCTGCGAGGCGAACACGCTAACCATTATACCACAAATTCCGTTTAAACAGAGGTTGAAAAAATCTTAGTGTTGAATTAAACATGTCTAAATATTACATGCAATATACTTCGTTAATATCGATGTAAAATTCACAATATTTTATTGTAGTCCGACTTTTCAGCATAAACAAATTATTGCAGTAGTGAAACGTTTGACAATATCAAAGGGATAATCAGAAGCTGACAGAAAATGTCAAAAGTCTGATATTGTAATGCCATAAAATTGTCTGGAACAACCGGGTCACCATGTAGACGATCGTATGGTAGTTGGACTAATGCATGTCCATACGTTTGGAAACAGAGTCTATTAAAATTAATTTGCACTCGATACAACATTATATGATAAAGATCGCAAGTGACCTGTAGTAGGTTACTCTGCGGTTACCAACGGGTTTTCGGTTCTACCCAAATATAACTAGCATATTGTTGCAGTGACGTTAACCACATGTAACATCTATCTTCTTCCCACACAATATATTTGTTTTCCTGCAACAACACATAAAACGGAATTTTGGAACTCCTTACTTTTATATCCAATAAGTACCTTACCCTTTGGTTCTGTATTGCACTTTCGTGAACACTCTTCTAATGACTTGAAGTTATTGTCATTCCCTTGGCATCCACCATAGATAAATTTCTGACAGGATTTTTTTTTTGTGTCGTAATAAAACCTGGGAAAATAAGCCTTACATGGACCTGGCTTTTTTGGCAAAAGACAATCTGTGAAATAAACCTAATTATTGAAACAACAGTTTTTACTGTCATCACAATTATAATAGTGTACATATTTACAGTGTTATAACATGAATGCATTATTTTCCTTTGATACATGTATACCACCATGTAAGCAACAGCTAAGCTAAGAACTATGAAATAATACACACAGACAAGAGATATGTGACTGAGATATGTGATATTACATGGCTTCATGTTACAAATCATTTATACCACGGTTTCTGAGTTTTGTCGACATTAGTCCTTGCATTATTGTTTCTTTTCAGAAGTCCTGGTTCTTTCTTTTTAATTATTATCTGCAGTGACTGTTGTAGCTTATTTCTATCCCCGAACATTTTTTTAAATTCCTAAAATCAAATGGTTGTTTCGTATGTATTAATCCATTTATCACATTTTGCCAGGGCAGATAACATGTTATTCCCCTTCACAAGAGGGAAGATAACATTATTAGCCTCGTAAAATGTTATTCCCCTGGGGGCAAATAACACGCTGCAAATTATGCTTTTATTACACATGCAAATTCGGCGTTATTTCAATAAAATATGTGATAAAAGATATATATATATATGTGTGTGTGTATTTTATAAAATCCTAATAATGCTGGTGAAGCACTGAAATAAAAACACGGATATCATTACCTTCATTACATGGTATTTTCTCTGGACAGAACAAACATTTGACTCCGTCAATGATCCCGTAACTGTCCCGCGAACACACCCCTTTAGGGACAGGTACACAGCGAAGAAGAGGGCATGGACCTGAAGTAAGAAAAACCATATTTATTTAACAGTATTATATTATATTTATTTAACAGTATTATATTATACGGGTTAGGGTTAGGGATATGGTGTTTAATACCACTTTTAACAATATTCCAGTTATATCGTGGAGGTCAGTTTTATTGGTGGGGGGAACCGGAGAGTACACGGAGAAAACCACAGACCTGCTGTATGTCACTGACGAACTTTATTACATAATATTGTTTTGAGTGGCTTTAGTGTTGATAGGTACTGATTGCATATATAGTTATAAATCCAAATACCATACGACCACGACCATAACGACACCTACAAAATAAGGGATCGACTAACTCCTATGGGGGTTATCCATTCCTCTGAGGTACAGTTTTTTTCACATAGCTCTTAGGGGGGGCGCTATGTTTTTTTCCTGGGTCATAGTTTTTTGTTATTCACACGAAACAATAATAAGATCATTTCCCTTTTGTACATGAAAAATCGGTATTTTTTGTTTCCAATATTAAGAAAATGTCTCTTTTTAAAACAGGGACAAATATTTATTTTCTACATTTATTGAGTCTATTTGTTATTTTTCTATAAAATTTAGCGACAGAAAATAGTCTAAAAAACACATTGTCACATCCTCCCCCAAGTTAAATAATAGTTGTATAATTATAAACAGGTCAAGGTGATCTTTTCGAGAATACGTCATAGCAAATACCTTCAATCTCGGTTATATCATACTTTCTTGTTGAATATCTGTTTTATTTTCCTGCTTTGTTTATTAAGTTCATTTAAAGCAATATCGGTTACCTTGACAACAATATAGTGCATAATTACGTAAATGTATTCTATTTTAAATTTTATTTGTCAGAATCAGGTCATAATATGGGGTAGGCATTGCCTAGATGCGAGCACAGCATTTCTGTCTAGCCAGTGTGTATATATTTGAGTGAAAGTTGAATATCACAAAGCATAACTTTTTTTATTGTTGATATAAAAAAAAATCCGGACAAAATACTTAAGACAACCATCTATCGACTTTGACTTTTGTAATATATTACACGCCAACCTTTATCAACTTCCGGACGAAAGGATTTCAATCTCATCATTAGGCAGACCCTACTGTGTGTTGCATGCCCATGTTGCTGTAGAGCTCTCTGTGCTCGCTATTATTTGCAGTTTTTTTTTTTAAATAATATTCCATTGCGTCCTATTGCACTGTGCACCATACTTGATAGACAAAACAGTTCTGATTAAACCAATTGTTGCATTTTGACTTGATCAATATGAGTTCTGGATATTGGTGACAGAACACAGGGTTCAATTCAAAGCTGCTCAGAGAGTCCACTTGTAGCGTGTAGGGGTGTCCTCTCTCGATTGGGATTGTTGCGTTATATAATATGAAAGCAAAAACGTAGACTATAGTGGATAACGTGTTTGGAAAGAACCACGCTTTCTGGAAGTGCACGACTTCCTATTCTGATTTCGAAAAATAGAATAACAGAAATATTGTCTAGGTGCATATGATGTATAAAATAGTAAACGAAACGATAGTTATTACTAGTAAAGACAAACTTTAGCCATTCTTGAGGCAACAAGGGAACGTAGATTAGATTAGATTAAACATATTTTATTGCTAAATATTTTAACAATTGGATTGGACACAAATTATACCAATTTACAAGGGTCCTCTCCACATAATAAATAATTACAATAGTACATGCGTCAGCAAGGGAACGTGCACTCCTCGTCTTTCATTTTCCCTCTATGTCAGACTATACAAAGACAAGAATCGCTTTGCCCTCGTATGATATGAATCCAGGTTCGTTTGCCCTAATTCCCGTTCGCCCTATTACCTGTTCGCCCTGATACCTGTTCGCCCTGGGTCCGTTCGCCCTAAAGGTGGGTCCGTTCCCCCTTAAATAATTATAATTATGTAGGGTATTAAAAATAATAGAAAAATAAGTGATATTTGATTGCTTATAGATAATAAATTGAGAAATTTTAAATATGCGGCATGCTAAAGTGTACAGTCAATGGACATAGGTATTCGACACTCGAATAAAAATAATTGGTAGGTCAGGTTCTGCATTAAGTGATCTACAAAAAAGGATTTATTATACAACCAGGCAAATAAATTCACACATTATTAATATTATAATAAAACGTGTGAGAAGTTATCTTTTGATTACAAAACCTCACATGAAAAAAATCATACTAAAAATCATTTTGGGACTTTAAAAAATCGCAAGTAATATAGCCTCAAACGCAGAGCTAGGTCGTTTCCCATTATCGCCAGTCAGAGAGTCATCTTTTTACTTGTTGAAATAATTCAATATATGATGTTATATGTTTATAATGTATGTATGATAAATTGCTAGGGGCCCGGGTGGCTCAATGAGTTAGGTCGTTGGCTCTAATAATTTCATACAAGTCTCTCACCAATACGGCGTGGGATGCGCCCGGCTTTGTAAATTACAAAAAGGGTGCACTCGACTTGCAGCCGCAAGTGATAAAGCTTACCAGTTGCTTGCCCATGGTCGGTGGTTCTCTCCGGGTACTCCGGCTTCCTCCACTACTAAAAAACTAATGAGATCAAAGATATACAATAATCCCCAATCATTAATTTCCATATTTTTTCATATCATTACTTCTATATTTTAAATTAAAATATCCATTATGTTCATTAAAATACGTTTTAATAAATCAGGGCGAACGGACCCACTTGTAGGGCGAATAGACCCAGGGCGACCGGACCCAGGGCAAACGTGTAGTTACGGCGAACGGACCCGATACCGTATGATACCTAACTGGAACCGCTTGCAAAGGCCCATAGGTATGATATCTAACTGGAACCGCTTGCAAAGGTCGATTTGCTCGGTAAAAACATTCAAGGCTCCTGTCTCCGCCATCAAAATGTTATTTATGAAATATGGTTTTACCATTTTCAAATTGCCACGTGCAATCTTTGACAACTTTCGCTGATTGAAGGTGGTCAGTATTTGGTAGAAGTGAAGTACTGGATGTTAATCAGCTTACAATCAATCAACATGAAGTTTTATGCAGCACGGGGAGCGATGTTGATATTATCACTGCAGCACTATAATTGTACATTGAATACTTACTTGGTTTACATTTACATATTTTACACCCATTTTCATCTTCTTCAAAACCAAATTCACAATGTAATCTACATAGCTCTGGTTTACAAACTGGATCTGAAACATAAATTATTCCAACTAAGACCTAGTAGTCAAAATGAAGGAACACGAGGTAACCTCGGAGTAACCTCGGAGTAAAGAAATATTATCTAGATTCTCATCTGCAGGGTAACACCCCCCCCCCAATGTTTTTTATAAAACGTCGACAGTTGGTTGTGTGGGGGCACACCAAGTACAGTTTTGGTATTCCAAAGTTGAAGTCATAATTTCAAAGTTTTACGCTCGCCACCGTGAATTAGTTAACTGCTACGGAATATCTGTATGACAAATTACCACGAATATGTTCCACTTGCCATTGTCTGTACTCCTTCGATTTATGGCTTCTGATTACCTCTTTGGGGTTTTCATACTTTTCTGCCAATGAAAACATGCACAGCTGTACCGAGTGTAGGGACGGACAACACGCTGGACGAGATAAAATTATATGCTGAATAATGGCTTTATTTAGGGTGGAGTATTATTAAGTTTATGAACAATTACACGATTTTTATACATTTGATTTTATAAAATACGTACCGGAGGATGGTTTACACGCAGTCCCATAAGCAACACGACAGCAAATCTGTCCTGAAAGAAAAGGTTGGACATTCATTGAAAACAAGGCTTTATCCTGCTTATTAGAGGAGAAACTTAAAAATAATTTTAATAAACATTTTTTGCATTGATACACACATATGAGCCAATCAAATACAATTTGAAAAAATTTAAAGAAATTCACACGGAATGAAATGTGCATCGGTAGAATTCTCTATGGGAACATTGGGATGTTTAGGGTAGAATTCTCTATGGGAACATTGGGATGTTTAGGGTAGAATTCCCTATGGAAACATTGGGGTATTTAGGGTAGAATTTTCTATGGGAACATTGGGATGTTTAGGGTAGAATTCTCTATGGGAACATTGGGATGTTTAGGGTAGAATTCTCTATGGGAACATTGGGATGTTTAGGGTTATGGTGCTTAACGCCACTTTCAACAATAATTCAGTTATATCGTGATTGTCAGCTTTATTGCTGGAGGAAACCGGAGTACCCAGAGAAAACCACCGACCTGTCCCAAGTAAATGATAAACTTTATTAAATAATGTTGTATCATGTACACTTCACCATGAGTGATGTTCGAACTCACTATATGTTAATGGTGATAGGCACTGACTGAATAGGTAGTTGTTAATCCAACTACCATACGATCACGACTTTACCTAGGAACATCATATATGTAATAAACATGCGTTAATTATAATAAGGTTGTTTGTGTTTAACGATCACGACTTTACCTAGGAACATCATATCTGTAATAAACATGCGTTAATTATCATAAGGTTGTTTGTGTTTAATGTAACCTTCAACATTTTATTCCACTATATCGTAACCATCATTTTTTATGGGAGGTAAAAGCTATTACAAATTAACCGGTAACACATCTGCCCTTCTGTACATATGGTAAAATCAACCCCATTATGTTTAATGTCCATACGGCTGCCATCTTTAATTGAACTGGAATTTCTAGTTAAATGAGATAAAAAAAATTATCAAAACAAATTAATATGTATACATTTTGTCTGTTTGACCAGATTATATCCTACCATAAGTTCTATCTTACAATAAGTTCTATCTTACCATCAATTATATCTTACCATAAGTTCTATCTTACTATAAGTTCTATTCTACCATGAATTCTATCTTACCATCAGTTTTATCTTGCCATCAGTTCTATTTTACCATGAGTTATATCTTACCATAAGTTATATCTTACCATAAATTATATCTGAGCATAAGTTCTATCTGAGCATAAGTTCTATCTTACCATAAGTTTCATCTTACTATAAGTTATATCTTACCATCAGTTATATCTTACCATAAGTTCTATCTTACCATTAGTTCTATCTTACCATAAGTTCTATCTTATTCCATAACATATATTTACCACAAGTTCTGTATTACCATAAGTTATATCTTACTATAAGTTGTATCTTACCATAAGTTCTATATTACTATAAGTTACTTACGATCAGTTCTATCGTACCATAAACTCTATCTTACAATAAGTTATATCTTACCATCAATTCTGTCTTACTATCAGTTATATCTTACCATAAATTATATCTAGCTATCAGTTCTATCTTACCACGAGTTTAACTTACCATAAGTTATATCTTACCATGAGTTCAATCTTACCATAGGTTCTATCTAGCTATCAGTTTTATCTTATCATGAGTTTTATCTTACCATAAGTTCTATCTTACCATAAGTTCTATTTTGCCACGAGCTCTATCTAGTTATAAGTTCTATTTTGCCACAAGCTCTATCTAGTTATAAGTTCTATATTACCACAAGTTTCATCTTACCGTAAGTTCTATCTTACTAAGAGTTCTCTCCAGCTAGAAGTTATACCTTGCCACGAGCTCTAACTAGTTATAAGTTCTATCTTACCATAAGTTATATCTTGCCACAAGCTCTATCTAGTTATAAGTTCTATTTACCACAAGCCCTATCTTACCATAAGTTTTATCTTACCACAAGTTCTATCTTACTACAAGTTTTATCTTACCATAAGTTATATTTACCACAAGTTCTATTTTACCATGAGTCCTATCTTACCACAATTTCCATCTTACCACAAGTTTTATCTTACCATAAGTTCTATTTTACCATGAGTTCTATCTTACCATGAGTTCTATCTACTAGATTATACAAGTTCTATCTACCAGATGATACAAGTTCCATCTGACCATGAGTTTTATCTTACCACAAGTTATATCTTACCACAAGTTTTATCTTTCCACAAGTTCTATCTGACCATGATTCCTATCTTACCATATTTACAATCCTTATCACCAATACACTGTTTATGGTGACGTTTACATTTGACATCTTTTATGTACGGTGGGCACTGCGGTCGGTGGGCACTGAGGTCGTGGGTCCTACGAAAAAATTAATAGTGAATATGTTATGGAAAATAAGCATTAACAAATAAAATACTGAAATTTTACAAAAGCTGTTAGTATTCCTAATAAAATTATCTACACCGCATGTTTGATTACTTCTTCATGGAGTTATCATGTTGTAAAATATTTACTATGAAAATTATAAAAGTTGTGATTTCTGTACTAAAATTTGTAATTTGTTTATGATTGACATTTATTTATCATACATACCGGTATTGGTAGCGCCCTTTTCTGACAGGAAGTACCACATGAAGGTTGGAAACAACACAGTTCACCTATTAAAACAGTAAATATTATCAACAGAAAGAAATAATTGAATGAGAACAATGTAATATTAAATGCTTAGAGGAATACATATTTTTAAACTCGAATAATAGTATGGCAAATAAATTGTCCGGTTTGATTTTGATTATGGTGCTTAACGCCACTTCCTGCAATATTTCAGTTATGAGGGGGATTGGAACTCACAGCGTTAGTTGTGATAGGCACTGATTGCATAAGTAGTTATAAATCCAATTACAAAAAAATCACGACCATGACCACCATTAATATAAATTGCTAGTAGTTATAAGAGAATATTTCAATCCGGAAACACAACACATCATTTCCAGTAACTATTTTCGTTTACTTTAAAGTTATTTTTAGCACCATGTGTAAGATAGATCTTTTAATGTTATCATTTTTGCGTGCAATAAAATTACCAAGCAAAATATGTTGTTTACACCACATTTAGAAAAACATTGATTTTTGGTTTTAAAGCTAAAGTTTACTCCTCGCAATGAAAATAAGCTGTGAGCAATACATGTATATTGTATGGACATTTTACAGGCAAACACCTAGAAATATCTAATACTTAAAAAACATGGGTTGTTTGTAAACTCCAGCTTTATGCTTATTTAAATATTTAAAATGGGTGGGAATCGAACTCACACTTTCAGCGGTACTCGATGCTGATTGCATAGAAACAAATATAAAACCAAATGCAGCATGCTCATGGCTACAACTGCCCCCACAATTGACGATATCTCAGCGGCGGTGGAATTATTAGCGTGCTCTCATCGAGTGCGGTAGATCGTCGGTTCGAGCTCGGGTTGCCTAGAAAACAGGATAATGTGTCCGAGTGGGAAATGTCTATCCGCCAGTATATAGATGAAAAACTGATGAGTTGGCGGTAGGCACACAACCACTCATTCAAGCACATACTCATAATTGGTGGCGTTATTCTCACAGGATAACATCGTATTTTGTTTTCATATTTAATAATGCTTATTGTCGATATGTAAAGTTACTGTTCTGTTTTTATTACTTTCGTGCCATATACTGACCTTTATCACAATCTTTATCAGAATTACATTGCTGATTATAGACAATACAGCGGAGGTCTCGATTGATGGGTGGACATCCGGGTCTATCTCCCTGTAAGCAGAAACATTTGAATTCATTAAACATTATTGAAGCATTCATTCATGACTGGTTTGTAAGTAGATTAACACGACGGTGCTACTAGTGAAGCAGGAACTGATTTCCCTTCCGGAGCACTTGAGTTCACCCCTGGTTTTTAGTGGGGTTCATGTTACTCTATCTTTGGTTTTATGTGTATACTTTGTAGATCATTGTTTGTCCTTTTGTCCCTTTTCGTTTGGTCATTGTGTTGTCTGTTCTTTGATTTATGGATTCTGATTACCCTTTGGGTACTTTCAAACTCAATTCTTCTTACAGTTTCTCAAAGGAATTCATTAACGATTTCTAAACGGCTAAAAACCACCTAATTAAAATGTCTTCCTTCGTAGAAAAGATGCATTGCACTGCACTATATATTGCCCCGAAATGTACTTCCCTTTTTTCATTGTATGCCAAAGACAACACCTGTCAGGTGTAATAGTAAGCATTCTGAACTCGAGTGTAATATATTCCTGTTCGATCCTCAATAGAGTCAAACCAAGGACTCTGTGGTATTAAGGAGTTAAAGCAAAGACTGATTGTCCCGGAGTCAGTATAATGCGTCCGAGTGTAGTTCGGATAATGTGTCTGAGTGGAACAACATTTCTTGCAGAGGGAGTGTACTATAAAATATAATCTACCGTGGTGGTCTAGACATCATCATCATATCAGCACATCAAAAAGCAACTTGTTCTGGCAATGATACAACTGAAAAATTGTTTACATGAATATAAACAACGATCGTGTTGCGCTTAACACTAATCAATCACTCATCTGCTGATTTCATTATTCATTACCTCCAAGGAAAATGGTTAACCGTTACGGAACATCTGTGTCACAAATGACCACGGATATGTTCCAATTGTCGTAAACACTGTCCGATATTTTCCTTATTCAAGACTAATCATCGAGTTTGTAACTAGATTAGCATCACGGCTGCCATTAGTGGCACAGGAACTGCTTACTTTACCTCAGTGTTTAATGGGGTTCGTGTTACTCAATCTTTAGTTTTATGTGTATGTTTTGTAGATCATTGTTTGGCCTTTTGTCCTTTCTCTTGTGTTGTCTGTCGTTCTTCAATTTACGGATTCTTATTACCTCCCTTTGATATCCTCAAACTGTTCTTAATATTAAAAACAAAACTATTCCACTTTATGGAAATGAAATAATATCAAAAGGTATCTTACGGTTATTGCGACTTTACAATCCGCATTTTCCTGGACAACATTTCTGATTATCTTAAAAGTACAAACAACAAATAACCATAATATTTTGATAAAGTCTCCCAATACCAGGAAATCTTTGGAATGAAATAAAAAAATAAAACGTAATGCAACACCGTCAGAACAGTTCCACAAATTGGTACCCCCCAACAAACAGACCGCATCGGTGGTGTAATGGTTAGTGTGCTCGCTTCGAGTGTGGTAGATAGTGGGTTTGAGCCCCGATCGAGTCAAACCAAAGTCTATAAAATTGGTATTTGTTGTTTCTCTGATAAACACGCAGCATTAAGGAAAAATAGCAAAGACTGGTTGAGTCGGAATCAGGATAATGTGTCCGAGTGGGGCAACATGTCTACCTGCGAACTGTTGTTTCAGTGAACTAGCAATATAAAAATCCACCTAAACGTGTTGGTCTAGAACAAAGCGGATCTCATCATCATCTCATTAAAAATTAACTTGTTCTCACCATGACATAGCTGGGAAATTGCTGAGTTGACGTTAAACAACAATCACTCACTCCCTAGCAAATATATGCATCCCTACTTAGTCAAATTACGTTGTCAAAACGTTGTGACAACGTAACTTTTTCGTTGTTACAATGTAAACATTTTACGTTTTAACTACTCAGATTTGTGGACTCCCCTAGACGTAAATAACACGTTGTGGTACTATGTAGTAAAAGACCTTTCTACAACCACTTTAATGACAACCATGACCATGTAAGGACGTTTACACAACGTAACCACCAACCATCACAGGACCTTTATGCGACGTAATTACAACCACCAAAGGACCTTTACATGACGTAATTACAACCACATATGGACCTTTAGACAACGCAACTACAACCACCTAGGGACCTTTACACAACGTAACTACGACCACCTAGGAACCTTTACACAACGTAACTACGACCACCTAAAGACCTTTAGACGACGCAACTACAACCATCTCTTTATAGTTATACAACTACAAAAAATGTACAACCCTAAAAGGACTTTTATAGCCAAATTACGTAATTTGGATAGTAGGGTAACTATAATCACATTAAGACCGTTACAACTTACACCATGCAACTACCAACTATAGCCAAATTACGTTGTCAAAGCATTGTGACAACGTAATTTGGATAGTAGGGTAACTATAATCACATTAAGACCGTTACACCATGCAACTACCAACTACATTATTTTTTGTGTATTTAAGGACCTTTTGTGATGTT
>MJUT01024950.1:114073-168669 GCA_002080005.1 Gigantidas platifrons
TCTTTCATGGCTTGTTACAGGTACTTCAATACTCCTAAGAGACAAATACATGAACGTTCTTTTTCATGGCTTGTTACAGGCACTTCAATAAAAAGTGGCGGGGCTAAGTTAGTTTTATGGGTCTACACCGAAACAAGTAATTGTGATTTAATATCAGTTAAAACTTATACATTACAATTTAGTATTGAAATGTCCTTTAGATCATCGATCTAAAACGTGTTAATAAGTATAAGGCTTGGCTTATCTTGTATCATTAAAATAAATCTACTTTTCTGGTTTCATTTCAATAGGATTAGGGTTGTGGTGCTTAACGCCATTGCCATCAATATTTCAGCTATAGCGTGGCGGTCAGTTTTATTGGTCTGAGAAACTGGAGAAATCACCGACCTGTCTTAAGATGCTGACAAATGTGTCACATAATGTTGCATCGATTACTTTTTGCAATGTTCGGGATTCAAACTCACAAATTTAGTTGTTATAGGTATTGATTGTACAGAGAGCTGTAAATCAACGGCGATCCCGTTTTCAAAAATTTTCTATTTTCAAAATTATTGAATACTTGGAATGGTGGCTCATGCCATTGTAGTGCTTGCATGTAAACAGTTTGCCTTGTTATGCTTCATGTACTTAGTGCTATATAGTCAATATTATCCTATCCTGATTTGCTATATATTATGCTTTTAGATTCAGTTCTGATTAATTTTATATGAAACTGTATTTATGTATGCATGACTTTGCTTTTATATATGTCTACATTTACATGAGCTTATGTTTTTATGCTTTTAGATTCAGTTCTAAATAATTTTATATGAAACTGTATTAATGTATGCATGAGTTTGCTTTTATGTATGTCTGATGTATACATGAGCTTATGTTTTTATGCTTTTAGATTCAGTTCTGATTAATTTTATATGAAACTGTGTTTATATTTGCATGAGTTTGCTTTTATGTATGTCTATATGTATACATGAGCATATTTTTTACAGATGTCTATGCATGCATGTTCTTGCTTTGTGAAGTCATTTAATATGTGCTTGTAAAGTTATTTTATACCTATATGTGCTTTTTATATAATAGTCGATTCAATTTCAAAAGCTCACTAGAGCTTATGTTATGTGTTTATAGATTTCGACTTTAAATAAAACTTATTTTATTTAATTTGATATTTGAGGAGACAAGTTGTGAAGTTGTACTTTCCTAAGTACATTGACAAGTAGTAATTATTGAGATAAAACAGATGTGTCATACAGTTTGGTTACACTGAGAGGATATTTCAATATGTTTTTATTTGTTTTAAAAACATTTTCGGGTTCAGACATTGTTTAGATTGGAGAAATGGAGCGCTGGAGATGGTGTGTCGTGATAACCACCCCCCTTTTTTGTAATCTGACCAAAAGTACATTTCCGCGTGATGTCTTCAACCTCTAAAATAACTAAAGGGGACAAACCACAGGGGCTTGAATCGCTTTCATAAAGGTCACGCGGCCTATATACCCTATATACTAACAAGGGATGTAACGACCAACGTAACCAAGCCACTACCAGTTCTGTTTCAGGCTTGAAAAAAATATTAAAAAATCACACATTCAAACAATCTTTGTTGTCATTCGCTAGCATATTGATTTATCTTTCCGACGAGACATAATTTTTCACAACTGCTTCACTCTAGAAATAAGAGCACCCCTGCAAACTTGAAAATTTGCTCCAAAATAGGTCACCAACGTTTTGCTCGGACGACAGTCAACGGTAAAACTCCAAGAGTAAAGAGCACAATTGCGGACAATATCCGCATAAATCCTGACTGTCATAAATACCTATGAACGCCTTCGACTCAACTATCACCAGAACAGTTCACATAGTGCAGACGAAAAGCAGTAACTCACGTTTTTCAGTCCGGTATAACTCTTTTCAAATGTTGGAAGCCATTATTAAAGGGACACGCAGCAGCAAATGAAATCTGTCATCTGATTGGTTAATATTTCTCACGAGACGGTAAGTGTTTTTACTTATTCGTAACATATAAAAAATATTGTAAATGATTTTTAGGTATATTATAAACATATAAAATTACTTCTAAACGTAATTCTCACTGAATTTTTTTTTAAAGCATATATTTCAAGCGTTATCAGAATGTGGGCGTGTCGTGAGAAATATTAACCAATCAGATGACAGATAATTTTCATTTGAAGCTGTGTATTTTTAATAATGGCTTCCAACATTTGAAGAGTTATACCGGACTGAAAAACGTGAGTTACTGCTTTTCGTCTGCACTATGTGAACTGTTCTGGTGATAGTTGAGTCGAAGGCGTTCATAGGTATTTACGACAGTCAGGATTTATGCGGATATTGTCCGCAATTGTGCTCTTTACTCTTGGAGTTTTACCGTTGACTGTCGTCCGAGCAAAACGTTGGTGACCTATTTTGGAGCAAAGTTTCAAGTT
The DNA here is from genome assembly GCA_002080005.1 of Gigantidas platifrons. Taxonomy (NCBI): domain Eukaryota; kingdom Metazoa; phylum Mollusca; class Bivalvia; order Mytilida; family Modiolidae; genus Gigantidas; species Gigantidas platifrons. The sequence continues at coordinate 116,515 of MJUT01024950.1, forward strand.
TGCAGGGGTGCTCTGATTTCTAGAGTGAAGCAGTTGTGAAAAATTATGTCTCGTCGGAAAGATAAATCAATATGCTAGCGAATGACAACAAAGATTGTTTGAATGTGTGATTTTTTAATATTTTTTTCAAGCCTGAAACAGAACTGGTAGTGGCTTTGCTACGTTGGTCGTTACATCCCTTGTTAGTATATATATATAGGGTATATAGGCCGCGTGACCTTTATGAAAGCGATTCAAGCCCCTGTGGGACAAACAAATGTATCTGATGTGAACTGTGCCAATTACCCACTTAGTGCACGCCTCCATTCAATGCTGTGCATCATTTCCTTTGCTGAGATGTACGCTATGGCGGCCGCCATTAAAAACATGGATTCAGCCTTTACCTGACCCCGATTAACTTGAATAATTCAAGCCCTTTCCGTCTCCGATTCTCTCCGCCTTCAAAAAAAAAATCCGAGGGGTCACGAGTACCAGACTAATGATCACTGAGCGGGAACACAGGCGCTCGGGTAGACTCTGTGATTTTCGTTATTTCATTAAAACTAAATATTTTTCCTTTTAGTGCCTCTATTATAACCTTCTCTACACAGAATCACCTAATTTTGACGTATTTTACACATTTTGATACAACCCATTTTTTTTTCTCCAAATACTACTGTATAACATATTTGTAGAAAAAAAAATGGGTTGTATCAAAATGTGTAAAATACGTCAAAATTAGGTGATTCTGCGTAGAGAAGGTTATAATAGAGGCACTAAAAGGAAAACTATTTAGTTTTAATGAAATAACGAAAATCACAGAGTCTACCCGAGCGCCTGTGAGCGCGAACTGCAAAAAAGATATCCAGGCTTAATATATATTTACCCCTATTATTTATAGGAGTGATAAAGTGTACAGGTGAATTTCTTCCACATCAAAGGAAATTTGTAAACGGCAATCCTCATTCATTTCATTTCAAATATTTTATTGATAAATCAATAGGATTGGACAACAGGCTATGCCTATACAAATCCTCTCCAACAAGATGGAACAATTAGAAAACAATTTACATAAGACATAGAGCAATCTACCCATCATGTATACATGCAATTCATCTTAATTACCAAGCATAAACACATATATAGTAATGGCAGAATCATAACCCCATAACTTCTTTTTTCTTTTTTCTTACCTTGTTAATAGGTATGATATAGTTTGGAATAGCCAAATGGCTTTATATTTAAGCTGTTATATTAATAATGATGAGTTGGCATAGCATGATGGATAGACTGAACTTACATTTAACACACAATATATACAACATTGAACATGTAAACTGAAATTATGAAATAAAAATCACTAATTAAGTGAGGTCCACCATATCAATATGAATTAACTCTTTTTCAGTATATATATTTATAATTGAATAAAGGAAATTTGGGAGCAATATAGGAAGAAGAGACAATAAGTAAATAAGGGGGGAAATATCTAAACAAAATAGTGATTGAGATAAGCAAGTACAAATTGGGAAAAGGGGGGGGAGGGGAGATGAATAATTTAAAGATGTACAGCTATTAATTAAACTGAAAAAATTAGAGTTTTGGAGCTATATATGGGAAGACTTTTCAATGTTTTATAACCAAATACAGAGAAAAAGATGCAGAAAATTTATTGAATCATGTGAATCTTCTACTACCAGTAATGAAATGGTGAACAGCATCAAATATCTCAGTATTCTCCTCTACAGTAAGGATTGGTGAGCCTTTCAATAATATATCCAAATTTAAAACATCTTGAAACTTTCTTAGAGAATTAAAAAGTTGTATTCTATGTCTAATGAACAATGGACAAACATAAAAATAATGGAAATTATTTTCAATTGCATCCCCACAGGCACACTGGGAGCTGTCAGATAGATGAGACTGAAACAAGTGGTGATTTAAACTGCTTGCTTCATTACGAAGTTGGCAATGCCAAATATTTAAGCTGCAAGAAAATAGTGTAGAAGCTAGGAGATTTAACAATATCTTCATTAAGTTTAATCTTGAATGAAGATAATGACTGAATGTTCCTAGTATCATTATCTAGTTTGTTCCATAAATCCAGAACAGTTGGAAAAAAGCTATCCTTATATCACTTGGTGCGATATTGGGGAGGGGTGAAGAATCTGGGGTTTCTAACCATGTAGTTAGGTTCAAAATTAATATAAGAAATGATATTATTCGTTATATAGTTGGGTAGCTCTCCTTGCAGAACTTTGAACATTAGAATAAGTTTTTGCTTCTTACGTCTGTTTTGCAAGGAGTCCCACCCTAATTCACCATATAACTTAACCCTTGAGGTACCCTTTCGAAGACCTGTAACAATTCTGGCTGATTCATATTGCACTGATTCAATAAGATCAGACTGTTCTCTTGTGCAATTATCCCAAACTACACTTCCGTATTCTAGTATAGGTCTTATAAAACCAAAATAAAGCTTTTCTAGTGAGTTCCTATCAAGATTATGTTTCATCATGCGCAAAATATTAAGACGAGAGCAAGCTTTTTTTTATAAATTTCATTTATATGATCTTTCCAGGTACCATTAGGACAAAAATTTATACCAAGATGTTTATGTTTAACTACATCTTCTAAGACATCATTATTCATATATAAGGGGGGGGGGGGGATATTAACATCATGTTTTCTAGTAAACAGCATAGGCTTAGTTTTTGAGGCATTGAAATTAACACACCAATCAGATGCCCAAGTACTAAGGCTATTCAAATCAGAATTCAGGGATTCAGCGGTTTCATTCTGGTCATCAACAATACAATAAAGGGATGTATCGTCCGCAAATAGTTTCATGCCATTGGAAACGACATCAACAATATCATTAATAAATAATAAAAATAAAAGGGGCCCAGTATGGAGCCTTGCGGAACTCCAGCATTAATGGAATTCCAAGTAGAGTTGTATCCATTCATGCAGACTCGCTGCTTACGGTCAGAAAGATAACTACCAAACCAAGTCAATAAGTTGCCCTTAATTCCATACTTTCTAAGTTTGTACAAAAGACCACGATGCCAGACACGATCAAACGCTTTTGATATGTCACAAAAAATAAACCTAACATCTTTGCCAATATCTAAATTTTTCATAATGACATCATAAATTACCAATAATTGGTTTATAGTGGAATCTCTATGTCTAAATCCAGACTGATCATCCGATAGTATATTATATCTTAACAAGTAGTTGTGAAGGTGTTTGAATATAATTTTTTCCAATATCTTAATAAAACAATTAGTAACAGATATTGGTCTATAATTTGCTACACTATCGCTACCACCTTTACCTTTGTAAATAGCGGAGACATTGGCTAGTTTCCAGTCACCAGGCACCACACCAAAATTTAAGCTTTTTTGAAATAAAATAGTCAGTGGTTTACATTGTAACTAATGACTGGAAAACAGCTTTCAAAAATTTAGGCGGAAGGTTATCAGGACCAGCCGGCTTAGAAATATTTAAAATTTGAAACTGATCACATACCTCTTGCTCATTAATGACAATGTCAGACAGCTCGCAAGGTGCAAGTGGGGGTACATCAGGAAGATCAGGTTCAGAATCTATGTTAGATACTGATGTAAAATAGTTATTAATTTAATAGAATTGGCTTTGTCTACAGGATGAAAAAAAATATCACCATTTACCATAATAGGAGTATTTGTAGTATTAGTACTTTTAAATTTTGAGATACTCTTTGCAATTTGCCACCACTTACCAGGTGGAATAGACTTGTCAATCAGTGAATTTTGTAATTTTATAATATATTGTTTTTTGGCTTCTCTAATCATATCAATTATCTCATTGCATATTCTACGAAAACTTTCCCAGTCACTTGCTAGATTTCAAAATTTTGCCTTTTTATGGACCCGGTTCCTTTTTCTAATTTTACATTTTATTTCACTATTTATCCAAGGTTTATCCCGTGGTCGAACACGTATAATCTTTTTTGGAATATAAATATTCATAGCAGAGTTAAGCTCTAAGTTTTAACTTTAAGTTTTATTAAAATAACTTCATTTATCATATTAACATTATCTGAATCTCCAAATTTCATATCCCAATCAGTATTTTGCAATTGCTGGTTAATGGCAATATAATTTGCATTATCATAATCCCATATTGTCTTTAAATAAGACTTTTCTCTAGTAACAGAAAAAATAATCTCAATAATGGAAGGACAATGGTCACTACAAAAGTTTGGAAGTACATAGCTATCTCTAACTATATCATAATTATTGACCAGTATAGGATCAATTAGAGTGGAGGACGAACTAGTAATTCTAGTAGGTTCATGTATCACATTTTCTAGGCCTAACCTTTGACAAGAACGTGTAAACTTGTGATTATTGCCAATTGTAATAAGGTCAACATTGATATCACCAAGAAAAATACAATTACTTATACCTGAATCAACACATTTGTCAAATAAATTATCAATATAATCCCATGATGACACTCTTGCATTTGGCGGTCTATATAAGCACACTAATAAAAAATTTCTATTATCTGCAAAAATTTCTAAACAAACAGATTCAACTTCGGGTACTTCTATATCAAGTCTACGCCTACCTAGTAACGTATTACGAATATAAATAAGTATACCACCACCACTGTCAGTCAGCCTATCCTTACGGAATGCCTCTGGATTTATAAAATTATCAATGGTAATATCAGAGGAACTTACAGTATTGTTTAACCTAGATTCAGTTATACATATAATATCGTGATTACCAAGCTCAGTACTTATCAACTCTGTTTTGTTACGAAGAGAATAGACATTCATATTAACTATGGAAATATTACGTAGTTCGCATCTGGAATTATTTGACAATGGCCCTGGGTTAGGGTGAATATCATTACACAATTGTAATAACAATGAGATAACTGATAAATAAGAATATGTTAAGGATAATATAGTTTGATTGACTACATGGGGACAAATTAAAATATTTATTTGTTTATCCATTATCAAAATGTATAAACAATGACACATTTAAAATTTTAAGTGTCCCCTTGAAAACATGGAATGAGAAAATACACACATGACTCTGGTAAAGTATGGTACATATGCAAGAGAATACAACATTTAGCTCCAAGAAGAAATATACACAAACATAAAAAAAACAAAGTTAAACATAAGGAAAACATTAGGAAACACATGCATGTAAATATGCAGGACAAACATGTATACATACAATAAAACAACAAAAATAAATAAATATAAATAAACATGCATTAATAGGACAAGGTTTTATCCATGCTTGAGAAATTATGTGAAGCATGTAGATGAAAACACAAAACATAGGATAGATTTCATGTGTGCTGAGAAGATATTCTAATCTAAATCTAATCTTGGTGAATATTAGACCCACTTTGCAAGTTTGTAAAAAAAAAAAAAAAAAAAAAAAAAATTCTTAAAAATGTCAGTGGTATATATACTACACTGTACATAGTCTACAGTCACAGTACAACATGGTCATGTATCATTATTAATAATATTATGATCAAACCATACCAAAATGGACGCTGGAATTTCTTTGTAAAGATTGATGGAGGTGTACGAATATACGTGTATTATTAATTATTCATAACACGAATTTTGGAGCCTTTGCTTGATTATTTAATACATTTTCTTGCTCTGTCCATCAGAAAGTGGAAATAAAAAGGAAAACAAAACAAAACAATCTGTGTTGTTTAACATTTTCGGAAGTGCTACCAATAAGTCGCATGGTTTAAAGCGTTTGTTGGATTCTGTTTTTGCGAACCAGATCAGGGTTGAGATACGAATAAGTTCCGGAAGCTATTATTATGTGAAGGATTTTCAAAAAATTTCTGTTATTCAAATATAGTGACAACAGACAAAAATTAGCAAGCAGTAGTTAAACAGGATAGATTCAGGTAAATATTGCTACATTCAAACAATAGATAGTACATAGTAGAATAATACTAGACACATTATAATAAGTTACTGACTGACGGCATATAAAAACATGATATCTGTTAATATATTTGTTTAATAGAATACATTAACTTACTTAATTCTATTGAGTACTATCAGATTCTGGAAATCTTTAACTAGCTTAGATGTTCACATATCAATAAGAGATTAGAATGTTAAAACCAGTTGAGAATATTCTAAAGGATCCGTGCAGTAGATCGTGCTATTTATTGAACTGGTGAAAAGAAAGATAACTCTTGATTTTTTAAATTATTTAAGTTACATGTATATTGTATATATAAAAAAAAAATGTATAGTTAAAATCCTTGAACTCTATTAGGAATTGATATTGTGATATTGTGAAAATTATAAATAATAGTATATGACAACAAACAATATACATGTTAAAGAGTTAATTAATTAGTGGTTCATGAAAATACAAATAGAATGCTCGATTGATTGTTAAATCCATGGATCATATATAGAATATCGATACAAGACATAACACTATCTAGGATTTGATGATCCCTGGGTTTTCTGTACGGATTGAGACGAGACCGGCGTAGATGTAACGGGTAGGTCAGCATGAGGGACGAACGTTGCTGCTGAGATGTTCAGACGCGAGCTTGAACGTGCCTTCCTTCTATTAGGTTGGGATGATCCGTTATTAATATTGGTATTAACACGAATTTTTAGAAATTGTTCCAAGTCAGTTTCGTTTTGAATGTTGACTGTCCTGTCATCGTGTGATTTGACTAGTATTTTGCCATCCGAGGTCCAACAACTTGCAATTTTTTTATCTTTGAATAAGTCTCTGGTTTGTTTGTACAGTTTAGCACGTTGTTGGGTAAGTGCCTCATTGATGTAGATTTTGTAGTGGTTGTTTGGATCGCTATTGTGAGTTTTTAAGTTCCTTTTGTTTGTATAAACAAGAGCACGGTCGCGATAACTTAAAAACCTGACAATAATGTCTCTTGGCCTTCTGTCATTCATGCTAGACTGGTTTGATGGTTTACCAATTCTATGTGTTCTACCTATATGACCCAGTGTCAGATTTCTTCCAGTATTTGGTAAAACTAATTCATTAATGACCTTGAGAGCAAGCTGATCAGTGTTTTCAATTTTACCCGATTCTCGTATACCAGATATTTTGAGGCATGTTCTTCTTGAATATTGTTCCATGTCGTCCATTCTTTTTTTTAGATCTGATATTTCACTCTTTAGTTCATCAATGACAGAGTTGAATTTTCCAGAGATAACATTTCGGAATGATTCGTTACTAATTAGTAGGTCTACAGCCTGCTCAGTTAGACTTTCATCATTTCCTATACTGTCTATTAATCTACTAAAGTTTGATAGATCGGAGTTTGATACATCAGAGGTATCGGTCTTTTTCCTTTTATTGTCGGGTTTAGTAGACGATCTGTTACCTTTGTTTTTCGATGGCATTTTAAATGATAAAGTGATCAGTATTGGGCAGAAGACTAGATAATAATTTCAAATGTGCATTGAGAATATAGTGAAATCTACTCACTCCATGTTTACATTTCTAATGTTGATTTGATATGTCCGTGTTTTCACTTTTAAACCTCATTTTTCTTCATATTTCTGTTTCAATATAGTTCTATAAGATTTCCATTCAATACAAGAGAAATATGAGCACGGGAAGATTCACTTTACAACACATTAGATCTCCGATAGAAAAACACTTGTCAACCTGACGCCATCTTGTTAAACTTGTTAATCCTCATTCATTGTCGATGGAAAAAGGGGGAGGGCCCAGGGAAGACCACATGCGCGTATGCGATGAGTTTAACTAAAATTAACTTCATTAACACACTATTGTGTAGCAACAACCAGGCTTTTAAAAATGTTTATAATATAATGAAATAAACCATACAAAGGCACAGACATTATTTCCAGAAGCACACAACACTTTTCCTTTTCAAGATATCTTTAAAAATAAAAAAGTTATGCTCCTTTGAAAAATCTTTTTTTTTACACATTAAAAGACTTCATTTTCACAAATGTTTGAAAAACATGTTCCTACTCTCCCATATAGACAGTTGTACTGAATTGGGTAAAATATGCATATCAATATTCACTATTAGTCCTCAGCTTTTAACTTTAACCATTTGAAGTCTGAAAAATAAGATTAAAACCTTTTTTTTTTTTGCAGTTCCCATTAAATCAAAAATTGAAAACGCAAGGATTTATATAGTAGGAAGGATATGAAACTTCGGGAGATTTAACATAGATTGTATGTAAGTATGTTGAGTGGCAATTCGTTGACGATGCGCGTGCCTTGATTAATCGGGTGGAAATTTTCATCGCTTCAACATTTTAAACCAGTATTTGTAAGTAAATAAAACCATAATTACAGGTATAAAGTGAAAATATTTATTCTAAATACCAATCATTGATAAAGTATCGACTTTTTGTAGATGCATCACCCATATTTCATCAATAATTGACATTAATCGATTTTCCCTTTTGATCTTCATAATCCCGCCTATTATGGGCGGTCAAGACTCGAATTTAAATTTCAAAATCCTCTCTTCTCTCATCATACCGAATATTGAAGCGTAGCCGTCATTTTTGTGATAATATACATATTTTTCAATGAATAGAAGGAGTTTTATTGAAAACAGTGCTTCCGATGTGTATTTATTAAGGATTGTTTACATCATTTGTCAAAATGGCGGCGTTCTGGGTGGAAATGGGGGGTGGCCTATTTAAAAATCAATAAACTCCCTTGTTTGCATGAAATCGACATATCAAAGTGTACAAATGTGTATTCGATATACCAAATAATGTATAGAACAAAACTTGGCGTGATTGGTTTCTTTATTTTATCATTTTTAATATGTTTTTAGAGGTATGAAACTCTACTGTACTATTTTTTAATTTTTACGTGTATGAGGGGCGATACAGAATTTAAAAAAAAAACTTTCCTATTGAACCTATATTGGCAAATCCAAGGATTGTTTTGTGTAGTGTAGTATATAGACGATGTATTTAAACACAAACTTTGGTGTAATTGGTTGATTTTCCTACGAATTCTCAAGGCATTTAAAAATGAATGAATTAAGTTTTGCTCTGTACATAGCATAAAACCTAATCTCGGACTACACAGTGATTGGGATTAAAAAAAATTCAATGGGACTATGGCCCCCTTTCCTTCCTTGTCAATGGGACATTTTTCATATGAATGGGCCATAATGACAGAACCATGCGCCAAAATCCAGTGTGGAAAATAATGTAGAATAAAAGCGTTTAACAAACTTTAATACATGGGTGGAGGAGATATATAAACTATCTGACAACTCACACCCTTCTGTTTGAATAAATATGATGAAGTACATATACAAACAAGCTTGATCTTAACACTATTTTTTTTTAATTCTTGGCTTAACCTTGATCTGGACAAAAAAATCCATCTGATATGCATGATAAACACTATGCAATGCATGAAAATTCCCATTTCCCGGGGAAAGTACAAAAAAAACACGGGAAAGTGACATGCTGATCGGTACTTTCCGCCGGGAAAGTGTTACAAGTCCGTTGTTGCTCATTATTGTACTTTGCGGTTATCAGATATATCAGTTTTTGAAACTGGTTTACGATTTATTTAAGTCTGAATTCCGTATGTAAAGGTATAAAATTGTATGTATACAAGGTACCAGATATCGATGTTGCGATTTGCAGTTGAACTTTCACAAATATTTTGAAATAAAAACTAAATTATAAATTAGATACAGTGATTGGGATTAAATTTTGTTCAATGGGACTACGTGCGTGCAGTCTTAACAGAACGGTTCGGCTGTATATATGTAAAGCACCGATTTAACTTATCACATGCGCACACCTAAAGTGACAGAATAGTCAGCCAGATGACGGTGGTCACAGTATGGTAGTAGAAGTATGTACATTGTACGTCTGACTTCATCAGAAAACGAATGCGCACGTATGGCCATCTCTATGACCTCCCCTGGTATGGCGCGGAGTTTTTATGTGGAAATGCGACATTTCGTCGGGTAATGCGACTATGGCGCGGGGCGCGTGGTAATCCCAATCACTGACTACATAAAACCTCGCCACGCGAGATAAAGCGAGAAAATACGAGATTCATATCCTTCCTACTATATAAATCCTTTGAAAACTGAATTATCTCCCTTTACGAAAATGTAATTCTAGTAAAATTAGACAAATTGCTTGCTGCATTAACATACTTTTTTTTATTTTTTTATTTTATTTCCTAAAATAACAAATTTAGGGCTAATTATTATGCTTCAAGTTAATTATTTTTTAAATCTTTGCAAATAATTGTGAAAATATTTAACCTGTCAAAATCAGGACATAATTTTTCTTAGTCAACAGCTTTAACAATTATTGTAAGGTATATTTTAGGGAAGAAATGCTTTGTTCTACTTAAATTGTAGGCAAACAGTGCTCAATACACAAAAATCCAGCTCAAGATACTGAAAAATACCTCAAAAACTACACTAGACATTGTAAACCGGAAGATGAAAATTATCTCCCTTTGATTACCATATTCCTTGCAACCATGTAATTGATAAGACGATACTCGTCATTTATCAACCAAAAACGGAATTAAAATCATATTTTGATATAATGAATAGTTGACAGACTTTAAAATCTATCTAAAAATTTCAAATATTAGGATGTTACTGTCAAAAATAGTCAATGAAATGTTTTTTTGTACTTCCATAAAGGCTTTTGTCCATTACCTTTGACTCATGATTGTAGAAAAGGGGTCGACAATTGCCTCAACATGTGTTTTTTCTAAAAAGGATCACTTAAACGTTTTCACAAAAGCAGAATACTGTCTAATAAGCCGTACTTTCAAGCACCTTTTGAAGAACGTGTTGGGAATATGGTAAGAAATACAAAATCGAATTATCTCCCCTACACTGGTCGTTGCTACTATTGTGTATGATTTTTTTTTCATTAAACAAACGAGTTGTTTGATTCAGAATAACCTCATGCATGCTACGTATGTACTTCCGTCATGTTTTTCAAATATATAAGGGCTGTTTAAAAAAAAATGACCCCAAAGTGTGACATACATGTAGGTGACCAAAATTAAAGTAATTGGAAATTGATGTCCTATTGGATTTTAAGGACCCACATAAGTCCAAGTACATGTATACTAATTTATCATCGGTTTGTGAAAGAAATTAAGAAAAAAAAAAATTGCAACATTTTATTAATGGCTTTTGATCTATATTTTTGTAAAACTAACAATATTTCTCAACAAGATTACAACAGAAGTAATTCTAAAAATTATTGTACATTATTAATTTATTGATACAGCGAAGTTCAAAAATTAATTTTCGATCATTTTTAACCAATATTTTTAATTTAGAGATCAAATTTAATGTATTTTCACCATTTTTTTAGGTAAATTTGTGGTTTCTCATTGCAAAAGTTTCTGTTTCTCTTATAAAAAGGTCCACACTGATATGAAAAGTACATTTGAAGACACATACACGATACTAATTCATTCACTGAAAATTTTATAGAAATTGCTTTATTCATTTTTGCATTATTCACAAATGACAAATGAAAAACACATGTATTTTTACCTAATTTTGTTACACTCCTGACATATTTTTGTATATATATATCAACTAAAGTGCATATTTCAACAGAAATAGGTGTTGAAATTGGAGTCCAATGAATAAAACAGGCCATCAGCATATAATTTAACAATTATCTATTAGAGAAATATTAATTTGCTTGATATTGAAGACTTAAAGTTGACCGCAAAGCAGCTGTATGAAGTACAAAATGTAACTTAGGGCAGTAAAATACTTGAAAAATACATTCTACCAAATTTATTTACTCTCACTTGCTTTCTTATTACATTTTTTTTTGTACATCAGAAAAGTTCATATTTGTTTTATTTATTTACATTGTTTTAATATTTTGTTTGGTGGTACATGTAAGTACAAAAATATGTCAGGAGTGTAACAAATGTTCAACTCAATGGAGACTTGTAGAGTGTTTGATGCTGAAGAAGGAAGGACTCACCCTAACTTTCCTCTGTTTGTTTTAATTTTAATGATATGACACGAGATTGGTAATTTTAGAGCTATGGTCTATTGACAAGAATGACGGTATTTAGGCAGCCATATTTGTCGACTGATCAAAATCACAGCAAAAGTTTTGAACTAGATACATATAAAGGAAAATCCACACCAATTTTGGTTCCAATCTGCCCATTGGAATCAGAGGAAATGACTTTGAACAAAAAATTACTACAACGGACGCCACATGATGGAAATCTATAGCTAAAAAGTAGGATTTGTGTCAGGAGTGTAACATTTTATGTTGATAGTTAAATACATAGCTATTTTCCAATGAATGAAGCAATTATTCACAAAACATTTAATATTTTAATTACCAATATTTATATCCTTCATTTCTGCTTTGTGAAAACTAGAATGTCTTAATCATTTTTGAAAAACTCTTTGAAGTGCTCATGATTATATAGATTATTTTTCAATCAGCGGCTTAAATAAATTATAACAAGGAGATAGAATGCTACAAATATAATAGAATTGCATTACAATATATATACCTCAGCAAGACACAGATGGTCAGTTTCAGTCGACCATATTTTCTAAATCTGACTAAAAAGTAAGTTCAATAGTGCTAGATTGGATAAAAGCGTTACACTCCTGAAATAGATGTTTTGGCCACACAAAAGAACTGGCGATCATCAGATCATTATGCTTGTCACTCATGATCTTTGACAGGACTGTTGACTAAATTAAAACACAAAATATTATAATTAATAAGATTGTGTTAAAATGATGACCTTGTAAATTTAAATGTTACACTCCTGACATATTCCACAGGTGTTCTTCTATTGAATATAGGATTGATGTAAAAGCTCACAGAGACATGTTGATGCTTCTGGTTTCAGCTATGATACTTAAAGAGACAATTAACCATTGTCAGTTGTTGAGAAGTACATTCTATGCTACATACCTAAATAATTTCACTTTTAGACAACACAGTTTTATTGACCATTATTTTTTTTGATACATGGTAATTTTACCTATCCGGTCCTGTCTTCAAAATTACAAAACAATGCGTAAATTATGCATGAAATTTTAGCTAAAATATCAAAGTTTTCCATAAGATATATTTTTCTACTGTACAATTATTTGTTTCTAATTACACAACATGGCAGTGCATGCATCTTTGTAAATGTCACACTAAAAGTGTTACACTCCTGACATTTTTTGATACATTTTTGGACGCTATTTTTTAGTGGTAGCAGATAATGCCGTGAAATTTTGCAGCAAGGTTCTATGTACCAAAGTACATATTCTGATACAAAAAGATCCAATTTAAATCATCACATATTAGAATGGTCAATGATAAAAGAAATGGGGTCATTTTTTTTTTAAACAGCCCATAAATGATATGCAATTAATCCTCAGATGTGAATTAAAGAATGATATTGAATGTTTAAAAAAAAAAAATATAGTATTATTTGAAGACAAATATGTCAGTGTGTTGTTGCATATAATATGACAGGTACTACCTGTAGTGCCAGCGAAGGAAAATCCACATTTTCTAATATTTAAATCATGTAAATCCTTGGGATGATTGAAATAACACACTTAAACAACAATAGTAGTTTTGGGTTCTTTTCTTCATTATTCTTGATTGTTCTTCTTTGTTCTTCAATTCGACTTACCCAGTTAATTGTTGAGCAAAGGAGATTTTTTTGGGCCGAGATATATCAAGGACAACATTTTTTTTAGGGCAGAGATATATAGGGGATGACTTTTTTTTTAGGGCTGATCGTTCTTTTGTAACTAGATTTTAAAATGATAGTCTTTATTGATTTCTTTACATCATTTCTCCATTTCATTATTATTCAATTTTTTTAATTAACGATTTTCGGGAAAGGGGTCTTGAACATGACAATAAATAACAGATAACGAGAAGACGTGATCTCGCCCCCGCCGTAGCGAGGTTAGCCGCCGCCATATTGTACGCGTGTCTCCAAGGATACAGGAAGTAGTTGTTGTGAACAAAAGATTTTTAGGCCATCAGTATATTTTTTTCTCTCGATATTTCTAACATAAGTGCCAGCTTCGCTGGCATATTAAATAATACATGTACTGCTAAGTGCTAACAACATTTTTGTTAAGTATTTTATGATGAAGTAAACTTTTAACCTAAATGGTTATAAAATTTGATGAAAATTATAAAAATTCAGTGTATAAAACAGGACTTTCTGAAATTTAAATGAAGTGCCTGGAAATTGCTAGATTGCAGGATTTTGCACCAAATACCCCAGAGCTTCTGGGGGCCTTGAGCCCAGACCCCTGGCCGTAATAGCACCTCGCTCTGTGAGGAGCGCGACTCGTGTTGCGAGTCTCTGTAACCCCCCTTTCTGGAAATTCTTGCCTATGGGCCTGTAAAATATATATTACATGTACTTAATCTTCAATATATCCATTGCGACTTTTTTAGCTCACCTGACTCGAAGGGACATGTGAGCTATTGCCATCACTTGGCGTCCGTCGTCCGTCCGTCCATAAACATTTCAATCTTCTTCTAGAGAATCACTGAAGCAAATGGGACCAAACGTGGCAGGAATGTTCATTTGCATGGTCTAACCAAGTGTTGTTACTTTCGTTATGATCGGTTATCCAACATGGCTGCCAGGGGTCATAAAAGCCTCTGATTGGCTGAAATTTTTAATGATCTTCTTCTCCGATACTACATGGAGAATGGAATTGAAAATTATCATGAATGATCATTGCAAGCTGCTAACCAAGTGTTGTTACTTTTTGGACCAAGTGAAAATCCAAGATGGCCACCAGCGGGGACATAATTTAACATAGCGACCCTATGGGAAATATGTAAAACAAACTTCTTCTCAAGAACCACTGGATGGATTGGAACCATACTTGGTAGAAATGTTCCTGACAAGGTTCTGATCAATTGTTGTTACTTTTTGTTCCGATCGGTTATCCAATATGGCTGCCAGGGGGCCATAATAGCCTCTGATTGGCTGAAATTTCGAAGATCTTCTTCTCCGATACTACATGGAAGATGGAATTGAAAATTGTCAAAGCTGATCATTGCAAGCTGCTAACCAAGTGTTGTTACTTTTTGGACCGAATGAAAATCCAAGATGGCCACCAGCGGGGGACATAATTTAACATAGCGACCCTATGGGAAATATGTAAAACAAACTTCTTCTCAAGAACCACTGAATGGATCGGAACCATACTTGGCAGAAATGTTCCTTACTAGGTCCTGATCAAGTTTTGTTACTTTTTGTTCTGATCGGTCATCCAACATGGCTGCCAGTGCCCATAAAAGACTCTGATTGGCCGAAATTTCAAAGATCTTCTTCCCAGATACTACATGGAGGATGGAATTGTAAGTTGTCAAGAATGATCATTGCAAGATGCTAACCAAGTGTTGTTACTTTTCTGGCTGATCGAAAATCCAAGATGGCTGCCAACGGCAAGTCATAGTTTAATGTATGTCCCTATGGGAAATATGATAAAAAAAATTCTCAAGAACTACTGAAGGGATTATTGGAACCATACTTGACAGAAATGTTCCTTACAAGGTCCTAATCAAATGTAGTTACTTTTTGTTCTGATCGGCCATCCAACATGGATGCCACACTGAACCCAGGTGAGCGATTACAGGCTCCTGGGAGCCTCTAGATTCTGTTAAAGTGGATGCAATAAAGTTGCTAAAACACCACTTAGAAATTCTTTTGCAATAAGTTCCCGGTTCGGATATTTTTATCATAGATTGACTTGACTAGTATATATATACGTAGGTTCAGCTGTTCCTGAAAAGTGTCAGTTTTGTCGGATTGGCCGACAAAAATATGTTAAATCCGACAAAAATTGATTCTTTGTCGGTCCGATAAAGATAAACGTGATCGTTGTTTTCAGGAGCAATGGCTTGAAAAAATTTCCATGATTTATATTAATAAAAATAGCAAAAATTATTCAGACTGACAAATATTTGTTCGGACTGACAAAACTTGCCCTCTTGTCAGTCCGAATGTCTGATAAGATCAAAATCTTTTCAAGAACTCTGAGGTTTCTATGTTAGTAAATAAGGGTACATTTACGTAGGTGTCCATTTGTCCATGTACACATGTACATCAAGCATCTACACTAACAGTTGCCCAAGGCGACTTAAAATTGTATTGGACGAGTGAAAACTCGGTTACTTCTCGCCCAGGTGGCGACTGAGAGTTTTGGGAGCGATGTTCAGAATTCCTGTGCCAGTTTTTAGATGCACCAAAATTGCAACTGGTTTCCAATTTTTATTTTACCGATTTTGGTTATGGTGTATTGAGATTCAGATTGTAATCAGCGGTGTTAGCAGAAATGACAATGCATAATTTTAATTGTAGAATCGCCCAAAATGGAACAATAGTTTTTCGACACTGGAATTCATAATTCACAAGCTCCCTTTAAGGCGAGGCAATTAATATCCCGTATCCCTGTATTTAAAAGCATAAAATAAAAGATATCCCTAAAATTCAATTTGAATACCCCATATCCCCGTGATTGATTATTTACACAAATATCCAATATCCCATTAATTAAAAGGGTCAATAGCCAGTATCCCCATATACCCTAAACAAGCCTCATTACATGTTGCCAAACACAAGTTGTATGTTTTATTAACCCCCCTCCCCTTTTACATATATGCGTAGTAAGACGGGGTAATGATTAACATATGACATACAAAAATGTAAATATATGGTTCCAACAACGAATATTGATATTTTTGACGCAATAAATCAAGTAAACTACCCCGGAAAAGTTACGTATACTTTCTGTTGAGATATGACAAGTCAAAATGGAGACATTGTTAAAACATCTGATTTACCATATCTGTAATCTACCTGAAAAAAAACTGGGCGCCTAAATTATTTGCTCCTTGAAAATGAAAGTTAGGAGACCAGGTGGCAACCATGGTTCAAAAGTTAGTGTATATCTCTGTACATACTGCACACATTTCCGGGACGTTACCCACAATATCCTTAAAGTCTAGTCCTGTATTTGGGAAAAGGAGATGTCTTAGGCCATACAAAGTTAATTTCTTGGTTCTCAGGCCCGCCCGCATGTGGAAATTTGTCGCCGCATTGCCGATTTTTTTGCAAAAATAGTAAAAAAAAAAAAAATTAAATGCGGTAGCGCTGTCCGTACGGAAAAAACAACCGCATCCGTTTTTATCTTATATCGCGTGGTCGGTGAAACGCTTTAAAACGCATCATGCTTAAATGAGATTTAAAGCATCGTTATGACAATGTATAAATAAAAAACGTGTTTCCGTTTGACATTTAGACAAAATGTCAATCGTTTCTGTGCAAATTCGGCACAAATGTTTGCCAGTTTTACCAGGAAACATAATAGGGGGCTTCTCCGAAGCTTGTACCTTATTGGAATTGTTTACGGAGATAAAAAAAAATGGTACGTTGGGACCAGCGGATTGGACGTTTCCATAAAAATTAACCACTTGTGATGCTTCTGCCACCATCGGAAGAAATAAAATTGAAATTTTCAATAAAGTAATGAAAAGATTTATACATTACCATATTTTTCACAAAAAAAAAGAAGAAAAAATGCCTCCCTCATCACTTTTTACAGCAGTAAAAGGATAAAAAAAATGCCGCCCTCCCTCATCAATTTTGACAAAAAAGGGCCTGAGAACCAAGTAATTAACTTTGCATGGCCTTAAGTTAATAATTTTTAAAAAAATCACGCCACGATATAGCTGAAATACTGCTTAAGTAAACACCAGTCAATCAATCCATAGAGCTGGTAAACCTTTCTGAGCACCTGAGTCCACCCTTGTTATTGAGTGGATTCATATTGCTCGATCTTTAGGTGTCCGTGTGGTGTTTTGTAGATCGTTGTTTATCCTTTTCATACGCCCGTCTCGAGACGGGGCCGTATTATGTGATTGGGTATCGGTGGGCGGGTGTCCACACAGGTTTCCGCACAATAACTTTAGTTCTGTATATCGGATCTTTACCAAACTTGGCCACATGATTCCCCTGTGGAAGGGGAAGAACATATTTATTTTGGGGTCATTAGGTCAAAGGTCAAGGTCACCATTACTATCAATAAAATTTTTGACAACAGGGTCGTTTCCGCACAATAACTTTAGTTCTGTATATTGGATCTTTAACAAGCTTGGCCATATATGATTCCCCTGTGGAAGGAGAAGAATCCTATTTATTTTGAGGTCATTAGGTCAAAGGTCAAGGTCACCGTTACTAGAAATAGAATTTTTGACAACAGGGTCGTTTCCACATGATAACTTTAGTTCTGTATATTGGATCTTTACCAAACTTGGCCACATGATTCCCCTGTGGAAGGGGAAGAGCCCTATTTATTTTGTGGTCATTACCATTATATCGTTTGATAATTTATATAGACGGGCGTATTTTGTGATGCACACATTTCTTGTTCTTTAGGTCCATGTGAACTATTGCCATCACTTGGCGTCCGTTGTCTGTTGTCTGTAAACTTTTCACATTTCAAGCTTCTTCTCCGAAACCACTGGGCCAATTGGAACCAAACTTAGCAGGAATGTTCCTTGGATGGTCCTCTACAAAGTATCTGTTTTTTGTTCCATGAGTCGGATATTCAACATGGCTGCCAGGGCCAATAATATGCTCTGATTGGCTGAAATTTCAAAGATCTTCTTCTCTGAAACTAATGACCTGGCTGAACCCAAACTGTAAATGAATGATCATTAGAATGTTCTTTACCAAGTTTCTATTTTTTATGCCGATCGGAAATCCAAGATGGCTGCCACCGCAGGATATAGATTAAACATTGGACCCTATGGGAAAATGTTCAAATGCCTTCTTCTCAGAAACTACAAATATGATTAAAGCCAAACTGTACATGAATGTTCTTTGAATGGTCCTCTACAAACTTTAGGTTTTTTGTTCCGATCTGAAATTCAAAATGGCGGCTACGGCAGGACTTAGTTTAACTTTGGACCCTATGGGAAAAAATGTTTCAAAACGCTTTTTCTCTTAGACCACATGGACAATTGAAACCAAACTGCCCAGGAATGATCATTACAAGGTCCTCTAAAAAGTTTGGGTTTTTTATGCCGATCCGAAATTCAAGATGGCTGCCACCACAGGTCATAGTATTAACACAGGACCATATGCGGAAAATACAGAAATATGTTCTTCTCTGAAGCTATTGCACTGATTGAACAGGTACAAATGTACCTAAACTGTGCATCAATCATTGGAAGGTCCTTTACAAACTTTTTGTTTTTTATGTTGATCGAAATTCCAAGATGACTACCACTGCAGGACATAGTTTTTACATAGGACCAATTGAATCTCTTTATTTCCAGGTGAACGATACATGCTCTTGAGAGCCTCTGGTTAAATGTAAGCTAGCAGGAGACAAACATATTTTAAGCATATTAAAAAAATTACCTACTATTTTGAAACCTGTTCTTACTTGTTGAAGTGAAATCCTCTGTCACTCCTCCAATACAATTAAATAAAAATTGTCACTCCTCCAATACAATTAAATAACAATTGTCACTCCTCCAATACAATTAAGTAAACATTGTCACTCCTCCAATACAATTAAATAAAAATTGTCATTCCTCCAATACAATAAAAAAAACAATTGTCATTCCTCCAATACAATTAAATAAAAATTGTCACTCCTCCAATTCAATTAAATAAAAATTGTCACTCCTCCAATACAATTAAATAAAATTGTCACTCCCCCAGTACAATTAAATAAAAATTGTCACTCTTCCAATAAAATTAAATATAAATTGTCACTTTCAATACAATTAAGTAAAAATTGTAACTATCCAAGTCTGAAGGACTGATAAAAACTACACTGTCACACACAAAGGTAAAACAAGCGAACGAAGAACAAAAGCTTTAGCAACACAAAACATGGAAAGCTTTAAGGTAAACTAGAAGGTTTTGAATATCCTGTTCCCACGAACGTTTTCCAAAAACGGAATCGGAGAGATTAAAATATAATCGACAACATCAGTTGGCTTTATAATATTTACAGGTCACATTTATAATTTCAGAGAAAACTGAATGACTGACTGAAAGAGAAAGCCATGTTGGAGAAGTCTTGTCAATGGTGGCTCATACTGTTCTTTTGTCATGGAGGAGCAGAAGGTGTTTCCACAATAATTAGCTACATGTGCAACTACTAACTTCTTATGTATCATTTTCCATGCACACAGGGAAATAATTAAAGCATCATTTGTTTGATATTTGCCATACACCCAAACGAACACAGCTTCATTTGTTTTTTTATTGTCTATACACCCAGGGGAATACAGTTCCATTTGTCTTTTATTTTCAATACACCCAGGGTAATACAGCTTCATTTGTTTGTTATTGTCTATACACCCAGGGAAATATAGCTTCATTTGTCTGTTATTGTCCATACACCCAGGCCGGCCAGGGGAATACGGCTTCATTTGTCTGTTATTGTCCATACACCCAGGCCGGGCAGGGGAATACAGCTCCATTTGTTTGTTATTTTCCATACACCCAGGGGAATACAGCTTCATTTGTCTGTTATTGTCTATACACCCAGTGGAATATAGTTCCATTTGTCTGTTATTTTCAATACACCCAGGGTAATACAGCTTCATTTTTCTGTTATTTTCCATACACCCAGAGTAATACAGCTTCATTTGTTTATTATTTTCCATACACACAGGGAATACAGCTTCATTTGTTTGTAATTTTCCATACACCTAGGGAAATACAGCTTCATTTGTCTGTTATTGTCCATACATGCAGGGTAATACAGCTTTATTGGTTTGTTATTGTGCATGCACCCAGGGTAATACAGCTTCATTTGTTTGTTATTGTCCATACATCCAGGGGAATACAGCTTCATTTGTCTGTTTATTCTCTGTCTGTTTGGTTTTCATTTCATTATATAATTACTAGTTAAAATGCATTTTATGATCATTTATATCGTTCAAAATACATGTGTGGTGTGTTGATAAAGATTTTTTGTAGAGTATATTATTATCTATTCTTTCAATCTGGTATAGTTACTAAAATGAGATAAATAGCAGGTATAACATAAATATTTCGAAAATTTTGTAAATATTAGTAATGTTTTTTCAATAAAACAATTATTGATTTCAGTTAATATCATAGGGCTATTGCACGAATATTGATGAATATTCTTTAAAGCAGAATTGCACGATCTTGTGGGTGCAATTAATTTTCTTCAAGGGATGATATTATTAACCAATATTCTTATTTGTAAAGCATAACTTTTAAAAACATAAAATGACAAAATCATCATCTTAACACATTGATGACGTCATGATTTGAAGCGATATTGCCCTGGTGAAAATATCATGGAACATTGTGCTTTAGCTTTATGTTACCTTCTACACAAAATATTATACTGCTATAATCAAGAGATATATCAACCCAAGAAATGCAATCTTCTCATTGGCCTACAGTCTCGTTGAATAATGTTTCTTGCATGATTTGACAAAACCCAATAGTATCAGTATCAATCATTCAATAATTGTATTGCATCGTTATTTATTTTGTTTTATTCAGGTCAACTTCAGTGGGTTGTAGAAGAAAAGGTAACTGCTTATGGACAGAATTTGATATTGTTTTGTCCCATTGGAAACTGCTGCAGTGAGCCGGCAGGATGGTCTGTCGGACCTAAGGCGATAATTCTGGATGTAAAAACATTTTCAAATGATCCCAAAGTGAAATACCATGGAGCATATAATAAGGATGGATTTGGTGTTGTCATCCGCAATCTGTCTGAAGCAGACTTAAATGTTACTTATCGCTGTGTTTATGGATTTGACCAGTCAACCCCGAAATATTTGCTTCATGGCGATGTCTTTAGAGAAAGTAAGTAAAATCAATATAAAACACAAATATAGCATTAAATACGAAAACTGAGATCCTTTTGGTTACAATATTATAATCAAAGCATGCTTTAAACAGGGGTTGAAAATTCCGTAAGTCCGACGCCCGGGACTAGAAAATTGAAACTTCGGGCTTGCCATTTTTCCATGGAAAAAGCCCGTCGGGCATGCCTTTAATAAAATAAAAACTCCACTTTTTTCTAAACGAATTGTTTTCAATTCAAATCACATGCAAGTTTTTGTCAATCGTCTCATTTCACTGTAAATAAGTACTGTAAAAGCAATTTTAAGAACGGTAATACACATCCTGGACAGATCGATATTCCTTATGAATATTAATGAGTTCCGCATACCTATGTAAGGTAAGCGTTGGAATAACATTGATCAATCATGTGTTTATGTTGACAAATTTTGAGAAAAATATCGTTGTTTAATTTTAACTTTAGTAAAAAAAAGTGGAAAAACGGAAAGCGGACGACGAGCACACTGATCCTGACACTTCCAGAAATAAAGATCTTAAGTATGATAGGGGGAAACGACGAGAATATTTCAAAACTTGTATCAATGACTAACACTTTATTGTATCCACATGTGACCGTAAATCGGTCAGTTAAGACATTTCCTTATAATTCTCATTCAAATTGGTATTTATATCAAAGATAAATGCCATGTTTACTTGGCCACTTAAGCCAAATAAAATACCAAAACATCATTTAATTTGATGAAGAAATGTTGGCTCGCTGATCTTTTTTGTTTGCATATGTTTTGTAATAGCGCCCAAGTCACGTTACCTGAAATCTGTCAACCATAAAATAGTCGCGTGGAACACAAATAGGCCTAGGAGATTATATTCTACAATATTTTTTAATTTGATTTTTCTATATTTCGCCATTTTTTCATTAAATTGTATTTGCTGTCACTTGTTTCCAGCAGATAATATCTCTGTTTTCACGTACAAATTTATCCATGTCCAATTCCCTGTCATTCATAATAAATCATATATTTATTACCCACAAATTCCCGCTAAAAATCTGAAAATTGTCTAAGGAATTACTTAATTTCAAAACGAAAACAATGTAATTTCCATTGCCTAATGGAGTTGTAAATATAGGTCAAGCTGCGCAGTGGAATGTAAACAAACACAGGATATGCAAATTATCCACTACGGACTGTGTTTTTCTGGAAATATTTGACTTTGATTATTAAGTCAAAATGGTAATAGTAAAATGGCACCATTTTGGCACCAAAACCTATAGATATCTTTTCTAATCTATTTAAATCTCATTTTTGTCTTGATCAAAGTGAAAGTAAATTCATTATCTATTTCTGAACGCAGTTTGCAGGATAAATGACGTCATCGACATCCGAACTCACGTGACAGCGCATTCCAAAATGGTGACCGATTTCAGGTGTTGACCGATTTCAACGGACGAGAGGATAATTGAACAACGCAACCCGATAGTTGTAAATTACTTTTTTTTTTTGAATATTTATATAGGTCAGGTCCAATTCTAATTAGATTTCCCCCCCCCCCCCATCTAAAAAACAAAAACAAAAAAGCATTAGGAAAACTGACCATTTGTACGCATGTTTTAAGTTAAGGCGAATCTGTTGATTTCTTTTATTTTGTGTTCATGTTTCTTAAGACATTGTATTGCTTTAGCTACATATTTTAGCTCACATGATAAATGTGTCCCTTTTTCAATAATCAGTCATTGGCTTTTTTGTGATTGTATATTTTAAAAATAGCAAAGTATTAGATACAGATGAATTCCAATACATACACTATAAATGATTAATACACAAAATAATATTTTTGTATATAAAGATATTTTGTTTTTATACAAGCAATTTTAAATACAAGAACAACGTTAATACAACATGTATCCAAAGATAAGCAGCCATTCATTGCCGCCTCAACATTAGGCCATTTAATTTATCAATTTCCTCAGTCTGATTGGAGGATATCATGTAAAAAGTGGAGTTTTTCTCTACTTTTATATAACTTTTGAGATATTGAACACCTCCGTGTATGTGTGAGATTTCTCCCTTTCATCAACACCTATATATATATATATATATATATATATATATATATACAAAATATAACATTTTAAGGATAACAGTATATGCTTTATTGTATTTTGATTCTCAATGCAACTCTTAGATATTCCAAGAGATATCTCCTTTGCATATAATGGAAGAGCAATACCACAAATCATTGAGAAGTTTTTCACAGAAAACAAAAATATTTGAACTAAATACAATTCCAAAATAGATGTAACATACACCCAAGGTCCAAAAGTATTTCTGCAAAATGGCTGTCAAATTTGACGTTTTTCATGACCTTAACTTCAGAAGGTAAAAGACATACTAATAGAAATCCAACCCGGAAAATATTTGGTAGGTATGATTTTAAGGTTTCACCCTAATTGTTGAATTAGAGTTATTGCGCTTTGATGACGTAATTTGTTTACATATCGTCTGCATAAAATATGGGTCGAAAAGGTAAAGAGTTGAAAACTGAGCAGAAAGAATTGATCGTACGTCTGTCAGAAGATAATGTCAGTGGTCCCAAGATATCGGAAATATTGAGAATTAATCGTTTTACTATTGCAAAATTTGTAAAGCGGTATCGAATGCGTGAAAACCTAGAAAATGCTTTTCGAAGTGGCAGACCAAAATTGACCGATGCCACGACTGACAGTCAACTTTTGCGTGATGCAGGAAAATCTTACGTGAAGTTACCTCTGTTTATGATGCACAGACACCTAGAAAATTGTCAAAATCAGCTGTGAAAAGACGACTGAAGTTTTACGGTTACAAACGAAGGGTGGTAAAAAAGAAAATTGTGATCTCGAAAGTGAATTGTATTCGGCGTAGGGCATGATGCCGTTCCAAGCTTCATATATTGGAAGAAAAATACTTTCTCTGATGAGACTCAGATTGTGTTGGGCAAGAATAGTAAGGTGCACATTTGGCGCAGGGATGATGAGAAATGGACTCCTAGATGTCTTGGAGAGCACGCTAACGCTAACCCCAATGTCCGAGATTCAATTATGTTTTGGGGATGTATCACATATGACGGAGTGGGCACACTGGCGGTTGTTGATGGGAAAATAAACTCACAAAAGTATATTGACATCTTAGACACTAACTTGTGGCCAGTTATTGCAAAAGCTTTTTCTGGCAGGACAATGGATATTTCAGAATGACAACGCCCCACCTCATGTGTCAAGATTGACGATGAACTGGAAACAAGCAAACACTATCACTACTATGATGTGGCCTGCACAGAACCCAGATGTTAATATCATTGAAAATCTTTGGAGATGGATAAACAATTTACTGCAAAGAAGACTTCACACAATTAATTCGCGTGTTTGAAATTTGGGATTCCTTCTCTCCAGACTTTATTAAATCATTATATGCAAGTATACCAAGGCGTGTGCGACAAGTATTGAGGGCAAATGGATGTATTACAAAGTATTGAAGAAATCGGGTAAGTACCTTTTCGATTAAAAATGTAATTTGGGTTTGAAGTTTGTAATGGAATGAAACACTTTAGATGCGGCGGCCATTTTGTGGAAATACTTTTGGTCCAAGACTGTATTTTCCTTAGTTTCTGTACAAAAAGTACATAATTCTGTTTCTTGAAGTCCACATTTATATAGGAATGAATTGACAGGCAAAATTCTGTGCAATAGTTTCAACTGAACACTTTGTAGTTTTGTATCTTTAGTTATCATCAGTCATTGTTATATTATCACATTTTAGTCTTCAACTTGAAAACCATTAGGCCAAATTAATTATACCGTTTGAGGTCATGGCCAGCGTAACTTAAATTAGAAAGGAACAGCGCCATTTTACCCTGTAATGTTTTCATTGATTTAAAACACAGATTGTGTAAATATAAATACAGTAATCGATGTTATATTTAGACAATATTTACATTATACGCCGCATTTACAATTGCAACCGCATCGGTGGTGTAATGGTCGATCGGGTCAAGCCATTTAGACTATGAAATTGGTATTTGTTGCTTCTCCGCTAAACACATAGCAGAGAAAGAGCAATGACTGGTTGGCTCGAAATCAGGTTAATGTGTCCGAATGTAGCTGAATGTAAAACATATTTTGACCATATCGAGTTTGAACAAGGTATCAAGTGCACAACCGACGTGTCAGTACCAACGCGCTATCGACTGGGGTATGGACTCGTTGTGTTTATAACATAAAGCTTTAGAAAAGTTTAATTTTGGCTGCTAAGGTACAGGCATTTTTTATTATTCGCACTAATCTGATATTGTTTTAACAGGCGATTTTAACATGAATTTTGTGCCCCCATGTAAACAAATCACAACAATGGTTGTCTATTCTTGAAACCTACAATCTTGTAGTGAACGAACCAACTAGAGTGACAAAAGAATCAAAAACATCAATAGATCATATTTATATCACCAATTTAGAAAAACCTCAAGAATCACATGTGGTCCAATACTCTGTTAGTGATCATTATCCAGTATGTACAGACCCTGCGTTTTTCGTTCGTTTCGTTTGCGTGTGTCGTGCGTTCGTTTTTCGTTTGCGCTTCGTTCGTGTAATTGATTCGTTCGTTTCGTGTATCGTTCGTTTCGTGTATCTTTCGTATCGTGTATTGTCGTTTCGTGTAACGTTCGTTTCGTGTATTGTTCGTTTCGTGTATCGTTCGTTTCGTTCGTCAGTTTATGTACACATTCCAATTTTTTTCGAGTTATCAAAATAAATTGTGCATTAACAATTCATAAACACAATTAAAATATATACCCATTAGAAGCATTCAAACGGGCATATGTGCAAAGTTAGAGGGTGTGCAATGTTACCACACTGGACTATTTTATTAATTGTTTTTTCTATAATTTACTCTACGGACAAATAAACAAGAAATCATCTACATGTGTAACATCTATACGTATGTAAACAAATGCCTCCGGAAGTTTCATTTGGGAAATACATGCACTGCAGGTGTGAAATGTCAACTCTTAATTTCATTCTAATTAACAATTATACTATTTATGATATTTTTAAGCCACACACTTCTCGGACAGCTTGACCGGGAAAATAACCGATACACCTATGTCTGGTTGTCAATACAGAATCCGAATAATTATATAAATATAAATTCTGAATAATTATATAATTATATAAATATAAAGTCATATTTGGAAGTCAAATATATGAGATTTAAAATTTAATCATACATATAATTATTAAACACATTGATAATATAAACTATTTAATATAAATTGTATTATCTTATTACTTTACCGACTAATTTATCATTTATATATCCATTTTGTATCAATTGCGTATAAAATATAAGATTAGTTAATCACGTCAATTTGCACAAAAGTCATTCAAATAATAACACGATACTATATTGTACTTCTATAAAACCAGGATAGTTTGTCATTGGATAATAAATGGCTACATGTACGCTCCAATGATTCGTTCGTTCGTGTATCGTGCGTTCGTTTCGTGTATCGTGCATTTTTTGTATCGTTCGTGTGAAGCGTTTGTTCGTTCGTTTCGTTTGCGTTTTCCGCTCGTTTGCGTTTTGTGCGTATTGCAAGCTTATACGATCCAGGATCTGTATGACTAGAAGTGAGCAAATTAGTGTGAAGAAAGACACACATAATTCTATAATCTATAGAAATTATAAAATTTTTGTTGAAAGTAAGTTTTTAAAAGATTTATCATATGCTCCATTTAATAAAGTTGAATATGTAGAAGACCCTAATGATGCTTTAAAAATCTAGTATAATTTATTTAATGAAATACAAAATAAACATGCACCAATTGTAACAAAAAGTGTTAAAAGAGATAGACAACCTGAATGGTATAATACAGAAGTTCAGTATGCCAGACAAACTTGATAAGTGGGCTGAATAAAAATTCTGGAGAAATAGAACAAGGCAAATATTAGATGAAGTTAAGCAAAATTTCTACAATAACATGTTAAAAGAATCCAAAGACCCCAAAATAATGTAGAAATGAATACACAGCCTAAACCCATCAAACCATATCCGACCCCACAGGCTTGTTACAGAAAATGATCTGAAAGTTGATAAATCAATAGATATAGCAAATACCTTTAACAAGTTTTTTACTTCTTATGTTGAAAATCTTAGAGGTGAAAATATGTCAACTTCCACTAATCTTAGTAAACTACTTAACTTTGTTAATAATAAAATATCTAAAAATACACAATTTGCTATACCCCCAGTGAAGACGAATGAATTACTACAGACTCTTTTAAATCTCGACATAAACAAATCAACTGGAACGGATAACATTCGACCTATGATTTATAAAGTCAGTGCCCCATTTATTGTGTCTCCCTTAACTTATATTTTCAACAGAATAATATACAGCGGTATTTATCCAAACATATTAAAAATGCAAAAGTGTCTCCAATTTTTAAGTCAGGGGAAAAATGTATCCCTTCAAATTACAGACCTATATCCGTACTACCTGTTATATCAAAACTAATTGAAAAACATATCTCAAGACATATGTATCAGTACTTGGCAAAATACAATCTTCTACATGATGCCCAATCTGGTTTTATATCAAACCATTACTGTCACACTGCTTTAATCAACATCATAGATAAATGGATAGAGGAAATGAATAATGGAAATGTCAATGTAGTTATACTCTTAGAACTAAAAAAAAGGCCTTTGATGTTGTTGACCATGATATCATGGCTAAGCAGCTTGAAATATATGGATTCAATGAAAAAAGCTGTAGCTCTTTTTAATTCTTATATGCCAAATAGAACACAACAAGTACAAATCGGAAATGTTCTTTCTGATAAATGTCTAGTAAAATATGGAGTACCTCAAGGCTCAATACTCGATCCATTATTGTTTATTTTATATATAAATGATCTGCCGTTAAGGATTTCAAATTACAACACTGTTATGTATGCTGATGATTCTACAATATACATTTCTGAGAAAAATATTTCAGATATACAAACCAAAGTCCAGGAAGACTTGAATAGAATTGAATTATGGTGCAAGGATAATAATATGTTTATAAATTGTAATGAAATTAAATGCATTACTGTTGGAACAAAGCAAAAACTTGCATTTCAAAATGAAGAACTATACTTGACTTAATTCTGAAAAATTACAACATTCTGCTTGTTAAAAATTACTTGGTATCAAAATTGACTCAAATCTAAATTGGAAAAACCAAATTGATCAAGTCTGTTCTAAAATATCATCAACAATCTACCTTCTTTCAAAAATTTAGAAATATTTATATCTTTAATCAAGGCAACTTTTTTTTATTCAAGTTACATTTTGCCTTTAAATTGATTATTGCTGTGTTGTTTAGGGGAAATTGTTCAAATGAGGGAGTAAAACACATTCTTAAATTGCAAAAAAGAACAGCAAGATTAATATTAGATCAAGATCCCATAACACCATCTGAACCTCTATTTAAACAGCTGGGATGGATTAGTATTGAACAAAGAATCAGATATTATAAATATCGTTTTGTTTCAAAATGTATAAGGAATGAAGCACCTATATATTTAAAAAAATAATATCCAGTACTTGTCTGATAGAAATCTTTACTCGCTCCGAAATGTTGTAAGTGAAAAATTACAAATCCCAAAGGGAAAAACAGGACTTTTTAAGAAAACTTTTACATACTTTGGACCAAAGCTATGGAAGGAACTTCCGTTTTAGATACGGCAAGCTTCTTCTCATAATGCATTTAAGACAAAAGTTAAAAGTCTCATTTTAAATGATGATGTACCTTAATTTACCATTAAATGTTTACTAAATATTTTTGTGTATGCTTATTGCAATGTATTGTGTAACTTGATTTTGTGTACTTCACAATGTAGTACATATATGTCAATGAGGGCCTCAGGGAAGATTAGTTATTAATTAAATGTGTAACCCTCTATAAATAAAGAATTTATTATTATAATAGTGAAGACATGCTGATCAAGAGACAAGTGCATTTGCGCTGAGTACTTAACGAACCAGCTTCTTTTGATTCTGGATGTCGTTCTTGGGGGATTACCGAATAAAAGGCAGTGGAAAGAAGCACAAAATGACAAATTGCATTTTTCGAGATTTTAGGTTTCCGTTTTATGTTGTTTTTCTGTCTGCAAACTCCGTTATCATGCTGTATATTCATCAGAGAGTAGATTTACTCCACATTTATACCGTTAGTCATTGCTCTGTCATACAATTTGAAATTGGCATTGCCAAAGGCAATGAGAGCTTTTGTCATCACTTCGCGCCCGTCGGCCGTCGTCCGTTAACTTTTCACATTTTAATCTTCTCTGAAACCCCTCAGCCAAATGAACTGAAACTTGGTAGGAAGCATCTATGGAAGGTTCTCTCTAAAGATTACACAGGCAATTATTGTTTCTGATTGGCCGATTTTTTTAAATCTTCTCCTCTTACAACGCTTGGCCAAATGAACCGAACCTTGGTAGAAAACATTTATGGAATGTCCTCTATAAAGATGGCACATTTTGTCCCGATCTGTTAACAAACATGGCCACCATAGGCAATTCTTGTTTCTGATTGATCGATTTCTAAAAATCTTGTCCTCTGAAACCACTTTGACAAATGAATCAAAACTTGGTAGGAAGCATCTAAGTCAGCTACAAACATTGCTGTATTGGCTGAACTTGAGTTATATCCACTTTCAATTGCAGCACTTAAATCATCTGTCATTAATTGGATTCATTTATTAAACTCAAAGTGTAACAGTTTAATATGTCATGCATATCGAGAAAATCTAAAACTTAATGAAAGTTTATGTAACAAATTGAAGCAGTTATTTAGTATAATTGGTTTCAGTCATATTTGGGAAAATCAAGGCACTTTTTCAAAATCTAAACTTTTATTTTGTTACAAACAGTTAGATAACAGATATATATTGAACATTGGAAGACATTATTGTTTAATGGTGATAATAAATCTGGAGGAAATAGATTAAGAACATATAGAAAACTAAAAACTCAGTTTGTTTGGAAAACTATTTATGTGCAGATGTAAATAAAAAATCTATATCAACATTTGTTAAAATCAGAATATGAAATAGTAATTTAAATATTGAAAAAGGCAGATGTTTAAATACTCTTGCTGAAGACAGGATATTTAAATTGTGTAAATCTGGAGTTGAAGACGAATTCCATTTTACTATTATATGTTCAAAATTACAGTCTTGTCGTGAAGAATTTTTCAAAGATATCTGTGGTGTTGTGCCTTCATTTATTAATATGTCTGACTTTGACAAATTTAAATTTATATTTAGTAGTAATGATCTAGACATATGCAAAATGTGTATATTGGGTGTCAATAAGTTGTATTATCTAAACCAGTCTTTAAAACTAGATTAATCAGAGGTTTTAACTTTTTCTGTCACTTTTACTGATCTGTAATTGTCGATGGGAGGTAACCTGAAATTTTATACATTTGTATTGTATGGGAGATAACTCTGTCTTTCCTCAGCTGTTATGTAAACAGATATTATGTATTAGTTTATCAAATATTGTGTACTTAAAGTTGTCTTAGTTGTGTTTGCCATGTTCTGTATTGATGATAATCCTTTGTTTGGATTTGTAGATCAATACAATTATTTGATCTAATTTGAATTTATCTATGGAAGGTCCTCTATACAGATTGCTAATTTCCTCCCCATCAGGTAAAAACATGGCTGCCATAGGCAATACTTGTTTCAAGTTGGTCGATTTTTTTAAATATTCCCTCACTGAAACTGCTTAGCCAAATGAACCGCAACATGATAATGATGGGAAGCACCTATGGAAGGTTCTGTATTAAGTTTCCTCATAACAGAATCAAATATGAGCGACACATGCTCCGCCCACTGAGCCTCTAGTTTCTTTTCAATTTGTAGACCATTTCTGAGCTGTTTTCGTCCAGCACTAGAATAGAAATAAATGTGTTGTATTTGAGTGGTTACAAGCGTCAATTGGGGCTTTGACGGTCGCAAATATACCGTTTACTGGGTACATGTACGCGTAGGGAGTACAACTTCATTTTCATATCCCAAATTGACGCCGGCAACTACCGGTATTCAAATACAATACAGTTATTTCTAAGATTAATTCATATGTATGTGTGTGTGTATGTACATGTATATATATATTATACAATTATTGAAGCTCCTTTTTATAAGGAGCGGATGTGGTCGAGTGGTCTAGGGCACTGGACGTAAGGCTAAGCGAATGGTGTTGCAGTGTATCAATGGTGTGAGTTCAAATCCCGTCGAGGGAAGAACAACAATTTGACAGCTCAAAAATCTAATTCTAACACTGTTTGGTTTAATTTTCAGACGTATATTTAATATTTAGTATTAACCTAGTATCACAAGTAACTTTGAGATCCAGTGGGACAGATATATTGTATGGTTGTCACTTGCTTAGACATTTGTATAATATACCTTATTTCCTGTGACTGTATTATGAATACTTCATTATCCTATACAATATATTAAAAATTGCTGAGTTAGATTGCTGTCAAATTATAATATTAAGTATATATGTAGCATCTACACACGCTTATACACATGTCTTATGTCTATCTCTAGATTTGCCTTATGAGATAAGGTAACACTACGATTATTGAAGCCCCTTTTATAAGGAGCGGATGATGTGGTCGAGTGATCTAGGGCGCTGGACATAAGGCTAAGCGAATGGTGATGCAGTGTGTCAATGGTGTGAGTTCAAATCCCGTCGAGGGAAAAACAAAAATTTGACAGCTCAAAAACCTAATTCTAACACTGTTTGGTTTAATTTTCAGACGTACTGTATATATATATATATATATGGGGGTGGGGTATATGTGCATGCAGGCATGTGATCGAGTGTATGAATGTATGTTTATCCTGTTTGTATAACATAAAATGTACAAATAATGTGTATGTCTTGCACTATGTGTTGCCTCCGAGGCTGATGTGTTTGTATTTTCTTGTTTTGTGTGTTTATTGTCTGTATAAATTTATATGTGTGATTCTCTATATTTTGTGTTTGTTTTTTTTAGCTCACCTGGCCCAAGGGCCATGTGAGGTATTGCCATCACTTGGCGTCCGCCGTCCGTCCGTAAACTTTTTTTACATTTTAATCTTCTCCTCTGAAACAATTGGGCCAAATGGAACAAAACTTGGCAGAAAGCATGTATGTAAGGTCCTCTATAAAGTTACTTCATTTCGTCCTGTTCCGCCAACAAATATGGCCGCCAAGGGCAATTCTTGTTTCTGATTGGCTACTGTTAAAAAAACATCTTCTCTGAAACGCCTGGCCAAATGAATCAAAAATTGGTAGGAAGCATCTTTAGAAGGTCTTCTATAAATATTACTCATATAGTTCCGATCCGTTAACAAATATGGCCGCCACAGACCAATCTCGTGTTTGATCGGTTGGTTTCTAAAAAGTATCCTCCTCTGCAACCGCTTTCCCAAATTAACTGAAATTTGGTAGATAGCATCTATGGAAGGTCCTCTATAAATTGTGGTAATTTTGTCCTGATCCATTAACAAACATGGCCGCAACAGGAAATTCTTGTTCCTGATTGACCGATTAAAAACAAAATCTTCTCCTCTGAAACCGCCTGGCCAAATTAACCGAAAATTGGTAGGAACCATCTATGGGAGTTCCTGTATAAATAATGCTCATTTCGTCCCGATACATTAGCAAACATGGCCGACACAGGCCATTCTTGTTTCTGATTGGTTGATTTCTAAAAAAATATTTTGCTTTGAAACTGCCTGGCCAAATGAATCAAAACTTGGTAGGAAGCATCCTTCGAATGTCCTCTATAAGATTACTGATTTAGTTCTGATCAGTTAATAAACATGGCTGCCACATGCCATCCATGTTTTTGATTGGTTGATTTCTAAAAAATGTCCTCCTCTGAAACCGCTTTCCCAAATGAACTACAATTTGGTAGGCTGCATCTATGGAATGTCCTCTATAAAGATTGCACATTTCGTCCCGATCCATTAACAAACATGGCCACCACACACGATTCTTGTTTCTGATTGGCCGATTTTTAAAAATCTTCTCCTTTGAAAACACTTTACCAAATGAACCGAAACTTGGTAGGAAGCATCTATGAAAGGTCCTCTATAAAGATCGCGCATTTAGTTCCGACTTGTTGACAAACATGACCACCACAGGCCATTCTTGTTTTTGATTGGTTGATTTCTAAAAAAAATCTCCTCCTCTGAAAACATTTTCCCAAATGAACTGAAATTTGGTAGGGTAGGTAGCATCTATGAAAAGTCTTCTATAAAGATTGCTCATTTCGTCCCGATTCGTTACCAAATATGGCCGCCACAGGCAATTCTTGTTTCTGATTGGTGGATTTTTTTAAATCTTTTCCTCTGAAACCACTTTAACAAATGAACTGAAACTTGGTAGGGATAATCTATGGAAGGTCCTCTATAAAGATTGGCCATTTTGTCCCGATCCGGTAGCAAACATGGCCGCCACAGGCCATTCTTGTTTCTGATTGGTTGATTTCTAAAAAAAATCTTCTCTGAAACCGATTGGCGAAATGAATCAAAACTTGGTAGGAAGCATCCTTGGAAGATTACTCATTTAGTTCCGATCCATTAATAAACATGGCCGCCACATGCCATTCTTTTTAGCTCACATGGCCTAAAGGGCCATTTGAGGTATTGTCATCACTTGGCGTCCGTCGTCCGTCCGTTAACTTTTTCACATTTTAATCTTCTCATCTGAAAAAACTGGGCCAAACGGAACCGATCTTGACAGAGAGCATCTATGTAAGGTCCTCTATGAATTGTCTTCATTTCGTTCCATTCCTCCAACAAATATGGCTGCCAAGGGCAATTCTTGTTTCTGATTGGCTAAAGATAGAAATATCTTCTTCTGAAACTCCTTGGAGAAATTAAGCCAAACTTGGCAGGAAGCATCTATGTAAGATCCTCTATAAAGCTTCATCATCTGGTTCCATTCGGCCAACAAACATGGCCGCCAAGAGCAATTTTTTTTCTGATTGGCTAATATTAAAAAAATCTTCACCTCTGAAACTGCTTGGCCAAATAGAGCCGAGCTTGGCAGGAAGTATCTATGTAAGGTCCTCTATTATTCCAAAATGGTTAATCTGATTTCAGTGGAACTTTGCACACTGCTAATACACCAGATGAAAATTTACGAAAAGGAGAGCTGCTCTCCCTTAACATTACCTTATGCATAAATATAGAAAACAGTTAAGGTAATGATTATCTCACTTGGAAATTTGCTTCAGTATCATTCTTGTGCCAGGTGAGCGATACAGGCTCAGTGGGCTGAGCCTCTAGTTTTGGTTTGTTGTTGCTCTTTTTGTTTACATATCAGACATATCTGCTAAAATGCTATCTACTTACACTCAGTAATGTGACGATGAAGATTTCATAGCTTGATTCATTAATTATCCTTGTTAAAAAGTTGCATGTTGTTGAATAGAAATTGAGAGTGGTTTCAATTATCTCTTTTTCAATCTTAAATATTTTCTGGATATATTAATTTCGGAAATAACGTATATTTTATCTCCATTGTATTGAATAATGATATAATTCCATATATAATATTGATAAAAAAATTTTTTTTAGATTTTCATATCTCCCAACACGTGGGTCAAAAAAGAAAGTATATAGGAAGCAAACAAACAATCCTAAAATTAGAAACACTTGGTATAACTCAAAATCCGTTTTGAATGTATTGATCAATCTTAATTGTATTGTACTAAAACGACTAGCACTATTTCTATAACATGCTATTAATATTAACGAAGCCAGGATAAGGTACTGGTATTTTATGTTTCTCTCACTAACAGATGTAAAGATCATAAATAAAGATTTTAATTGAAAAAAAAGATTATTGCTTGATAATTGTAGGTGTAGAAACCACCCGCTTGTATATTTATCATTTTACATCTAGTGTTAGTAATTGTGTTGTGTTTTGTTTGTCTTCGTCTTGTGTCTTGTGTACCCAATGTTGCCAGTTTCTGTGGATTGTCCATCCTATTTCTCTTACGTTTATTAAGTCATTCTATCTATTATCATCAAATGCTTGGTTTTCAGATGTTCCTGACAAAGAAAAAGAGAATGATACAACAGCAACAATTATGTATGTAATTTTATATTTCATAAAGTGAAGGAATGAGAAAAAAATATAGAAATGTAAAGTTTTGTCTACGTAGTATGGGTTTTGGGATACCTTTTTCCCTTTTTTTATTTTAATGAATAGCTATTGTAATGAAGCAAATGTTTATGAAATATAGACAATATAGGTCAATAATGAAATTAGCATAGACAATGTCAATAATCCATTGAAAGTGTTAGTAAGAATCGTATCTGAAAAATCCCAAGAATTTACGTGTCAACATTTTACTTTGACATTTAAATTGTTCAGAAGTAAAACAGAGTGAAAATCTTTTTGATAATTTCATTAACAAGGGTGAATATTGAAATGTAAAGTTTTGTTAACCTGGTATAATCGCAAAGGATCATGTGAGTTTTTTTTATTTCTTAGCTGGTTGGTTATCTTCATTTACGAAACCACTTTGCTGATGTAAATTAATGTTGACATGAATATTCATTGGATGTTGATCGGAAATTCAAGGTAGCAAACACTGCATTGGACTCTATTGGGAAAATATGTCTAATTAGAAACTACAAAGCTGAGTAAACCCAAACGACACTTAGATGATATTTGGGTGATCTTGTCTATTCTTTTTAGCTTTTTATTGGAGGTGCGGATTAGAAATCTAAGATGGCTTCCACCGAAGAACATAGATGAACATGGTAAACATGTCTTCTTATTAAATACAAGAAAGACGAATCTTAATTACATACATGTATCTATGGTTATTAGATGGCTATTTACAAGATGACTGTCATATCTGGACATAGTTAATGATACATTAATATTCTCTGTAAGATCTTAAAACCAATTTGGCACCAATTTCCGATGACAACGTGAATTGGACTGTTCTCTACTTAGTTAGAAACTGATCAGAAAACAAAGATACTGCAAATGTATCATTGTAATATCTGTCTAGTATATTATTCCATTTTGCAAGAAAATCAATTCACATTTAAATATCTTAAATGCTTCTGGTGTCAATTCTCGTATTTGAATCAAACTTTCCAAGCAAAAATGCATTTTGATTTGAAAACATAACCTCTCTTTGGCCATCTAACAGATACACATGTTAAGAATGGTAGCTCTTGGTTTAGTTGGCAGACTATTTATGTTAAACTGGCTTACATTACTAGTGTTGGGTGTCACTAGTAGAGCAGGAACTGTTTAGCCCATCCGATGCACCTGAATATCTTGTTTTAGGAAAGGGCATGTCATATTTGATTTAAAAATAAAAACCTCTCATATTCTAATAAAATTTTAGATTTGTGTTTTGTGGTGTCCGCGTAAATACGATGTTCGATTCGTCTTGACTCCCATTTTGTAGGAGATTCATATTCAACACGATTTCCATATAAGATTATAGTCCTGTCGTTTAACAGTAACACACCAGGTGCCACTACTGACTAGGGGAGCAGGAAATTCCTTTTCCTATCTGGAATTTTCAGTGGGCTTTGGGTTGCCCAATCTTTAGTTTTCTGTGTAGTATTTCATCTACCATTGTTTTGTCTGTCTTCTAACTTTTTGCCCCGCGACGCTTCGTCGAAGGGGACTATAGAAATGGGTGTCGTCCGTCTGTCCGTATGCTTGGTTTCCAGATGATAACTTGTGAATGAAAAGTCAGATTGAAGCTAGGTTTGGTATGTAAGTGTATCTTATGAATATCTAGGTCAAGTTCGATAATAACAATTTTTCGACAATTTTTACTAGAGTTGTGCCCCTTTTAATACCTCAAAATTGCTAAATATTTGGTTTCCATATGATAACTTGGGAACTAAAAGTCAGATTGAAACTAGGTTTGGTATGTAAGTGTATTTCATAAATATCTAGGTCAAGTGCAATAGCGATCATTTTTCGACAAATCTTACCAGAGTTACATCCCTTTTTATACTTCAAAATGGTCCTTGGGTGGTCCTTTCAGAATTATTTAAGTCAGGTGAGTGATACAGGCTCACCTGAACCTCTAGTTTACAGTAGTTTCAAAATTTAATCTTACGATATAAGCTTGGCGTCGGGGGACCTGGTGGCCAACGGCCTTTTATTGTCATTATATTGTCTGTCCTTCAACAGGTGCCACTAGGGGAGCAGGAAATGCTTTTTCCTATCTGTAATTTTCAGTGGGCTTTGGGTTGCCCAATCTTTAGTTTTCTGTGTAGTATTTTGTCTACCATTGTTTTGTCTGTCTTCTTACTTTTTGTCATTATATTGTCTGTCCTTCTTCGATTATGGTGTCTGATTACCCCTTTTGGTATCTTCAAACTCTTTTTAATCCATACATGTAATAATTATCTAAACAGATGTTAATTTTTTGTTTAAATACCCTATATTTCAGTGTTGTGCCTATTGTAGTCACAATGGTATTGGTACTAGTAGGAATAGGAATAGTGGCTTATTATGTATACAGATCACGTAAGTAGAGTAAATCAGAGTCTGTTCCTTACTTATTTATAAAGTTACATCAATAAATGAAAAATCCAGGGGCTTACAGGGGGTCTAAAGATATAGATATAGCTTTTATATGACCTAACTGTTTCTATGTGGCAATATTCAAGAGAAAAAAATCTCAACTGCTCAGCTGATTGAAAAAACACTTTTCTGAATGAATTTGATATTGTAATAAATTAATTGTTCTCATTATATGACAGTTAAGCTTCCTATCTCTATGGTTTTACCATGATATTTGTTTTGTTTCGTCATTTGTTTCCTTCCATTTATTTGGTTTGTTTTTTGGTTTTATGGTGTTTAATGCCACTTTCAACAATATTTCAGTTATATCGTGGCGGTCAGTTTTATTGGTGGAAGAAACCGGAGAAACCTGGAGAAAATCACAGACAAACTTTATCACTTAATGTTGTACACCTCGGCCTGAGTGGGATTCGAACCCACAACATCAATGGTGATAGGCACCGATTGCATAGGTAGTTGTAAATCCAACTGCCATACGATCACGGCCATGACGGTCCCTCTTCCATTTATTTATTTCATATTTACTTAAGATGTTTTGCTAAAGAGTTTAGTTTTAGATTTCTTTTCCTTTACAAAGAAATAAACTGTGATGTTTGTTATGATGTTTGTTTCAATGGAATTTAAAATAATACAGATTTGTTTCACTATACAATTTGTGACCAATAAAGACCAGTGGAATTATAATAAATTATTTTCTTTCGTTTTTGGTCACCTAACTAAATCTGGTATCAGGTCATGTCATGAAACCTTTCATTCATCTTCTACCGTCCAATTATATGCAATATAGCAATATATATTGCCCAATCAGACAATAGCTATCAGCGTGTGCTCGATTTTGCAGTAAGCGAAGCGAATAATATAACCTACTATTTTTAAAAACGATCTAGATTACTTAATTTTAGTTTGGAAACAACATGTCTAGACAAATCGACAAAGCATCGACTACGTTTTTTCTATTGGATTTTAAGACCTCAACATTTGGGAGGAAAGTCACTGATTGGTTGGTTGGAAATATTACCCCTAATATGATCCCTTTCGGAATGTTATGGTATTGCCAATAAAAATACACCCCCAAAGCATCTAATTTTTATTAGAGTGCTTTAGAATGTAAATATTGCTCGTCCGTAATAAAGGTAAACATTTCGTAATCTTATTAACTTTTACATTTTCAGGAATTAAAAAGAAAAGACAGAAACCACCAGGTATTTATCCATATTAGGGTTTATGGTTAGATAGTAAAATATTTTTTTCGAAATGATGAAATATACTACAAATATGATCATATTGCTCATCCGTAATAAATGTAAACATTTTGTACTCTTATTAACTTTTACATTTTCAGGAATTAATCAGAAAAGACAGAGAGAAACAGGTATTTATCCATATTAGAGTTTATTGTTAGGTAGTAAAATAATTTGCTTGAAATGATGCAATATACTACAAATATGATTATATTGCTTCTCCTAACCATGGCTAAACAATATGAACAGAGTATTAAGTAAATAAATGTTAGAGAAAACCGAAGGGGCAATCGTGAATGGACCATCCAGAGAAACTGGCAACACTAGGTACATGTACACAAGACACAGGACGATGACAAACAACACAAAAACACAACACAATATGTGTTGGAAACTACTATGCCTAAACAAACATAAATAACGTAAATTAGACATGAACCCTAAATAAACATAAATAACGTAAATTAGACATGAACCCTAAACAAACATAAATAACGTAAATTAAACATGAACCCTAAACAAACATAAATAAGGTAAATTAGACATGAACCCTAAACAAACATAAATAAGGTAAATTAGACATGAACCCTCCTACAAACAACAACTGGAGGTAAAGAAGAACCGAACATCGTTATTATGCGGAAATCATAACGGACATCACAACACGGAGTTACGAAAGTCAAGACACATCATAGGAGAACACAAAAAACTAAACACATTGGCAACAAGGACCCCACCATTAAAGCTATATTAACTATTTATATTTCTACTTCTCCTGTGAAAGGCACCTCAAACATTTAGTATTTCTTGAAATCCTATGAAATATATACATTTTAATGAAACTCTCATAAACTGCTGAATAAATTATGCCAGACATTACATGAGTAATAATTCAACTGTGTTTTTAAAAGTGTTATTTTTTTTAAATTTAATTAGGAATTATCTGCTATCATATATCATTATTCGATGGACTTGAACATTAGAAGAAGAAAAAAATCACAAACCCCAATTTGTGATTAAAATGTTTTTGACACTCAAAATTGGTTGCAGTGTTCATGATTTTAAATTACTCTTAAACTTGCTTGATATTTGTGCAAGCTATTCCTGCTTAGTAATAATTGAACAATAATTATTACAAGACATAATACATTGAAATTTTCAGAACTTATGCCTACCAGAAGTAAACCGATTTAAAAAAAAACTATGTAAATTTATAAGAAATATAAATGCAAATTTACCTTCCAGCTAAATATAAATTTAATTGACTTCGCAATATGTTGTATGTTTTATGTATTTTCTGTAAATATTTGTAAATAGTTATCTCTGTACCGATGTTATGCGTCAGCTTTTTGAGAATAAAGATATATATAACAGGATGTACAATAATGTCCATTAAACGATCACGTGTCCAAGTTAATGCGATGTGTACATGAAATTCAAAATGTCAACCTCGTATGATTTACTGTAATTGTATTCTAAATAATATTATGATTGGTTCGTTTATTTATATTCTACGTGTCCACCACATATTCCATGCCCATACAATATATGAACTCTTGGGATATGTGAGATGTGGTGTTACCCCTCGAGTGTGTTATTTTGTGTTGTTGTACCGTTATTATCTTTCTACACAGATCCTTCATTTTCTCTAAACCAGTGTTGACTAAGAAATTTTGGGTATACATTTTGTATTATGGTAGTGTCAAGCAAACTTGGCAGGAATACTCCTTGTATGGAGCGCTCTCCATAATGAAAACAGCGGATTTTTCTCCCCATCTCAGCCGTGGCACATTTCCACGTTTTGTGGCTATCAGATTTTATTTTCGATCCAAAACCCTAATATATATCGCTTCACCAATCATTTTTCTATTCATTCATAACCATCTTACCCTCAGAGAGTGGTGTTACACTCGATTACAGCACGTTTTTTTCTTACACCCGATGATTTGATCATTTCACTGCCATTTTTTTTAACGTGATCTCGCGATACTAACTGAAAGATGACAGCAATGCATTGCATGATGGGAGATACTAAATACAGGGCACCAAATTAGCATACGTAAACAAACATACAAGACGATATAAAGCTTATTCTGCAGGACAAACAGTTCCATCTATAGCTCAAATCAGAGCAGAAGGAAATAATAAAAAATATGTTGGATAGGAAAGATACATTTGGCAGTGTTATCCGCGGGCTTCGGAAAGAGCATGTCTTACGTTTCCCTCTATTTTGGACAAGGTCAGATCATATATGCAAATAATCTCCCATGATACATTGTGGTAATCGTAGTTCTCTCAAAGTCAAGTGACAAATATTTCAAAATGTCAGTGTTCAAAATGACGAAATCAAATGGTCTGGGGGAAATTGTGCTGTAATGGAGTGTAACACCAATTTCTGAGGGTAAGATGGTTATGAATGAATAGAAAAATGATTGGTGAAGCGATATATATTAGGGTTTTGGATAGAAAATAAAATCTGATTGCCACAACACGTGGAAATGTGCCACGGCTGAGATGGGGAGAAAAATCCTCTGTTTTCATTATGGAGAGCGTTCAACGAAAACAGAAGATGTAAATAGTCGTCAAACGGCAGAGGAATCTCAGACTATTTCCTTTCATGATGCTGACAGCGGCAAATAAAGAAAGAAAACAAATTTAATTTTAAAGAATTATCTGTCTCTGCGTTGAAGTCTTTGATACAAATAAAATAATCTAATTGATATCTGTCTTTTACAGAAAATGTTAAGATATTTTTAACTTGAGAATCGAACGTTAAAACGGCACATATCGATTGGAGTTTTTGTTGTGTACATTGACACCGGAAGCTCAGGACCAGCAGTTCCATCGAAATCACGTGATCTGGCAGACGAAAATAACAAAATTTTGACGGAATGGAAATGATTCGAAACAATATCCATGCTCCTTACAAACACTTTGATGACCTAGTAACATGTGTCTGAAAATTAATGGCGGCATGCCAAACGCAAGCAGGGGACTGAGCTTGAAGAAGTCACTGCCATTGATAAGAGAAAGATGTAAACATGAATATACAGAAATTTGGAATTGTCTTAAACCCTCAACAAAGGGGGTACATTTTTACCGTGTTCTACTTGTGGCAGACTGACTTTTCGGGTCTGGTTAACAAAGTGATAACCGCCATATTTGAAATTTGTCGATGAAGTTGAGAGTAAAGGGAAAAAAATCAGATTTATCGTAAATTGAGGTTTGCAAATATATAGAGATTGTATAATCTTATTTAGCAATGAATTATCTTTACATTTAATAATATGTACGATTATTGACCTATTAAACTGTTTTCAGATATTTTATGTGATAGCCCTACTACTGATAAATTTCAAATAGTCATGGCATATTCCAAATAATAGAGCCAAAAAACTCCCATCAGATCAAAAAATAAAAATCTTTATAATGGGAAATTTTTCTGATGTACATGGGTGCAGCTATTACAAGGGAAGATNTTTTTTCCAAAAGGAAGTCTACGGCACACTGAATGATAGTAATCACGGAAATCACACTTCAATTTGAATAGCAAAAAAAATATATATGCCTTTTTAGATTTGACAGACATATTTCACCACTAAATGGAATATGCCTCATCTCTAAAAACCCAATATTGGTTATTTGGAATTTGTTTGCATCGTAGTGTACAATTAATGTTTTTATTTAATGAGAACTGTACATATATTTATATTATTTCTAATGTCATTACACTATATATATTGTTCAGAATATTAATGATTATAAAAGGAATTAATAGATGTGGTGTTTACATCTACAAGCAAGGGAGATAATCGAACGGG
Organism: Gigantidas platifrons; assembly: GCA_002080005.1. Taxonomy (NCBI): domain Eukaryota; kingdom Metazoa; phylum Mollusca; class Bivalvia; order Mytilida; family Modiolidae; genus Gigantidas; species Gigantidas platifrons. The sequence continues at coordinate 160,173 of MJUT01024950.1, forward strand.
GCAATCATTTCAATGTCTATTGAGTATATGTTAAACTACCCTATCTAATATGTAAACTGGATTTGACTAAGATTTAAATTATTGATGCATTAACATAATTTTATGTTAAAACGGGTTGCATAAACATGTTGCACTGTTGACAAATTTTCAGTAAGTACCATATCCTTTTAGGCTAGCCAATAAATCCTTACACTTAGACAATACACACAGGTATAAACAAACAATCATGTTCAACAAGAAGCTGTATGATGTACATTGCAGGAAACGATACCTAATTTTTTCAAACTTTTCTTAGTGAGGGGGTGCTCTCAAACCCCCTAGCGTATTAGACAAAAACTACTCTCAGTCAAGGAAGAAAACTACTCCTATAGCCTAGGCCAACCGGGGTAAACAGGTCATAATTCCAGACTTCTGGTTCCTATAAGGATTTCCGTGATAGAGGATTGCTGCTGAAAAAAGTACTGAACCAAAAGTTCCTGGTGGTTAGATTTAAATGACCACTTCAAAAGTGTTACGGTCGTCATCTTGACTTGGTTCAATGGAATATCTGTGTTATGAATGGCCATGAATATGTTTAGTTTGTCTCTTAAGTTTCCTCATTCTTGACTTAAAATCAGATTCATAGCAAGAGTAACACTATTGTAGCATGAACTGGTCCGTTTACGGTTCACCCCCGGTTTTAAGTGGTGATCACCAGTCTTTAGTTTTCTGTGCAGTATTTTGTAGTCCATTGTTTGTACTCATCGTTTTTGTCCTTTTTCCTTTGACAATTGTATTGTTTGTCCTTTCATTGATGGCTTCTGATTACCTGTTTGTTATCTTCAAACTTTTCTTAGCTTAGAAATCAACTACAGAAACAGGAGGTTATAAATAGGGTCTGTTTTGTTTTTGAACGTGGATGCTCATTTTACATATAACGTTGATGAATGCTTTCTTCTGTATATTCCTCATTTAAGTCTGAATGTAATATACAAATGATTTTGTCTAGCTGTTACTGTTCCCAAGATACAAGGGGTTGAAATTGGACCAAAATTTGATTTTTCCAAAAAGTTCCCCTTTTTCAGTGCATTCCTTATATAATTTTCTGTCTTGGTATTTAAAGACATGTGAACTAGCTTATGTGGTTTCCGAGATAAAGGAGGTCAGAAGACCAAAGGAGGTCACTGCATGCATGCAGTCATGTCTAGAGCGTACCAACAAATTTCTTGTAGCTCTTGCTGTTTAAAAGATATGAAGTTCCAAAATAAATCAAACGTCCGAGCTTTTATTTCATATATTAATGTTTTCAAATAATATGTCGACTGGATTGAACACAAACTGAATGAATAATCAGTTGGCCGATACAGGCTCATGTGGGCCTCTGGTTAAACTTGTATGTCATATTCAACTAATTTCTTAATTAACGATGAATTTTGATAAACATTATATATCTTACATGTTTTCTTCTTCCAGGTACTGACGATGAAATGGAAGATTTGAATCCTTCGGACAGCCAAATGAAGAATCAACAAGGTAAGACCTATATAGGTCAGATCCAAGCTGATTGCTTCTGTCAAGTAAATATTTTGGATCGACAGACCAATCCTAATTTTAATTAGATTGAATCCTCCTACAGAAAAAAACAAAGCATTAGGAAAACTGACCATCCAATATACACATTATAAATATTATATACACACTATACACAGTATCAAGTTAATGTGATTCTGCTAGTGTACTTTATTGTGGGTTTATGTTAGACATGGAAATGTTTAGCTACACATTTTAGCTATCGATCACATGACCAATGGCCATGTGTTCCTTTTGCAACCGTCAGTCATCCTTAGCTTATCACATTAGTCTTCGACTTGGAAACCATTAGGACAAATTAATTATATACCGTTTAAGGTCCCTCCACCTTTCATCCAAATGGCCAGCGTAACTTAAATTAGAAAGGAACATGGTCATTTTACCCTTTAATGTTTTCATTGATTTAAAACACAGATTGTGTTTATAAATACTGTAATCGATGTGATATTTAGACAATATTTACATTATATGCCGCATTTATGATTGCAACCGCATCGGTGTTGTAATGGTCGATCGGATCAAATCAAAGACTATGGAATTAGCATTTGTTGCTTCTCCATTAAGCATGCATCATTAAAGAGAAAGAACAAAGACTGGTTGGCTGGGAGTCAGGAAAATGTGTCCGAGTAGGGTGACATGTCTATCTGATTCCTGTTGCTTCTGTGAGCTAGCACTATTAAAATCCAACTAAGCCTGTTGGTCTAGTACAAAGCGGACCTCGTCATCATTTCATTGAAAATTAACTTGTTCTTGCCTTGATATTGCTGGAAAATTTCTGGGTTGGCACTATAAAACAATCACTCACTCACTTTTCAAAAGCATTGCTGGGGTATTATTATACAAAAACATAATAAGTCAAAATTAAAGTATATTTTGTACACTGTGAAGTAAAAGACTCGTGATTCAACAATTATGAAATAACTTGGCAACCAGAGATATGTGTATATTTCACAGATTTGTTTATTTATCAAGCATGTTAATGTATCAAAGTTACCAATAACCTATGAAGCGTAATTAAGAAATATTGTAATAATTCAATAGCTTTTCTTATTCTGAGTACTTCAAATATATCATTTAATATGGATTAGGCACAGCCTACAGGCGAGCATCGCATCTAAGCATAGACATGTACATGTATTTTACTAGTCTATGATTATGAGTCCACAGTCTCTGGAAGTTCCAAAAATAAAACAAGCATAAGAAAATCATTTTTTTCTTATTTGTTTTTTTAATTTTTGAAACTTCAAGTGACTGTGATGAGTCAAACGTTTATCATTTAAAAAAGTATCCTTTTCATCCGGGGGTCTTGCACAGGGGCTTGTTACGATTTTTTGCTATCCCTCTACTACCCTAAAAAATACATTTTTGTACACATGAGAGTAGTCGAGGGATAAAAAAAAATCGAGCAAATCCCTGTGGGCCGTGTTGCTCGTAAGTGTTTATGTACACATTTTGTAAAATAAATGATGAAAGTTCGTAACGTTAAATTTTGACATTTGTAAATGATGTGGTTCAAAGTCCACCGAAATGTCAATGATATAAGAAAACAGATAATAGCTTTCATAAAGAAACATATAATCACCCTTTTCACGCATAAATCAATTCATAACTCCGACAGAAAAGGCATAAAGTATCGAATGTCTTACCCCCGCTGATCCACTTCTCTTGTTGTAAACAAACAATGTTGATCGGACCAATCGGCAGTTGATCAAAATGAAACAAGTAAGAGAAACCAGCTACCTCATGATCTTACGACCAACCCTGGAATACGCAGCAATGGTTTGTGATCCCACCACCCAAACCCTGATACAGACATTCGAAAATGTGCAAAGAAGAGCTGCCCGCTTCGTCATAAATGATTACACCAGCAAAACACAAGGATGCGTGACAAGCATGTTAACATCACTTTAGAACAACGGAGGAGGTAAAGCAGACTCGTTATGATGTATAAGATCCAGCATCAACTCATGGACATCGACCGAGACTTATACCTCAGACCTGGTGACAACAGAACCAGAGGTCAACATAGGTTCTTCCAGGAGAGGTCCAATTATGACAGAAACACCTTCCAAAGAACAGCACAAGAATGGAACCACCTACCAGACACCACAGTTGGGGCCAGCTCCATAGAGGAGTTCAGGGCTAACCTCCAACAATAGGTTAGCCACACCAACCAGTATACATATTTTTAAGGGTTGGCAACTGAATCAATTTTGTTTTTTAAAAAAATCATCTTTATACACCTACTTGACATTTTTTTTCTTTGTTTTGAAACCATGAGCGATGTGATCAACGAAATCGTGTGACGACAGCTTTAGGGGCGATACAAGAAGGTCTAGCGACTCCATTTTTTAAATAAATTAATCGTTTCATGTGCGGTTTCCTTTCTATTTGGAGGGGGGGGGGGTATTTTTAAACTGGATAGTTATATTTTATTTAAATTAAAAGGCTGTTTCCTGTACTTCACTCTGTAATGATCATTTATCAAACATTAAGAATGCATTCTACTAGAAATACATCTATTTTGCTAATAGATACAACCTATGTGATAGAAAATGTTGTGTCTAGCCTATGTGATACAAAATGTACTTTAGTCGGAACTAACTTTCGTGACGTCATAGGTTAGGAATGTGGGGAAACCCCAGTGACGTCTTTGTAAACATTGCGGAATCTCCGTTAGGAAAATCTCAACGTACTCGAGATTTATCTATTTAATTAAAATACCCACTTATAAAAAATCAAAATGAATAAGAAATTTCAATTACAATTTTAAAAATAGATCCATATGTATGGATATCAAAACATCGTCTCCTTCAGTCCTTGCCTGAAAATAAGTGAATAAACCTGTGACGACTTCAAAACAGTCCTTTGGCTTTGCACAATTTCCAAGACATTCTTTTCACATTGCTGGGATCTGCACCGTTCAATAAATAAACAATTATTCGCCAATCAACTGCAAATCGCCACCAAAGAAATGCAGGGCAATGATAATTTACTCTGACAGTGACAGCGATCATGAATGAATGACGTGAGGTAACAATACTTGTGTGACGTAAACTTAGGGGCGAAACAAGAAGGTCTAGCGATTGTCAATTTTTTAAATAAATGAATCGTGTCATGTAAAGAAGCTGTACGGATTCCTATTTTTTTTTTTTTTTTTAAACTGGATAGTTATTTTTTATTCCAATTAATAGGCTATTTCCGGTCATTCGCTCCAATTGTCCAGTCTATGCTGAAACTTAGAAACCACTTCCGGTTGGTATTGTTAGTATATTTATTCATCTCCTTACACACATGTTGCTGCTTAGCTCGCATCTTGCGATGCTCGCTATAACCATGGTTACTTGTATAATAATGTTGTGGTAAGACTATGCCAATATAGTGGTCAGGGTTGAAGACATAGTGCACGACCTGAAGGGGAGTGAACAATTCCTTCAACCCTGACCACTATATGGCATAGTCATTGCTAACACAACATTGTTATTATTATTATGCTGACTGTTATATGTAGACAAAATATGTTGAGAACTATTACAATAAAGGAGGTCCTGATATTGGTGACTAATATATTGGATCAGATAGTCTTGAAAGTGTGAGAATATTCTTTGTTTCATGTAAGGCTTTAAAAATATAAAGATTTTTGAAGTTTGAAATTTAATGAACAACAATAACAAGTATTAAACAACAGTAACATGAAATGAATATTATTATGGAAATCATACTTAATTTAAAGCATTTATGACAATTTCGCACGGCTTTTTATATTTTTTTTTCAAAATGTAGGGAGTTATACGCTGACATATACCAACACAATTACAAATATTCAGAATACTTACCCCGCCGCCTGAATAGGTGCTCATCATTGATGTGATGGAATGTCACAAGGTCATGGTCTTCTTGCGGCTGGACATTTTGATAATTATTTGTCTCTATTACTGATCACACAAACAACGTCTGAATTAGAATAGGATAGAAATTAATTATTGTTAATAAATTTGACAATAATTAACATATAACAACGTCTACAAACGAAAAAGAAAATATTGTGAGAATTATATAGCTTGGTGTATTATCAGTAGTGAATGATAGCTGCGGATGAAATATGAAATGACGTAAGGTGAAATGTAAGAGACATTTCCCGCGCTATTTTGAGAGAAATGAACTACTAGTAAATATACGAAGAAAAGTGATTTAGTAAGATGATAAATAATTTATCGGGTGTTTGACAGGCATATATAGTAAAATATCATCCCGCTCGCCAGAATATGAAGCTTTGGGGCTCGTTCGCTAGCACTCACTCGCCCCCAAAGCTTAATATTCTGGCTCACGGGATAATATTTTACGATATATGCTGTCAAAAGCCCAATAAAATATATGTATATCACATATTCCAACCATGCCTTTGATAATACATGTATTTTATGAAAATTTTGAATTTTTTTGATAATTTTGAGAAAAAAATGAAATTTTTTAGTTTGAAAATTTTTTGAACAATTTAGAAATTTTAAGAAATTTTGAAAAAAAAATTAAAAATTTTGAAATTCTTTAAATTTGAAAATATTTTGAAAAATTTTGAAATTTTATGAAATTTTGGAAAATTATGAAATTGAAATTTTGAAATTTTTTGGGTATACGATATAAGTTTAGGGATGCGATATAGGCTTGGGACAATTAAGGAATATTTTAAATTGTTGAACAGGTTATACGATATAACCTGGTTTGGGTCAGTTTACGCTTAATAAACCGCTTTATGAAAAGCGTAAACTGACCCAAACCAAGTTATACAAGTAACCTGTTCAACAATTTCAAATATTCCTTATAATTTAATTTTTACAACAAAATTTAATGATTCCTCGATTTTAATTACGATTATTTCATGTGACTACATTCAAACCTGTTCACCTGCTCATAACGATAACTTTCGTGCTCTCCCGGTGCATTTTACTATATATTTTAATTCGATATAGCGGTCACCTGTTCAATGCGGTCAGCGGTCACCATTTATAAGTAATTTTCAGTGTAAAACCCTATGTATAACGGTCAATTTTATTTTAAAAATATTACCGGAAGTGATTTCAGAAGATCGGTATTTTTCTCAAATGTACCAAAAATCCTGAGGTGTTACAAAATATATTGACTAATTTAATTAATTAAATAAACAAACACATTTTGTTTTGTGAATCGTGAATGATATAAAGGACAGTTTATCCCCGGGCGTTATTGGGGATTTTTATTCATTACGACGAGAATATAGAAATTCACTCACCAAAAATATTTTGTATCTAGTGCATCATGTCAAAATCATCAACATCTGTAAATAGGAAAGTTTTTAAATTTGACAACAAAGTAAAAGCAATAAATCATTGTGATGTTGGGAAAAGTTGTCAGGCTGTGGGCGAGGAGATGGGTGTTGGTCATACCCAGATAATGAACATTCTTTAAAGAAAATGCGAGATTCTTTACGATTTTGAAAACGTTCCCAGTTCAACCTCGTGTTACTGGAAATTGTACTTTTGTTTATTAAATATCATTATTTATTTATTTGTATGTTTTATTCAAATCATATCATATTGAGATAATTTCATCAACAATAAATGTAAACCAGAGTAAAATTACGACAGGAACAAAATAACCAGTAAAACATTATTAAAAACATAAGATGTAACGAAAAATGTTTATTTACAACTAACGACGTGTAACGTGCAATATTTTGTCAAAAAATCAAAACCCTTCACATAAAGGTCACCTGTATATAGCGGTCATTTTGTCAATCTCCCCCAGGTGACCACTATAGACAGGTTTGACTGTATTTCAATTTGTCGTTGGCGGATAAATAAGGGTAATAAATGACCACGTTGGTGACGTCATAATACCAACCCAAGTTATCGAGTATAACCAAAATTTTCTCTAGGCGGATTAGCCAATCAGATTGAAATATTCAAATCAAATTAAATTATTCATTGATAATGCATATACAAAACACCTGTATTTTAATCTAAATATATGATTATATACCATATACAGAAAATATTCCTGAACCCTGCTAATCTGGGTCACGTGTCACTGTGAGTTGCATGTGTAGTCTATTTTTATCTTGGACAATAGTTTATAAATATAGAATCTTGACAATGTAAAGGGAAGATGCTATGTTATATTTATTCATTTGTTTGATTCTGGAATATTGTTGATCATTGATTTAAACAAGAATGTAGTCTATTTTTATCTTGTATATACTGAATATAACATGCCAAAATCTGTATCACATGCCGTATCAACCAGAGAACCCTATATCACCGGCCCGAGGGTTGATACGGCATGTGATACAGATTTTGACATGCAATGTTCATTATATCATATATTTCAACCAATGCCTTTGATAATAAATGTATTTTATGAAAATTTGGAATTTTTTAATTTAAAAAAAAAAATTATTTTTAGCTTATTTTTTAGTTTTGAAAATTTATGAAAATTGAATTTTTTGAGAATTTGAATTTTTTTAAAGGAGTAGGGGTGATAAGGCTCATTTTTGGCCCAAACTTGAAATTTCTTTATATTTGTCATAATATAGCAATGCAATCTTAGCTTTTGAAAAATGGTAAAATTTATGGTCCTTTGCCTCTATTATGGTTGCTTGGCAACAATAAATATTTCCTTAACAACAAGTCAAAAATGTCATAAAGCAATGAATTTACATCAGAATTGATTTATTTCTTCTATAAAAGCAACATTTTCATGCTGTACCCTATAAATTAAAGACTATGTTAAATGCTAAGCAACATTTTTTCCATAGCAACGGAAATATTTCCTTAGCAACTGCTTTTTAAACCAAATATTAAGTTATTTTTTTTCGCATTTCCATCACCTGGTTTCATGATTTGATAGTTATCACATTCCCCTTACTTGTATGATGTTAAATATTATCTTTGAA
>MJUT01024950.1:216699-231596 GCA_002080005.1 Gigantidas platifrons
TAAAAAGTTTTAACCCATTTTTGGATAGATTCCCCAAAATTGAAAAATTTTAAAACGTTATCAAGAAAGTTCCATGATATTGAGTCAAAAGCTTTCTCAAAATCTATTAACAAAAATAAACCAGGTATATCATTCTCCTCTGCATATTCCATTATATCAAACAAAAGCCTAATATTTTCCCCTATGTACCTGCCTGCAATAAAACCAGTCTGATCATTATTAATTAATGTGGGGAGAACTTTTTTAATTCTATTTGCTATCACCCCAGACCCTATCTTATATACTGTATTCAACAATGAGATTGGCCGCCAATTTTTTAGAAAATGTCTTGATTTGTCTCCCTTTGGTAAACATGTGATTATACCTTGTTTTTGTGTAACAGATAAACTTCCTAAACTGTACCCATAATTTAAAGAACCAATTACAAAAACTTTCAGATCTTTCCAAAAAAACTTAAAAAACTCTGATGTAAACCCATCTGATCCAGGACTTTTGTTATTTTTCATTCTTTTCAAAATTTCCCCAGCTTCAAAGCTCCCAATTTCCCCTTCTAAATTATCTTTTTCTTCTTCTGTGAGTTTTTTTATACTTGCCCCCTTCAAACCCTCCACTATATCTTTAAGACTACAACCTTTATCTTCATCTTTGCATTATTGTTTCTTTTCAGAAGTCCTGGTTTTTTTTTAAACTATTATCCGCAGTGACTGTGTTGTAGCTTATTTCTATGCCGAACATTTTTTTAAATTCCTAAAATCAAATGGTTGTTTCGTATGTATTAATCCATGTTTCATATTTTTCCAGGGCAGATAACATGTTATTGCCCTTCACAAGAGGGAAGATAACATATTATTGCCCTGTGGGCAAATAACACGCCGCAAATTATGCTTTTATTACACATGCAAATTCGGTGTTATCTCAATAAAATATGTGATAAAAGATATTACATGTTATTCAGCTATCAAACAGGGTATACTACTTGTAGGGAGAGGACAGCACATAAGTTGTGATAACTTTTTGTCCAATCCCATTGTTGTTTTATTTGCAATAAAATAATATTAAACTAAGATTAGATTAAACATATTTTATTGCTAAATATTTTAACAATTGGATTGGACACAAATTATACCAATTTACAAGGGTCCTCTCCGCATAATAAATAATTACAATAGTACATGCGTCAGCAATAGTAAATTACAATATACATATACAACATTATAAATAAATTCTTCGAAAAATGAAGAAAATGGAGATACAACAAAAAAATACAAAACAAAAAGCATGAAATTATATAATATAAGCATGTTTTACCTTACTTGTATCTGAGATGGAATTGATAGATTGATTGAAAAAAAAAATACATATTGGAGGGGGAGGGGGTTGTGATCATAAATGGGTAAAACGTTTTGTTCGTTTGATGTAAAGTTGTACAGATTTGAAAATTTGTAGATTTTGCATATCAGTTAAGGTGTCATCGCCAAAAAGTAGGACTTCAATTTTTAGTTCATGAAGAAAAACTAGTCTTAATTTCAATTCTTCTCTTGCTTCGTTGTAAAGACAACATTCTAATATAAAATGAATTGCATCTTCAAATGCACTACCACATATACAGCCTGGATCATTAGCCAAATGCACACGAAACTAAAACTATAATGTCACATTATATACCGGTGCCCTTTCTGATAGCTGAATAACAGATATATTACGGATTTAACCATTGTTTTATTTTTAGATACATAATCCAACAGTATTAAATATGTCTGTGTCTTTTATTTTCATTTTTCGTATTTCTAGATGTCCCTTTCCATACCGCTGACATTTTTTTTCTACAATGACGTCAAAGTATGTGTCACGTCATATTTCATATGAGGTGTCTCATGAAGAAAAATCCTGTACTAAATTTCTAAATCAACACAATTCCATATGTAGTAAATTTTATAAACCTTATAAATATAACATTAATACAATGTATGCCACATAACAAAACAATGGGTTTGCGAAACAACTTCAATAATTAAAATGTTAACAACATGTAAGCAAAAACCTTGGTGTGGCCCCATGACGTCGAAAGTTTTCAAGGCTCGACGTTTTGTTTATTTGTTATGGTACAGTCGTGGAGCATAGGGGTTTGCTGAATCAATCAGGTATTTGTGATGAAATTAAATGTTGTAATATTTGTTTTCTTCATACAGCCGTTTTGAGTACAAAAACAGCATTTAATTTGGTAAAAATACATTTATTATTCCATATTATGCGATTGATTCAGTGAAGCGTAATATTTTGTCGTCCATGTGTTCATCGTTTTTGGGGGACTGAAATATATACCCTGTCTGTTTTCCGACTATATGCTGACATTCAGGGTTGAAGAACCAATGAAAATTTGTGTAATAAACTAAATCCGTAATATTATATGTTATTCAGCTATCAGACAGGGTATATAATGTGACATTCCCGGCTTATGATATATATTCCATGAGGAGCAGCCGAAGGGAATATATATCCTAAGCCAGGAATGTCACATTATATACCCTGTCTGATAGCTGAATAACAGATATATTACGGATTTAACCATTTTTTTTAATACAGAACCCAATTGTCGTATAAAAAAAATCATCCATCCATGGCATGGATGTTTTTTAATTTTTTTTTTCCCTTTTTGTTTTACTTTACCACTTACATAGTCCTAATTCACATGTAAAAATATCAAAAATACTAAATATTTTGCGTCCTTTAATTTCCTTTTTTTTCTAAATGTCCCTTTCCGTACCTATGACGTTCTTTCTACGATGACGTCAACATATGCGTCTCGTTATATTTCATGTATGAGGTGTCTCATGAAGGAAACGGGTTTGCAATAATTAAATGTTAACAACGTCTAACAAAAAGTTGGTGTTGTTCCGTTACTTCGAAAGTGTTCAAGGCGCAACGTTTAACACACCTTAGCTTGTTTATTGCACATGATGTTCAAGTTTGTTATGGTACAGCCGTGGAACATAGGTCAGGATTAGGAGTTTGCTGAATCGATCCGGTGTTTTGAGACGGAATTAACTGTAGTAATAATTTTGTTCATGCAGCACTTTTGAGTGTAAAGACAGCAATTAATTGGGTAAATATACATTTATTATTCAATATTATGCTATTGATTCAGTGAAGCGTGAATATTTTTGTCAGCCATATTGTTATTCTGTTGTTTTTCGGAAGGCTGAAATATATACCCCGTCTGTTTTCCGAATAATATGCTGACATTCATGGTTGAACAACCAAAGAAAATTTGTGTAATAAACTAAATCCGTTATATATATATGTGTGTATATTTGATAACATCCTAATAATGCTGGTGAAGCACTGAAATAAAAACACGGATTTCATTACCTTCATTACGTGGTATTTTCTCTGGACAGAACAAACATTTGACTCCGTCAATGATCCCGTAACTGTCCCGTGAACACACCCCTTCAGGGACAGGTACACAGCTATTTAACAGTATTATATTATATTTATTTAACAGTATTATATTATATTTATTTAACAGTATTATATTATACGGGTTAGGGTTAGGGATATGGTATTTAATACCACTTTTAACAATATTCCAGTTATATCGTGGCGGTCAGTTTTATTGGTGGGGGGAACCAGAGAGTACTCGGAGAAAACCACAGACCTGCTGTAAGTCACTGACGAACTTTATTACATAATATTGTATTGAGTGGCTTTAGTGTTGATAGGTACTGATTCCATATATAGTTATAAATCCAAATACCATATGATCACGACCATAACGACACCTACAAAATAAGGGATCGACTAACTCCTATGGGGGTTATCCATTCCTCTGAGGTACAGTTTTTTTCACATAGCTTTTAGGGAGCGCTATGTTTTTTTCCTGGGCCATAGTTTTTTGTTATTCACACGAAATAATAATAAGATCATTTCCCTTTTGTACATGAAAAATCAGTATTTTTTGTTTCCAATATTAAGAAAATGTCTCTTTTAAAACAGGGTCAAATATTTATTTTCTACAATTATTAAGTCTATTTGCCATTTTTCTATAAAATTTAGTGACAGAAAATAGTCTAAAAAAACATTGTCACATCCTCCCCCAAGTTAAATAATAGTTGTATAATTATAAACAGGTCATGGTGATCTTTTCGAGAAAACGTCGTAGCAAATACCTTCAATCTCGGTCATATTCATACTTTCTTGTTGAATATCTGTTTTATTTTCCTGCTTTGTTTATTAAGTTCATTTAAAACAATATCGGTTACCTTGACAACAATATAGTGCATAATTACGTAAATGTATTCTATTTTAAATTTTATTTGTCAGAATCAGGTCATAATATGGGGTAGGCATTGCCTAGATGCGAGCACAGCATTTCTGTCTAGCCAGTGTGTATATATTTGAGTGAAAGTTGAATATCACAAAGCATAACGTTTTTTATTGTTGACATAAAAAAAATTCCGGACAAAATACTTAAGACAACCATCTATCGACTTTGACTTTTGTAATATATTACACGCCAACCTTTATCAACTTCCGGACGAAAGGATTTCAATCTCATCATTAGGCAGACCCTACTGTGTGTTGCATGCCCATGTTGCTGTAGAGCTCTCTGTGCTCGCTATTATTTGAATTTAAAAAAAAATAATATTCCATTGTAAATCCTAGTTTCATTTCAATAAATTATCATATGGCAACCCGCCAGTGACATTGGTCTAAAGGTGGCACGTGGTTGCGTCCTATTGCACTGTGCACCATACTTGATAGACAAACCAGTTCTGATTAAACCAATTGTTGCTTATGTAATAAAGTAGCATTTTGACTTGATCAATATGAGTTCTGGATATTGGTGACAGAACCCAGTGTTCAATTCAAAGCTGCTCAGAGAGTAATGTAGCGTGTAGGGGTGTCCTCTCTCGATTGGGATTGCCACGTTATATAAAACGAAAGCAAAACCATAGACCATAGTGGGTAACGTGTTTAGAAAGAACCACGCTTTCTGGAAGTGCACGACTTCCTTTTCTGATTTCGGAAAATACAATAACAGACATATTGTCTAGGTGCATATGATGTATAAAATAGTAAAACAAAACGGTAGTTATTACTAATAAAGACAAACTTTAGCCATTCCTGAGGCAACAAGGCAACATGCACTCCTCGTCTTTCATTATCCCTCCATGTCAGACTATACAAAGACAAGAATCGCTTTGCCCTCGTATGATATGAATCCAGGTCCGTTCGCCCTAAAGGTGGGTCCGTTCCCCCTAAAAGTGGGTCCGTTCGCCCTAATAATTATAATTATGTAGGGTATTAAAAATAATAGAAAAATAAGTGATATTGGCTTGCTTATAGATAATAAATTGAGAAATTTTAATTATGCGGCATGCTAAAGTGTACAGTCAATAGACATAGGTATTCGACAGTCGAATAAAAATAATTGGTAGGTCAGGTTCTGCATTAAGTGATCTACAAAAAAGGATTTATTATACAACCATGCAAATAAATTCACACATTATTAATATTATAATAAAACGTGTGACAAGTTATCTTTTGATTACAAAACCTCACATGAAAAAAATCATACTAAAAATCATTTTGGGACTTAAAAAAATCGCAAGTAATATAGCCTCAAACGCAGAGCTAGGTCGTTTCCCATTATCGCCGGTCAGAGAGTCATCTTTTTACTTGCTGAAATAATTCAATATATGATGTTATATGTTTATAATGTATGTATGTTAAATTGTTAGGGGCCCAGTGGCTCAACGAGTTAGGTCGTTGGATCTAATAACTCATACAAGTCTATCACCAATACGGCGTGGGTTGCGCCCGGCTTTGTATATTACAAAAAGGGTGCACTCGAATCGCAGCCGCAAGTGATAAAGCTTACCAGTTGCTTACCCATGGTCGGTGGTTCTCTCCGGGTACTCCGGCTTCCTCCACTACTAAAACTAAAGAGATCAAAGATATACAATAATCCCCAATCAATAATTTCCATATTTTTTCATATCATTGCTTCTATATTTTAAATTAAAATATCCATTATGTTAATTAAAATACGTTTTAATAATCAGGGCGAACGGACCCACATGTAGGGCGAATGGACCCAGGGCGAACTTGTAGTTACGGCGAACGGACCCGATACCGTATGATGCCTAACTGGAACCGCTTGCTAAGGCCTATAGGTATGATATCTAACTGGAACCGCCTGCAAAGGCCGATTTGCTCGGTAAAAACATTCAAGGCTACTGTCTCCGCCATCAAATTGTTATTTATGAAATATGGTTTTACCATTTTCAAATTGCCACGTGCAATCTTTGACAACTTCCGCTGATTGAAGGAGGTCAGTATTTGGTAGAAGTAGCAGTACTGGATGTTAATCAGCTTACAATCAATCAATATGAAGTTTTATGCAGCACGGGGAGCGATGTTGATATTATCACTGCACGCACTATAATTGTACATTGAATACTTACTTGGTTTACATTTACATATTTTACACCCATTTTCATCTTCTTCAAAACCAAATTCACAATGTAATCTACATAGCTCTGGTTTACAAACTGGATCTGAAACATAAATTATTCCAACTAAGACCTAGTTGTAAAAATGAAGGAACACGAGGTAACCTCGGAGTAAAGAAATATTATCTAAATTCTCATCTGCAGGGTAACACACCCCCCCCCCCCCCCCCCAATGTTTTTTTTTTATAAAACGTCGACAGTTGGTTGTGTGGGGGCACACTAAGTACAGTTTTGGTATTCCAAAGTTGAAGTCATAATTTCAAAGTTTTACGCTCGCCACCGTGAATTAGTTAACTGCTACGGAATATCTGTATGACAAATTACCACGAATATGTTCCACTTGCCGTAATTGCAAGCCGGTCCTTTTCTCATGCATGACTACCGGATCTGTAACAACAAGAGTAACGGGTGTTACTAGAGGAGTGGGAACTGGTTACTCTTCCGGAGCACCTAAGTTCACCCCCGGTTTTTAGGGGGGTTCGTGTTTTCTATGTAATATATTGTAGATTGTTATTTATCTTTTTCCATTTGGTCATTGTATTGTCTGTACTCCTTCGATTTACGGCTTCTGATTACTTCTTTGGGGTTTTCAGACTTTTCTGCCAACGAAAACATGTACAGCTGTACCGAGTGTAAGGACCGACAACACGCTGGACGAGATAAAATTCTATGGTGAATAATGGTTTTATTTGGGGTGGAGTATTATTAAATTTATGAACAATTACACGATTTTTATACATTTGATTTTATAAAATACGTACCTGAGGGTGGTTTTCACGCAGTCCCACAAGCAACACGACAGCAAATCTGTCCTGAAAGAAAAGGTTGGACATTCATTGAAAACGAGGCTTCATCCTGCTAAAAGTAGTCTCTGTCATTAGAGGAGAAACTTTAAAAAATAATTTTAATAAACATTTTTTGCATTGATACACACATATGAGCAAATCAAATACAATTTAAAAAAATTAAAGAAATGCACACGGAATGAAATGTGCATCGGTAGAATTCCCTATGGGAACATTGGGATGTTTAGGGTAGAATTCTCTATGGGAACATTGGGATGTTTAGGGTAGAATTCTCTATGGGAACATTGGGATGTTTAGGGTAGAATTCTCTATGAGAACATTGGGATGTTTAGGGTAGAATTCTCTATGGGAACATTGGGATGTTTAGGGTAGAATTCTCTATGGGAACATTGGGATGTTTAGGGTAGAATTCTCTATGGGAACATTGGGATGTTTAGGGTTATGGTGCTTAACGCCACTTTCAACAATAATTCAGTTATATCGTGATTGTCAGCTTTATTGCTGGAGGAAACCGGAGTACCCGGAGAAAACCACCGACCTGTCCCAAGTAAATGATAAACTTTATTAAATAATGTTATATCATGTACACTTCACCATGAGTGGTATTCGAACTCACTATATGTTAATGGTGATAGGCACTGACTGAATAGGTAGTTGTTAATCCAACTACCATACTATCACGACTTTACTTAGGAACATCATATCTGTAATAAACATGCGTTAATTATAATAAAGTTGTTTGTGTTTAATGTCACTTTGAACATTTTATTCAACTATATCGTAACCATCATTTTTTATGAGAGGTGAAAGCTATTACAAATTGATCGGTAACACATCTGCCCTTCTGTACATATGGTAAAATCAACCCCATTATGTTTAATTTCCATACGGCTGCCATCTTTAATTGAACTGAAATTTCTAGTTAAATGAGATAAAAAAATTATCAAAACAAATTAATATGTATATATTTTGTCTGTTTGACCAGATTGTATCCTACCATAATTCCTATCTTACAATAAGTTCTATCTTATCATCAATTATTTCTTACCATAAGTTCTATCTTACTATAAGTTCTATCTTACTATAAGTTCTATTCTACCATGAATTCTATCTTACCATAAGTTTTATCTTACTATCAGTTCTATTTTACCATGAGTTATATCTTACCATAAGTTCTATCTGAGCATAAGTTCTATCTGAGCATAAGTTCTATTTTACCATAAGTTTCATCTTACCATAAGTTATATCTTACCATCAGTTATATCTTACCATAAGTTTCATCTTACCATTAGTTCTATCTTACCATAAGTTCTATCTTACCATCAGTTATATCTTACCATAACATATATTTACCACAAGTCATGTATTACCATAAGTTATATATTACTATAAGTTGTATCTTACCATAAGTTCTATATTACTATAAGTTATATCTTACGATCAGTTCTATCTTACCATAAACTCTATCTTACAATAAGTTATATCTTACCATCAATTCTATCTTACTATCAGTTATATCTTACCATAAGTTATATCTAGCTATCAGTTCTATCTTACCATGAGTTTAACTTACCATAAGTTCTATCTTACCATGAGTTCAATCTTACCATAAGTTCTATCTAGCTATCAGTTCTATCTTACCATGAGTTTTATCTTACCATAAGTTCTATCTTACCATAAGTTCTATTTTGCCATGAGCTCTATATAGTTATAAGTTCTATCTTGCCGTAAGTTCTATTTTGCCACAAGCTCTATCTAGTTATAAGTTCTATCTTACCACAAGTTTCATCTTACCGTAAGTTCTATCTTACTAAGAGTTCTCTCCAGCTAGAAGTTCTACCTTGCCACGAGCTCTAACTAGTTATAAATTATATCTTGCCACAAGCTCTATCTAGTTATAAGTTCTATCTTACCACAAGTTTTATCTTCCCATAAGTTCTATCTTGCCATAAGTTCTATTTACCACAAGCTCTATCTTACCATAAGTTTTATCTTACCACAAGTTCTATCTTACTACAAGTTTTATCTTACCATAAGTTATATTTACCACAAGTTCTATTTTACCATGAGTCCTATCTCACCACAAGTTCCATCTTACCACAAGTTTTATCTTACCATAAGTTCTATCTTACCATGAGTTCTATCTTACCATGAGTTCTATCTACTATATTATACAAGTTCTATCTACCAGATTATACAAGTTCTATCTGACCATGAGTTTATCTTACCACAAGTTTTATCTTTCCACAAGTTCTATTTGACCATGATTCATATCTTACCATATTTACAATCCTTATCACCAATACACTGTTTATGGTGACGTTTACATTTGACATCTTTTATGTACGGTGGGCACTGCGGTCGTGGGTCCTACGAAAAAATGAATAGTGAATACGTTATGGAAAATAAACATTAACAAATAAAATACTGAAATTTTACAAAAACTGTTAGTATTCCTGATAAAATTATCTACATCGCATGTTGGATTATTTCTTCATGGAGTTATCATGTTGTAAAATATTTACTATGAAAAATATAAAAGTTGTGATTTCTGTACTAAAATTTGTAATTTGTTTATGATTGACATTTGTTTATCATACATACCGGTATTGGTACCGCCCTTTTCTGACAGGAAGTACCACATGAAGGTTGGAAGCAACACAGTTCACCTATTAAAACAGTAAATATTATCAACAGAAAGAAATAATTGAATGAGAACAATGTAATATTAAATGCTTAGAGGAATACATATTTTTAAACTCGAATAATAGTATGGCAAATAAATTGTCCGGTTTGGCTTTGCTCATGGTGCTTAACGCCACTTTCAGCAATATTTCAGTTCTGAGCGGGATTGGAACTCACAGCGTTAGATGTGATAGGCACTGATTGCATAAGTAGTTATAAATCCAATTGCAAAAAAATCACGACCACGACCACCATTAATATAAATTGCTAGTAGTTATAAGAGAATATTTCAATCCGGAAACACAACACATCATTTCCAGTAACTATTTTCGTTTACTTTAAAGTTATTTTTAGCACCATGTACAAGATAGATCTTTTAATGTTATCATTTTTGCATGCAATAAAATTATCAAGCTAATTATGTTGTTTACACCACATCATGGCTACAACTGCCCCCACAATTGATGATATCGCAGCTGGCGGTGGAATGATTAGCGTGCTCTCATCGAGTGCGGTAGATCGTCGGTTCGAGCTCGGGTTGTCTAGAAAACAGGATAATGTGTCCGAGTGGGAAATGTCTATCCGCCAGTATATAGATGAAAAACTGATGAGTTGGCGGTAGGCACACAACCATTCATTCAAGCACATACTCATAATTGGTGGCGTTATTCTCACAGGATAAACTCGTATTTTTTTTTACATATTTAATAATGCTTATTGTCGATATGTAAAGTTACTGTTCTGTTTTTATTGCTTTCGTGCCATATACTGACCTTTATCACAATCTTTATCAGAATTACATTGCTGATTATAGACAATACAGCGGAGGTCTCGATTGATGGGTGGACATCCGGGTCTATCTCCCTGTAAGCAGAAACATTTGAATTCATTAAAGATTATTGAAGCATTCATTCATGACTGGTTTGTAAGTAGATTAACACGACGGTGCTACTAGTGAAGCAGGAACTGATTTCCCTTCCGGAGCACCCGAGTTCACCCCTGGTTTTTAGTGGGGTTCATGTTACTCTATCTTTGGCTTTGTGTAGATTAACACGACGGTGCTACTAGTGAAGCAGGAACTGATTTCCCTTCCGGAGCACTTGAGTTCACCCCTGGTTTATAGTGGGGTTCATGTTACTCTATCTTTGGCTTTGTGTAGATTAACACGACGGTACTACTAGTGAAGCAGGAACTGATTTCCCTTCCGGAGCACTTGTGTTCACCCCTGGTTTATAGTGGGGTTCATGTTACTCTATCTTTGGTTTTATGTGTATACTTTGTAGATCATTGTTTGTCCTTTTGTACCTTTTCGTTTGGTCATTGTGTTGTCTGTTCTTTGATTTATGGATTCTGATTACCCCTTGGGTACTTTCAAACTCAATTCTTCTTACAGTTTCTCAAAGGAATTCATTAACGATTTCTAAACGGCTAAAAACCACCTTATTAAAATGTCTTCCTTCGTAGAAAAGACGCATTGCACTGCACTATATATTGCCCCGAAATGTACTTCAATTTTTTCATTGTATACCAAAGACAACACCTGTCAGGTGTAATAGTAAGCATTCTGAACTCGAGTGTAATATATTCCGGTTCGATCCTCAATAGAGTCAAACCAAGGACTCTGTGGTATTAAGGAGTTAAAGCAAAGACTGATTGTCCTGGAGTCAGTATAATGCGTCCGAGTTTAGTTCGGATAATGGGTCTGAGTGGAACAACATTTCTTGCAGAGGGAGTGTACTATAAAATATAATCTACTGTGGTGGTCTAGACATCATCATCATATCAGCACATCAAAAAGTAACTTGTTCTGGCAATGATACAACTGAAAAATTGTTTACATGAATATAAACAACGATCGTGTTGCGCTTAACACTAATCAATCACTCATCTGCTGATTTCATTATTCATTACCTCCAAGGAAAATGGTTAACCGATACGGAACATCTGTGTCACAAATGACCACGGATATGTTCCAATTGTCATAAACACTGCCCGATCTTTTCCTTATTCAAGACTAATCATCGGGTTTATAACTAGATTAGCATCACGGCTGCCATTAGTGGCACAGGAACTGCTTACTTTCCGGAGCACCTGAGTTTACCTCGGTGTTTAGGGGGTTCGTGTTACTCGATCTTTAGTTTTATGTGTATGTTTTGTATATCGTTGTTTGTCCTTTTGTCCGTTTTGTTTTAGCCATAGAGTTGTCTATCGTTCTTTGATTTACGGATTCTTATTACCTCCCTTTGATATCTTCAAACTGTTCTTAATATTAAAAACAAAACTATTCCACTTTATGGAAATGAAATAATATCAAAATGTATCTTATGGTTATTGCGACTTTACAAACCGCATTTTCCTGGACAACATTTCTGATTATCTTAAAAGTACAAACAACAAATAACCATAACATTTTGATAAAGTCTCCCAATACCAGGAAATCTTTGGAATGAAATAAAAAAATAAAACGTAATGCAACACCGTCAGAACAGTTCCACAAATTGGTACCCCCCAACAAACAGACCGCATCGGTGGTGTAATGGTTAGTGTGCTCGCTTCGAGTGTGGTAGATAGTGGGTTTGAGCCCCGATCGAGTCAAACCAAAGTCAATAAAATTGGTATTTGTTGTTTCTCTGATAAACATGCAGCATTAAGGAAAAATAGCAAAGACTGGTTGACTCGGAATCAGGATAATGTGTCCGAGTGGGGCAACATGTCTACCCGCGAACTGTTGTTTCAGTGAGCTAGCAATATAAAAATCCAACTAAACGTGTTGGTCTAGAACAAAGCGGATCTCATCATCATCTCATTAAAAATTAACTTGTTCTCACCATGACATAGCTGGGAAATTGCTGAGTTGACGTTAAACAACAATCACTCACTCCCTAGCAAATATATGCATCCCTACTAGTCAAATTACGTTGTCAAAACGTTGTGACAACGTAATTTTTTCGTTGTTACAATGTAAAAATTTTACGTTTTAACTACTCCGATTTGTGGACTCCCCTAGACGTAAATACCACGTTGTGGTACTATGTAGTAAAAGACCTTTCTACAACCACTTTAATGACAACCATGACCATGTAAGGACGTTTACACAACGTAACCACCAACCATCACAGGACCTTTATACGAGGTAATTACAACTAATTAAGGACGTTTACACAACGTAACCACCAACCATCACAGGACCTTTATGCGACGTAATTACAACCACCAAAGGACCTTTACATGACGTAATTACAACCACATAGGGACCTTTAGACAACGCAACTACAACCACCTAGGGACCTTTACACAACGTAACTACGACCACCTAGGAACCTTTACACAACGTAACTACGACCACCTAAAGACCTTTAGACGACGCAACTACAACCATCTCTTTATAGTTATACAACTACAAAAAATGTACAACCCTAAAAGGACTTTCATAGCCAAATTACGTTGTCAAAGCATTGTGACAACGTAATTTGGATAGTAGGGTAACTATAATCACATTAAGACCGTTATACCATGCAACTACCAACTACATTATTTTTTGTGTATTTAAGGACCTTTTGTGATGTTCTTATTTCCATCCTATGTTCTAAATTTTTTTGAGTTAACTAATAAAATATAGTTCTAAACATTTATTAATCCAAATTATTGCAATTTTTACAGATGATGAAACACTCTTTCTACTCTCAGACTCCTCCCATCATAATCTATTTTAAAGATGCCAAAATATTTAAATGTAATTATTATACAAATATAAATATGTCAGGTAATAACAAATATATCAGATTAAAAAACATGTAAAATAAATGTACTAAAAATCTTCATCTTGTGAAAGTTGCATTTGACAAAATTAAAGATGTATATAGATAACATCTCTAGTAGTAATGAATAGGTACACATCCAGTGGAGGACCTACATTTTAAGCTCCCTGAACTATTATGTGGGCCCTTTTGCAGCCAGCAAGAATAACCAACAAGGTCAAAAGGGCCATGCACAGGGTGTTGGGGTGGAGTCCTTGACAATGGGCCAAACATTGTTCCCTTTCCCACCAGCAAAGAGGTCTGGGTAACGGATGGTATCCTCTTCAATGGTGTTGTTCCATGGGAGATCCTGATAATTGTTTTTTTTTAATTTAACCACTATATCTCAGATTTTTATTAAATTGCTGTACTGGGTTATAAACATTTTATGCTAGAAAACAGAAATATCTCAATAAATATGGGAACTGAAGCACTAGTTGCTGGCTAAGGAAACAGCAGAAATACACTTATAAGAACAACTTGACCTATACATCTATTCTTTAGTTTAACATTAAACACTAAAGAAGATATAATCGAAAATTACCAAAAACGAAGAAAAATTTGTAGGAACCAAGATCGCACCACCCAACATCAATGGGAAGTTAGGACATTTTATTATAAGTATCCAGTAATAATTCTAGTTGATATTTCAATATTGTTGACACTAGATAGTTTTATTGTCTTTAAACTGCAGTGTGTAAATTGACTGTAAATGAAAATATATTTATTTATGAAGATAATAAATCATAAACTTTTATGAATTATTTATTTGTGTGAGTTATCTCCCATAGACTGCAAAGGAACTTAAGTCACCCTGGGTTAGACAGATACTCAGAAACACTTTAAAAAGAGAAACTTGAAGATACCAAAGGGGTAAAATGCTAATTTTACCACCCCTAGCCCGCTACAATATAGTTGAAATATTGCTGACAGTGGCATTAAACACAAATCAATCAATCAATCAATATTTCCTTGGATATCACAAAGTAAAGATTTCGTCCATTAGTAGTAACTTCAGCTTGATTTATCCGTAATAACTCAAATATCCGGATTTTTCTAATTAAAATCCTCAGTCCCTCTGACTACGATAT
>MJUT01024964.1:7900-23607 GCA_002080005.1 Gigantidas platifrons
TATTCTGACTGAGCCTCTAGTTCTTTAGGCCATTGTGTTGTTTGTCCTTCTATTCTGACTGAGCCTCTAGTTCTTTAGGCGATTGTGTTGTTTGTCCTTCTATTCTGACTGAGCCTCTAGTTCTTTAAGCCATTGTGTTGTTTGTCCTTCTTTTCTGACTGAACCTCTAGTTCTTTAGGCCATTGTGTTGTTTGTCCTTCTATTCTGACTGAACCTCTAGTTCTTTAGGCCATTGTGTTGTTTGTCCTTCTATTCTGACTGAGCCTCTAGTTCTTTAGGCCATTGTGTTGTTTGTCCTTCTATTCTGACTGAGCCTCTAGTTATTTAGGCCATTGTGTTGTTTGTCCTTCTATTCAGATTACCCCTTTGGTATCTTCAAACGTTCCTTATAGTGGTCTGCTTCTCTGTACCGCTTCCTTGGGTTAGAATAATTTGTCTTGACTACAATGTTTAATGGTCTATAATATAAAACAAATGCCAATTTAACTCTCAGGGCTGTGAACAAGCCCAGTTTATTATGCTTACTACATGTATCTTTTGAAAAAGTCATTGAAAAAAATGTAAGCCCTATCTATGTCTTGCTACAGGGCATTTATTCCAACAAATATTGTAAAGTTGAATACATGTAGTTACCTTTTTCTTCACAAATATATTATATATAATTTCAAAAACATTATATAAAAATTTGTCCTTTTAATTCCAAGGAGTTGTCATGTTCAATCAGGTTCGAAAAAGACAAATGTTGATTTTTTTCACTGTCTGATTTTTATTTATTTTGTAAAAATAGCAATAGGAGACTAAAGTTTAATGTTACTATTTTTTTGTCATTAGTCAGTAAAAAGTAGGTGAGGCATGGCTACATGAGATGTGGAGACCGTGTATTTTTTGCTAAATATACCTTAAATTTATACTATATTTATCCTATATTTTGATCCTAAAAAATCCTATATTCCTATATAATTTTGGTCAAAAGTGGCTTGACACCCTGTCAGAGTGTGTTTTTCTTTTATTTCTAGAATGGGATGTTATGTACTGAACATATTAATGTCTTCTCCCTCGAGAACAGTTTTCCTATAGTGTTGTCTGGTGAGGAATAGTGCTGCACCAAACAATACTATAAGAGAACAGTTCCCTCCGGAGTATACAACAATAGAATAATATAGACCAGCGTAGTATTTACATATAATGGACGGAGATGAAAGTAAAGAAAGTAGATGACAACACTTACACAAACAAAATCGTGTACAAATACACATTATGCAATATGCTAATTAAAAGCATAGAGATAACCAAAGGGATAATCAAGAATGGATAGTCCATAGACAAAATGGCATCAGAAGAGTTTGCATAATCCGTCAGTCTAAGAAGGACAGACAACACAAGGGCCAAAAGAAAAAGAACAAAGGGACAAACAACGATCTACAAAACATACACATAAAACGAAAGATCGAATAACACGAACCCCACTGAAAATCGGGGGTGAACTCAGGTGCTCCGGAAAGGTAAGCATTTCTTGATTCACGAGTGGCACCCATCGATACAGAAAAAAAGCAAAGCATAATACACAGCACAGAAACTAAAACGAAGAGCCAAACGGTTCTCATAAAAAACCCAGGAGTGTAACCAGATGATTGCGGATCGTAGGCAGTTACTGTTTGGTGGAAGACACCAGCCGTGCTACTCCTAGTCAAGTCAGAAATAGTTCTGTTGCCGGTAAAGGTAAGACATTGATATTTCGTGACGGTCAAACAGTTCACGATGATCACCGTAGAATTGTGTGTGGCTGTGGCATCAACTTAAGAGCAACATAACCTTAAACCATTAATAAAATTTGAATTTCAAATAACTTATGACTGTACCGATGATTCAATATTCCAAATTACCCTTCCGGAACACCTGAGTTTATCCCCGGTTTTTAGTGGGGTTCGTGCTACTGAATCTTTAGTTTAAGGTGCAATGTTTTGTAGATCGTTGTTTGTCCTTTTTCTTTTAGTCATCGTGTTGTTTGTCCTTCGATGTACGGATTCTGATTACCTCCCTTTAGTAGCTTCAAACTCGTCTTCCTACAATGAAATCATGCTTTTAAGGCCATAACTGGTATCTCATGCTTTTAAGGCCATTACTGGTATCTCATGCTTTTAAGGCCATAACTGGTATCTCATGCTTTTAAGGCCATAACTGGTATCTCATGCTTTTAAGGCCATAACTGGTATTTTATGCTTTTAAGGCCATAACTGGTATCTCATGCTTTTAAGGCCATAACTGGTATCTCATGCTTTTAAGGCCATAACTGGTATCTCATGCTTTTAAGGCCATAACTGGTATCTCATGCTTTTAAGGCCATAACTGGTATCTCATGCTTTTCTTTATATTTGTTCTTGGGCATTGATCTCAATATATTTTTTTTATTTCTTTGCATTAAGACTTTAATTGGATTTTTAC
This sequence comes from Gigantidas platifrons, assembly GCA_002080005.1. NCBI lineage: Eukaryota > Metazoa > Mollusca > Bivalvia > Mytilida > Modiolidae > Gigantidas > Gigantidas platifrons. Next base: position 10,343 of record MJUT01024964.1, read on the forward strand.
AATTAAGTTACAACAGTTTGAAATTGTCGATCTGAGAGAGAGAGAGAGAGAGAGAGAGAGAGAGAGAGAGAGAGAGAGAGGAGGATGTGCTTACCATACTTTTATGCGACCTATAGGCTACTGGCATTCTGCACAAGGATTTTAAATCAATGAAAACGTGTTTTGTACAACGAGGATGAAAACTCATTCATACGAACACCATGGAAAACTATATGCTTTGTAGACACAACATGATCATTACATTTTTATACCCAGTAGCAACAGTATTTACATAAATTATTTCACTCGTAAAATGTTTTATCATTTGATAGCTGCTTTTACAAGAATTAGCAATTGATCATTTTATTACGCGAGATCAAATAATGATGCACTTGTTAATACAGTAGGATCACAGACACTACTATGTTCTTTAGTTCATAAAGATTAATATCTAACTGCGTGTAGAGTTGGAATATGGACTCTGCTATTTTCTTTAGTTCATATTACATAACATTTTACAACGTGTACTGTGGGAATATCTAAGCTAACTGTCAGCATGAATATATATTATCTTTGCATTTCCTTTCCATTAGTACTTTGTGAATATCACTCGATTCAACTATTTGATGCCAAGGAGTTTATTAATAGTTTATATAACTCAAACTTTCTTTTAGAAAGCCAGGTAGAATCAGTTTTAGACTGTGCAATGCAATGCGTAGATGTTAGTGAATGCAATGGCTTATTCTATAATAAAGATAGTTTGAAATGCAAGCTGATGCCTGTTATACTAGAAGACGTTTCTCACACTACGGCGTCTCCAGGATGGAGATATTTCAAGAAACAACCAGGTAAATAAAACGACACATATATCATTATTAAAAGCAAATACTGTATTTTGAACCCCGAGGTAGAGGTTGGGTCATGGCGTTTAGCGCCACTTTCAACAAAATTTCAGCTATATCGTGACGGACAGTTTATTGGTGGAGGAATCCGGGGTACGCAAAGAAAACCCACCGAACTGCATCATATAATGTTGTATTGAGCTTACCTTGCCATGAACAGGATTGGAAGTCACAACTTTAGTGGTGATATGTATTTATTGCACAGGTAGTTGTAAATCCAACTACGATACGATCATGACCCTGACGTAATGTTTGACAATACATGTCTTTGTCATTTTGACTTCCTCTATTTAATTATTTCTTTGTACATTATTATTATTCGCGATACATGCTTTTGAAAGTTATTCCTTGCTTTCTTCAAACTTTTCTTATTCTGCCATCTTTCATACATAAGGAACTGTCTGGATATCCCGTGTTAATATAGATTTATTTTATTTTATTTTTTCATTTTATTTTATAACATGACCAACACCATTGAAGGCCAATATTTAAGATATAACCAACTTGCTGCTTGCCTTGCAACAAAGCAACTAATTAGAACAGTTTAAAATACAGTAAAACCTGTTTAAACCGAACACTGTATAAATCAAAATCCTGTATAAACCAAATTTTAAATAAAATCTCAAAGTAAAAAAAATATTTGTGTTGTTAACCTGTATAAACCAAGCACCTGTTTCGAATAAAAAAAAATTGGTCCCAATGAGTGCAACTGAGACAGATTTCATTGTACAGTGGAACTTTCATAACGCCATGTATGAACAATAGCAAATGTCATTAATTTATATACAAGTTCATGTTCGTGATTTTCTTTGTATTGTGTACCCTATGTTTCTGGGTTCTCTGGATTGTCCATTTTTGATTACCCATTCGGTATTCTCAAACGTTTATCAAATCGAAATTACCAAAGGGTAATAAGAAGCCATACATGGAAGAACGACTTACAAAGCAATGACCAAAAGGAACCAAGGAAAAAAAGTAAAAACGATTTACAAAACACCACATTACATGAAAACTAAAGATTGAGAAACACGAACCCCACTAAACCTGAGATTGTACATTTAACATTTCTTATCAATCAGTGGAACACCTATTAGAACCTTGGGTGTTCAGAACACCTATTTGAACCTTGGGTGTTCAGAACATCTATTAGAACCTTGGGTGTTCAGAACACTACCTAGATTCTTCACTTTTGAGTAAACCACACTACTGGCTATATGACACGAATAAAATAAACCAAGGACGGATTAAACGGTCTAACCCGCCACATTATTGTCCCTGTCCGAAGCCTGGACCTGAATTTTCAATGTCATTTGTCGGGGGTCTTGTTGTATGCAGTGAATTAAGCTTAGATGAGAAGTGATTATTTGTTTTGTTGATATTGGTGGAATTGATGACCATCACTGTTTATAACTTTTTTTTCATAATTATATATGCTCGTTCATTCAACATAGGTTGAAAACAATTTCATAATCAGAATTGATTATTGTCCTAAGGAGTTCGTTGGAAGGAAATATGTCCCCATCCTCATAGAAAGAAGGTTTTAACAGTTGTTCTCCATAATTCCGTGATCAGCAACTCTTTCTCACCTCAAATCATTGAACTAAACAAATGACCACGATGTATTTCCATGAAAATCAATGCCCTGGTATGAGAATATCGGATTGATCCGGTTAATTGGGGGCCACACCTCCTGATAATTGGATCCCCAATGGAACTAAGATTTCAACAAACAATACAATATAGAGCGTATTAGATTTTCATCCACTCAAAAATACTTATTCACTATGTGCACTGTAGTAAACACAACATCCGGTCATAGGCTAACCCCATAGTCACGTGATTACCGACATGATTTATTTTTAACAGCTGAAATAGTATTTTCTTGACCGTAAACACGAAATACCAATCAACTAAGAAAATACAAAATAAAATAAAATCGAAAAATCGTAGAAATAGGCAAAATAGATAACCCTTACACATATATACATGACCGCTAATTTTCTTGGCGCAAGCATTTCAAAAAGTAGTGGCGGGGTTAGCATATTTTCATTTAATTAATCGATTAATGTGAAAAACAAATATATTCATTTCCGGTCAGTGGCCGTTGTGGTTATGATCGTATGGTAGTTGGATCTATAACTTCCTATGCAACCAGTGTCAATCACCACTAACGTTGTGATTGCGATATAACTGAAATATTGTTGAAAGTGACGTTAAATACCATAACCTACCCACCCATTTCGGTCTTCCAGCATTATAATACTTGAAAAGTACGAATTGCACTATCACCTTTCATTGTATGCATATCGCTTAATTTGTTTCAAACTATAATGGTTCTTGATATACATATATGATTACGTATATATATAACATTTTAATTAGAATACATAAATGTTGATTTTATTTTGGTAAGTAATAAAAGTTTACGAAATAGAAGTACACGACAACATTGCACTTGTTAGCATTTCCAGGTAGCATTCGGATCAAATTCAAATGTCTTTCAATTATATTCTAAATACAGATTTGTATATAAAACCACATTGAATGGAATCATTTAAGAATTGACGCCACATTTACCACAACATATCGTATCTTAGAGCTGGACTGGATTTCACCAACCTTAATTCAATTTTAGTGTCAATTAAAGCAGCTTAATTGACACCTAAAATTACTTGAAATGTACATGACATCAATTTACGCTGAAAGTTTAATTGAATTTAAAGTTTGCGCAACCACATTATTGGTTCTCTTGCTGAAAAGGTGCTTATACAAATTAAATCTGGCCTGCTCAATGGGCATTTGTATGTGACATCGAAATAAAAAGATTAGAACTTAGATATCAAATTTAGTGTGCACAACGCATGACTGGAATAACCTTCACCAGGTACGCTCAAAATAGAAAGATTTGAAAGCCAAACAATTCAAAAGTGTTTTGGGAGAAATAAAACCACAAGACCTAAACTGGATAGCCAAACATTAGCAAAACAAATTGGCAAAAGACTTGTAAATTCCATAGAATGATGTGTAAATCAATCGACCCAAAGAGCCATGAATTCTAGCCAAAGAGGTTCGTGATTCGTAAGACTTTTAGGCATCAAAACTCGCTTCTAACAGATGATGACTTTTAAAATAATACATGTACGTTACCACAATTATATTTGAGTTTTCGTTATTTATACAATGCGAATGGCGGGTATGGAGCAGGACATTTGAACTTTTCCACTTTCCTTATCTCACTCCCATTTTGGATGAAGGTTTGTGCTTTAGTTGAACCTGTGTTCTTTTGAATTTTGTTTATATCTCATTTACAGCATAACGTTTTTGCGTACTGTTTTTTTTTTTTTTTCGTTCATCCGGAATTTGATTTGTACTTTACCGTCATATCATCAATATTATTAACATTGTTCTTCCTATTTATTTTCATTTACAAATGTTTTCAGGAATTTATGTGGAAAACCGCTCGTAGCCATTGGCTGTTGGCAATCCTCGTTAAAAAATAAAGAATTAAATTAAATTTACAAATTTTGCAATCATTTTATATATTTTTGTTCATTATTTAATAAATATCTACATTATATTTTGAAATCAATAATTCATTATTACTTATTTACACAGTAGTGAAGTGTCTTCTAAACATCACAATAGTCGGAGCAGCACTAAAGATTCCAAGCGATGTTGAGGCAGGCGACATAATTTATTATCAATGTGTACCTGGTTTCGAGACTACTTCCGGTTCCGGTGGTTCAATTCAGTGTCTTCCTGATGGCAACTGGTCTGAACCATCTAATGAATGTAACAGTAAGTACCAGTTCATGTAAACTAATATAATAATATGACAATAGGTGTTACCTAACTTGGGACAAAGTCCAATAATTTGTTTAAACAATATTAACTCAAATATATGGACCTATATTTTTTCAAAGTAAACCGGAGGCGGATCCAGACTTTCTCAAAAGAGGGGGACCCAAACCCAAATTTTCCGTCCTTTTTAAAGGTTTTTCGCCAAAACGGGAACCTTCCCCCTCCCGTAGACTGTTAGTACGAGATAGACTGTGCACCCAGTCCGTTGTTGTATAATCCGGTACTCGGCGTCTCAATTTCATAGAAAATAGTATTTCGGACAGGAGGAGGAAGATATGACACTATGTTTAATGATATTGTCAGTCCCATGGTATATGTTTGAACACACTGCGATTTTGAGTCATTTTTTAACATTCATAACCGGAAATTGGGTATGAGTTGGAAAAGGTACGAGTTGACATGGAATCTGTAAATCGTTCCAGATTACTGCGTATCCGATTTTCTGCAGATTTAACCATGTATTGGTTTCCGGTGTATCATTTCCGGTGCAAGCAATTTAAGCCATTAGTGATATGGAACTGGAATCAAAACAATGCTATTTCTACCATAGTTGGGACTTCGTCCCATAATATTAAAATGAAAACAAAAAATACCACATTGTCTGAATGTTTCCGAAATCAAACATCAAAACAGTAGTAAGAGTTAATTACGTGTGAAATACACAGAATCCATTTTACACGTAATATTGCATACGCATTGGACATCAGTAACCCAATCACTGAAAGTAAATAAATCACTGGTAGCAATACAAAGTTAAAGGGATAAGATGATTACAACATGAACGCGCGTAAATAAATGTTATTGATTGTTGAAGGGGCAATGAAAAATGAACAATCTATAGAAACCGACAACATAGGGTACACAAGACGAAACAAAATAAAAACACAACACAACACGTGTTGGACACCACTATCCGCAAGCAAACACAAATAACGTAAATAAGACATGAACACTCCAACAAATAACTGGAAGTAAAAACGAACAGAACATCGTTTCTATGCGGAAATCGTAACGAACATCACAACACGTAAACATTGAATTTACTCGAAAATAGTGATCGAGTTTTTGTTGGTTAGCGCTACGTGAGTAATTTTCAGCAAGTGTATGTCCGCTTTGCGGTTAACCAACAAGCTTAATTGGAATTTTGTAGCATTACCTCAACTGCTGCAAATATAAATTATTAGTTGCGATCACTAATAAGTAGCAACTAAGCACTAGCCTGGCGTCAATAATATCTAGAAAAGAACAGTTTAAGCATTCACATGATAATACCTATCACCATTATTGTTGTGAGTTCGATTCCCAGCACATGACGAGGTGTACTCGATTCAATTTTATGTGATAACGACTGTGAATTACTATGGTGACAGTGGATGGTTTTCTCCAGTAGCGTTAAACACCAATAACAATATAATCTTTAATTCTTAACTATATGACACTCAGTATGAAAAAATGGATTGCTCTTGTGTTTATTTGGATACATCTTATTTCAGAATGTGCAACATACAGTAACACCTTTACGATGAGACCAGGAATGTTGTTCTTCCCACCTGATACAATCATGGATCATTATCCAATCACAACCGGTGATGAATTTGTAGTCACGGCAACATATTGTCAACAACAATGCTCATTTAGACCGGATTTTACATGCGTTGCTGCTTATTACAAACGCGGACACTGCTTTCAGACGTGGATCAGGGTGGAGGAGAACATTACCCTGTACAGCCAGTACTATCAAAAGAACGAGCACTATAATGAGTACGTTAGAGAATGTCAATAAAACACACCCTATTGCAAAGAGAACAAAATTATATAAACAATATGTGATCGTTATACTGTCAAAAGTGTGCTATTCATCCAAAATGCAACTATTTAAACGGCTTTTATTTCGTTTTCGTTGAACGTTAGAAATTGAAATACGATGAAAATGTAAAAAATTTTAAGAAAATGTTGAAGATACCAAACAGGTAATCTGAACCCGTAAGTCGAAGATGGACAGACAATACTTTTTTTTTCATTTGTTTCCTTTAAACAGGGAATCCCCCAAGACAGATATACAGAACCAAAATAAAATCAATATACCAACTTTTTTATACAAATACATGCATAAAAATGTGAATTGGTTCGTACTGTCCTGGAGTGGAACACAATAATCTGAAATTTTATGAATAAAAGAAAAGAATTTGCTGTGCACATATCTTGACTATCAAATCGTATCAAAGACGGACAAGAATGTGACCCAAAAACTAGTAGGGCTAGGTCGTTTTGATCAATTCTGATCTTTCTGTGTAGTGTTTTGTAAACCATTGAATGTCTTTCCGTCATTGTATGACATTGTATCGTCTATCCTTCTATAATTTACGGCTTCTGATTTCATCTTTGCTATCTTCAAACTTCTGTTTCTGCAACTACACAAACAACAGCGTTTCCTTTCCTCTGATAACTGAATATCTACCAAATCTAGAGTGAATGTATTGAACCTTGAGGCTTGCATGCATACTACCGATGTATATATTCTCTGATTACCGGTTTATGATAGGAATCTGAAGAGCTGAAAGTGACACATTCTTTCTCCAAGAAAATCAGATTTTCCATCGTTCCATACTACCGAAAAAGATTTTATTTACAAACTATATTATAAAAAAAAACGCGAATTGTTGAAAGACAGAAATCTAGCATTGACGAATGAACGATTTGGAATCCCTCCACGCCACACTTTCATGTATGTTCTATGCGATAACCGATATTTCAGTTATCATCTTCATTCTCTTCATGGTGTGTTTGATCATTGCTCATTAGTGCTGTCGTTTTATAACCTAACATTTTCTAGAATAAGAGTGAGTGAGAGATTGTTGTTTTACACCAATTCAGCAATTTTGCAGCTATATCATGGCGAGAACAGGTTATTGTTCAATGAGATGATGATGAGGTCCGCTTTGTACTAGACCAATACGCTGAGTTGGATTTTTATATTGCAAGCTCACTGAAACAACAGTGCGCGGGTAGAAATGTCGCTCCACTCGGACACAATATTCTGATTCCGAGCAAACCAGTCTTTGTTCTGTCTCTTTGATGCTGCGTGCTTAGCGGAGAAGCAACAAATACCAATTTTATAGTCTTTGGTTTGCCCCGACCGGGGTTCGAACCCACGATCTACCGCACTCGAGACGAGTACGCTAATCATTACGCCACCGATGAAGTTTCTAGAATAATAAACGATTACATTTCACCTTACCCCTCACCAGATTACAACCAGAAAGAAAACCCTTTACTTCGTCGAACCTGGTTGCTATCGTTTTTGTATTGTGACATGCATAAAATCTCAATTCATATTAACTTTAGGATCAATCGTAGATTGTTAGAAATATGCAAAATACACTTAGAAAATAATGTGTTCTATTCTAATAGACTAATAGGCTTACCACTGTAGTACAAATGAATAGTTCAAGTTAATTAAATCAAACATCTAAAAATAAAATAAAATCCATGTAAATAAAATTGAAAACAACACAAATCAATTAAAAACATCAATATGTCACTATGTCTTACTATGTTGTCAAAGATTAACTTATGTAACAAGCCTAATAACTCGATACTTGATGAGTCTTGTTAATAAAATGGGTCAAAACACTGTTGCATTCAGTCGCTCCCGAAGTCTTGGTCTATTTGATCTCTACATGACAGAAAGAAATTTATACATGTTTGTTACGGTAAGCAGTCTGCAATTTATTTTCCCAGCTTCATGGATTATATTTGCTACAGAACGATGAAACGTTGGAATAGAATGGTGAAGAAAAAGGATATGTACACTGTAAGAAAAATTCCAAAAAACCAATGGAAATATCGTAGAAACTGAAGTATAATCGATATCTCTAACACACAAAATCGACCGCTCACTTTACTGATGGTACCTTCACTTCATAAATATTTATAACTAATATATTCGATTCTAACAGACTATACCGCCCTACAACTGTAGTTCAAATGAAAAATTCATGATAATTAAATCGAAAATTTTCGTCGAATAAAATAAAATCGACATTATAAAAAAATTGAAAACAAGACAAACCAATTAACAACATCAATATATCTCCAGTCCATGGAGTTAAGTCACGGAACCTAACACGGGACGTACGGAAATGTTTTCGCCACTTTATCATTTATAACAAAAGTCGGACTTTTTTGGGGGTATATTTCAAATTTCAGTTGCTATAAACAGTATATAACGTGGTAGATCTTATATCACACCATCCCAACTTGGAGCATCAGATACCGTAATTATTGTAGAAATCTGCAATGCTGTCTCTAATAGAACTGATTAATTTGTTGGTTGAAGTTTGCTCAATGCAACTTTCTGTAATTGTTTAGTAATTGCTCGAGATCTGGCAGAAAGTTGGTAAACTGTCTAACCCAAGCAGGATCATTCGACATGTCATTGAGCCAAACGTTAAGGAAAGTTCGAAGATAGCAAGAAGAGTTTGAAGATACCAAAGGGGTAATGAGAAACCTTATATCAAAGAAGAACAGACAACACAATGACCAAAAGATACCAAAGGGGTAATCAGAAACCGTACATCGAAGAACAGACATCACAATGACCAAAAGATACCTAAGGGGTAATCAGAAACCGTACATCGAAGAAGAACAGACAACACAATGACCAAAAGATACCAAAGGGGTAATCAGAAACCGTATTTCGAAGAAGAACAGACAACACAATGACCAAAAGATACCAAAGGGGTAATCAGAAACCGTACATCGAAGAACAGACAACACAATGACCAAAAGATACCTAAGGGGTAATCAGAAACCGTACATCGAAGAACAGACAACACAATGGCCAAAAGATATCAAAAGGGCAATCAGAATCTGTATATCGAAGAACAGACAACACAATGGCCAAAAGAAAAAGTACAAAAGAACAAACAACGATCTACAAAACATACACATAAAACTAAAGATTGAGTAACACAGACCCCACTATAAACCAGGGGTGAACTCAGGTGCTCCGGAAGGGTAAGCAGTTCCTGTTCCACTAGTGACAAAAGGGGAGATCAAATGCCATTATGTAAGCTATAGTATTTGTTACCACACAGGTTTGATCACCCTGTAAAATATAAAAGCAGATAATTTGCTAACACTTCCGGGTCACCTTAGTATACTTCCACTGTTTAGTGGAGGTTCGTGTTGCACAATCTTAAGTGTGTTGTGTAGTATTTTGTGGATCATTGTTTGTCCTTGTTGTTCTTTTGGCTATTGTATTGTCTGTGTTTCAATTTACGACTTCTGAGTACCACTTTGTTAGCTTCAAACTTTTTTTTCAATGAAAATAATTAGACCCGCTTTATTTGATATAATGTATTGCTCTACAATATTTGGAAACGAAATTGTGTACCAATAAAATACCAAATTTATCTAAAAATTGCATCCAATACAGCTCGCATAAACATGCATAAATCAGAATATCATACGATTGAGGTCACGATCACATGATTTCTTTTCTGATTTGCATAATCAAAATCAAAATTATTCTGATATAAGAAACTTTAAACAGTGATGGTCAGCCATTCACTCAATACCAACAAAACAAATAATTACCTCTCACCTCAAGCCATTCAACACTATAAGACCATGTCATAGGTTGATGAAAATCCATGTCCTGGTTTGGAACAGGTAAACAAAAGTGGCGGGATTAAATCAGTTAATGAGTACTCCTAAATTTTATAGTTTATGGACAGAAGAAAACCTTATAGTGCAGTGACAATTTTCAAAAAGACGCTTAGTTTTAGAGTTTAATGCACCCACCTGACATGCAGCTAATTTTTGTTTTAAATTAAAGTAAAATGATTATATTTCATGTTTTAAGCTGTCGTCACGAAATCGTACGGTACAATTTTTGTTAATTTGACATTAATTTTCAAATTTCATTCTAATTAACTGATACATGTACATGTACTACTGCAGAAAACCATATATTCTTTGTAAATGTACCTTTGAAAATAAATGCATGCGTTTTATTTACGCAATATTAATCGGACAACACGCCATATATCTTTATGTTTAACAATAATGCAGTATTCTAATATAATTTGCGATTTTGTACGGTTTTGTGAAATTTTTCTCTACATTGAGCATAAACTTTGTACTTAGTGTTAAATGGTTTGCAAATTATATTCCAATTTTAAATGTTTTAAATAGTATTGACCATGTCAATTGCATTTCACATTAAAATCGATTCACGGAAACACCGAAAAGGGTATTTTTTGCTTTTTATTCAAATTGCTATTGTGTTCCGGAATTGATTACTCAACTTCTACCGAAGTGTGTTCCGTATACTAATCACCCCGAATAACTCTGTACATTACTCGATTACTCCGATGAAATGGGTTAATGCAGTCAACGTTGTGAGCGAATATTGTATTTGTGTTGACATTAATGCAAACTAGTTCGACTCTGTTACATGTACCATGAAATAGATCACTTATTTCGTTGAAATTAAAGTTCTTTTTAAGATATGTCTAATCACCTATATCTTGTTAAAGTAACAGGGAAGGGGAAGACCGTCTATTAATTGGCAACACTGTGTTATATGTCAGGTGTTTTCATCAGAACAATTGAGTAGTTCAACGAGTAAAGACCGTTTTACACTTAATTCTGCCATAGCTAAGCATAAAGATGAGGTTTGTAGGAGATTAGTTGACGAGTTTAAGACAATTGAAAATGTACACACAGAATAAATTCAATATCATAGAAGTTATTACAAGTCTTTTTACAAGTAAACACAATTTGTCAGCCTCTGTATTTTCTACTACTGCTCAAAATGTTTCCAAACCCACTGTAAATACTACCTCAGTAAGTAGTCTTGTTCTTACTCGGTCCAGTAGATCTTCTGATATAGGCTGGTCTGTATGCGTGTTCTGTCAATGCAAGATATGTAAACGATGCAACAATTTACACAAGATTACATCCGATGAGAGAACAAAACGACTTTTGAACATGGCAACACTGACCGACGATGGCGAAATGCTATACAGAATTACTAATGATGGGTTTGCAGAGAATGCAATATACTATGCCACTTGTATGACAAATTACTTACTCAAAAGAATTAAGGACGACAGTGAAGACTATTTAACATATGAACATGATAACTTATTTCAATCCTTCATTTCAACTATCAAAGATGACTTGCTAACTCACAAAAAGATATTCACTTTAACCCAACTGTTAGAACTTTTTTTTCTGAATTTCTGCTATATGATTGAAAGGAAAGTTGCACACAGACTACAACATAAATTAGAAAGACATTTTGGTGATTTGATAGCAATACAACGACAGCAAGGTCAGGGTATGTCAAACCTTATTTATAGCAGTGCCATGTCAACTCCTGAAGCTATTGGTCCTGCAACACGCAAAAGAGCAGACATACATTCGGCAACTGATTTGAGTAATGTAGCCCATATATGTGATGATAGTTAAATTGTACATGCTACCGCCGGCTTTTTGAGAAGGCAGATGAGCGACATTACCATTTCTGATGACGAATACCCTGCACATGAAGAGGACTCAATATAAAATTTTGGTGCTAAGCTTCCTTCCTGACTTCCTCTTTGAAAATTTTCATGCTGGAAGATTCGGCATCGAGTCAGCAAACGATAGCACTTCTATTCCAATATGAAAGCTTCGAAAATGTGTATCTTTAGCAGAATGTATTGTGTCTGTAAGCAAAAACAAATTTACTTCTTTCCATTTGGGCCTCGCATTACAGATGTTTTGGTTCTTTGTGTGCTCTACTTTCCACAGATGCAGCACACAGAAGAACTGTGGTTATACATGGGAACTGTATCTGGTGGTAATGATGGTAGGAAATATATCCCAGTTCACGATTTAAGTAGCTCGCTTTCTAATATCACATGTCAGATTTTATCCTCACGCTCTTACTGGATGTGACACTACCTCTGCTTTTTTAAGAATTGGGAAAATATCTTTACAAAATCTTGAAAACATCATCTGAAGAGTTGCCTGATTTAGTTTCACTGGCCAATGCTGATCTTGGAGCTACAATAAATGCAGCAAGACATGCAGTATATTTGCTATGCGATCCCAAGGGAAAATTCAAGTCATGTCATTATGATCTTAACATGTTGCTGGTCAAATTAGCAGCAAGCAAAGACGCGTCCCTTTCTCGTATTCCACCTATAAGTGAACATCCTTTAAGCAGCATGTGCTTAGATCTAGTTTACAAGTAACAGTTTGGATGACATCTCATCTAACGAAACCATCGGTAAGATCTCCCTTAGATTTTGGCTGGCAAAAGGGAAACAACGGCCTTGAACCAGTACATTTTACTGGTATGATGTCATCAGACTTCTTGCAAGATATGATGTGAAGTTGTAAAGGATGATCTGTATACAAGTCTGGTTGTACGTTATGAGGAAAGCTTAAGCTGCACTGAGTTGTGCCCATGTCAGAGAAGTGATCTTTGTCAGAATACTAGTAGTTTTATCCACCAACAGACAA
>MJUT01024964.1:30682-45650 GCA_002080005.1 Gigantidas platifrons
ATCACAGAAACACGTCGTGCTCACTCTATTTGATATCTTTCTGTCCAATCTTTTGACTCTGACCGTACTTGATGAAGGTTATCACAGAAACACGTCGTGCTCACTCTATTTGATATCTTTCTGTCCAATCTTTTGACTCTGACCGTACTTGATGAAGGTTATCACAGAAACACGTCGTGCTCACTCTATTTGATATCTTTCTGTCCAATCTTTTGACTCTGACCGTACTTGATGAAGGTTATCACAGAAACACGTCGTGCTCACTCTATTTCACATCTACTTTTTCATCAAAATAATATTAAGTGGAAAAAAAGATCAGGCACGTTTAAACTTTCTTGTTATTCCTATATCAAGAAAGGAACCATGCTTATGGCTTAATTTGTTTCCAGTTTACGGTGAAATTCAGACAAAAATAATGTAATTAGTGTAAATGGTTTAATCAACTATTTTTAGTACACAGCACGTCATTCATTAAATCACGTTCCTTTAATAAACACGTAGATATCTAATTTATTGCGCACGGTCTGGTAACGTAATTGCTAGCGCGCGAGTGCTCTCCTCGAGTACAGTAGATCGTGAACAAACTAAAGACTTCAAAATTTGTATCTATTGCTTGTCTGCTAAGCACGCAGCATTAAGAGTATTGAGTAAGGGCTAGTTGTCTCGGAATTAGGATAATATATGTGTCACTTTACCACTACGACAATCTAACTAAGCTTATTGGTCTAGTACACAGCGGACAGCAATGTTATCTCATCGCCCTAACAATTACGTCACCGATGCGGTTCACTGCATTATATATCTACGTTTTCGATTGGATTTGAACGATTGACGAAAGAGAAACAAATATATCGTCATGATAAATTTGCATGATTGAATGGCAAAGTATGTCCATAATACCTACAGCTATATTTTCTCGCCAGAATTACACTGCAACCACAAGCGAGGAAATGGGAGACAAATCAAATATATCAACAACAAAAAACTAATTGCCAGATAACAGTTGTTTCCCTTTTCTCGATAGTCAATATATAGACTACAACATTTATGTTCAAGAACAAAGTTTATGTGTGAACGTGTTTTATATTGACATTATCGTATTAAATAAAATATCGACAAATGGTGATGATATATCAGATACGTACTATGTTTGATTACTAATCGTCCTAAGAAACAAGCAATAGGCAAGAACAGATTGAAGAGGGTAATTAGAAGCCGTTAGTAGATAAATGATTCATTTATTGATTTTTGGTGCTTAACGCAACTTTCAGCTATATTTCAGCTATATCATGGCGACCAGTTTTAGTGGTGGAGGAAGCCGGAGAGAACCACCGACCACGGGCAAGCAACTGGTTAACTTTTATCACTTGCGTCTGCGAGTCGAGTGCACCCTTTCTGTAATTTACAAATCCGGGCTCCAACCCACGCCCTATTGGTGATAGGCTTGTATGGGCTGTTAGATAATCCAACTACCTAACTCATTGGGCCACCCGGGCCCCTTGTAGAAAAATGAAAGGCAACACAATGGTCAAAAGAGAGAATACAAAGGGACAAACAATGATTTACCACTACACAGAAAACTTATAATCGAGCAATTCAAATCCTACTAAAAATTCCGGAAGAGTAAGCAGTTTCTATTCAACATGTAGATCAGACCCACCAATGTTTCATTAATGTCTTGCTATTATGTAAAGCCAGATCATTCGTGATGCATGAAATAGACTACTTATGTGGCAGAAATGGTGTCTCTGAATCTGACGGTATTTTTCCGGCGTCAACTGATAGATTCCAACACAAACCATCATACTTCCGTATCTAGTCATGATGTTGCTGGACACAAAACAACACATCTTTCTGCTGGTCTGTGATCAACACGAGCCACGTGAATGCAGGAGAGTAAGTCGATATTCAATGAAAAACAACATATGCATTAAGAGGTCCTTAAAGGTCGTTCTTTCATGAAGGCCGTGAACACATAATTGCATAGGTAGGAGTAAAAAAAATCAGAACAATTTCAAAATCCAATCGACCAATCACAGCGATAGAGGTCAAATTAATACCCTTCCACATATGACCACTCATTTTCCCGGTAGGTACAGACCCCTCAATAAATAGGGGTGTGGTTAATAAACATTAGAGAAAACCGAAAGGACAATCAAGAATTGACAATCCAGAGAAACACGTAACATTGGGTACATAACACACTAGACGAAGACAGACAAAGCAAAAGCCACAACACACTATGTGGTTGACACCACAATACATAACTAATTTTATTAAACATTTTGTTTAGAGATGCGTTTAATCCAACAATTCAGTAAAATCATGCATATAGAAAAATGGTAATTTCATTCAGTACAAGACATATACTTGTGTCAGATTATCACAGATTATGTTTGTACAACAAGATTTGATACAAACGTTGAAATGATAATAAAGTACAGTATCAATAGTAAACAATGATAAAGTTTGTATTGTCTGTTGTGGAGACACACACATGAGGCATAATGGAAATAAATTGTCGATCTGTAGATAGGTGTAATGTTACTCTTGCATTTTAAGCAAGTGCATCACTTCGCTTAATATCTGTGCAAGTTGTGCCAAGTTGGTTCATTTCCTTACTTTTATGAAAACGCGAATGTTATGCCATTTAATTTCGCATACTCCATAAAACGTTTTGATGAATAGTATTAACAGAATTCCAAATCAATATTAATTTATAGTGCTAACAGAAAAACTAATACAATCTAATTGATATATAATCATATATATCTCTAGGTAAAACTGTTATTTTCTATAAATGTGACAGACTGTTAATAAATAATACAAATAGCGCAATACGTTATTATCAAGGCAATAAAAATATGAAACATAAAAAATACCACACTATCGAACAGTTCAAAAATCTAATCGAAAAGTTGTAGGTATTGAGGAAAACTTGATTTCCCTAACACAGATATACATAACCACTCACATTCCAGATTTTCTACTGTCACTTTTATAAAAAAAAAAAAAAACATTCGTTGGGTTGTGTAGTCCGAAATCTGCCATCTTGGTAACCATATGATGTTATGCAAGTGTCTTCCACGTGGGAAAGTAAAATGTCAATGTAACCATCGCATATAACTGGATGATCACGACAACGCCAAGTCCTAGCTTAATATATCTAGTCTTCGTGACACTTTCTTTAATGGATTAGACATACAGAAAAAACTGTGTAAGATTCGTATTTCTATCATATGTATAAAAAACGTAAATATTCTATAATATAGTGCTTTACTATTACCTACTGTAACTAATATACATATTCTTGGCATCATCGACTATGGTTAAATAAGTATATTTATGTCATTTCTACGTGAAATTCAATGCAACATGTACGAATATGCATATAGTTGTGTAGCATTACATGCATGACTAACATGTATTTATTTTAATATAAAAATAAAATACTTCTTGTCATGAGCTAAGCATTATTGGTAACATAAGAGTATTGGAATTTTATGAGATACCACATACTACATGTCTTGTGTATATATGTTACACCAAAAAGACATGAGCTAAATATTATCTGAAAATTGCGTCTGATGAGGTTTTATAAGACATCACAACTGGCTTAATTGTTTTTATTTTTATACTCTGGCTACGTCACATCTATTCATAGGTCAATATTTATTGGTAGAATAATTCTATATAGACCGGTGACATTTTTAAACTCTGACGTTATTACATCTATTCCTGTAACTTTATTTATTTATAGAATGATAAAGATCAATCGTTTGTGGTGAAATAAATCTGTTGACACCCATTGGTATTTGTATAATGCATACTGCATCATTAAGAAGTGTTTGAAGATATCAAAGGGAGGTAATCATAATCTGTATATCGAAGAAGAACAGACAAAACAATGGCCAAAAGAAAACGTACAAAAGGACAAACAACGATCTACAAAATATACACATAAAACTAAAGGACGAGTAACACGAACCCCACTAAAAATCGAGGTGAACTCAGGTGCTTCTGAAGGGTAAGCTGTTCCTGCTCCACTAGTGGCACCCGTCGTGTTAGTGTGGTATCGGTTGTGTTTTTAAACTACAATCTAATTATAACGATTGTAATTAAGATTGAGCCTCGGTTGTGTAATGATAAGCATCACCATGCCTAGCATGAAATGGCACAGATTCATCCCCGATCTTCCTGAGTCAAATATCATACAATGGAAAGTATTGCTAAGCATCAGCTGCACAGCATAATGGGAAAGATTTGTTGACTCGGAGTCATGAGTGACAGGGTATGTCTGTATGTCTGTGGACTGTTGCCTAAGTAATCTATCACTATAAACGTCATGTACATCATAGATCATCACTGTAACCTCATCAACAAGGTACTATGTTATCGGTGTCACCGTCGAATTGCCCACATGGGGTTAAACAACAATTAGATTTTATTCACATTATTAACATTGAATAGAAAATATCTTTCTTTTTTTCTGTCACATTTCGATTTTGCCATAAGAACAATACAAATACAATTATCAAAAGAAAAGGTCAACAATTCCCCCAATAACAACAAAACGAACAATTGCCTCTCATCTTCACTCTCTGATTGCAAAAAGGTCAACGAGATATGACGTTGAATATCCAGACCATGGCTTGGGACAGGCACAACAATGTGGCGGGTACCACTGCGCAAGCCAACTAAGGCCTGTCGTAGCCGCGACCTCATGGTAGCTTGATTTTTGGACTACGTGCCTATCTATTAACACGACGGATGCCAAAAGTGGAGCAGGAACCGTTTACCCTTCATTCTGGAGCACCCGATTGTTTGTGGGGTTCATGTTTCTCGATCTTTAGTTTTATGCGTATGATTTGTAGATCGTTGTATGTCCTTTTTCTTTTGGCCATTGATTTTTTGATTTTTGCTTTGATGCTTACCACCACTTTCAGCAATATTTCAGCTATATCATGGAGACCTAACGCAATGCAGAACATACCAAGACTTGATACAACAATAGTTGATCAATACAGAAACAATCCACACGTGACACTCCCGCACATGGCGACGTGTACTTTATAAAACGTTATGTAATACTATTTGACAGATCGTAGGATTTCTCTAGTTTCCTTAAGCAATAAAACTGACAACGACTATATGACTGAAATATTGAAAGATAAGTGACATTCAACATCCATCATTTGTAACCATACAATTCTACTAAAACTAACTAGCGTATTTTTGTTTCATATAAATGACGCCTATAAATTGACAGCGAGGACATAAAATGTCTTAATATGAGAATTTATATTTTTGATTTTGTTGTTTTAACGCCACTTTCAACAATAATTCAGCTATATCATGGCGACTTGCTTTAGTGGTGGAGGAAGCCGGAGTACCTGGAGAGAACCACTGACCATGGGCAAGCAACTGGTAAACTTTATCACTTGCGGCTGCGAGTCGCGTGCACTCTTTTTGAAATTTACAAAGCCGGGCGCGAACCCACGCCGTATTGGTGATAGGCTTGCATGAGTTGTTAGATCCAACTTCCTAACTCATTGAGCCACCCGGGTCCCCTGAAGAAATAAAAAAAAACATATGAAATTAAAATTAATATCTCTTACATTATTTGTATAAATGATTTTATTTACAAATATCTTGAAAAATCTGATATAATATATAATAATATTTAATTACATTCATACCAGGTGACTTTCAAAAGTTTTCGTAAGTGTTACCCATCATTGTCGTCGAGTAGAGCCATGACTTGTGATATTTGAGTGTCTTTAAAGTTTTATATCTATCAAAGAGCTTGTTTGGTAATAATTATGTTGTAGGGTGACACATTTCAGCTGATTTTGTAATGTAGAAGTTACTTCAATATGAACCTATGCAAATTATACTATAATAATATGCTCATAAACTGTATGTCAAGTAAGACGGTTGGCTCTGATTTTAAATTGTGTGTGTGTGTGGGGGGGTAATTTAATGATCAGAGGAACAAATAATGTATTCCTGATACCTTTTCTCTAATTGAAATAAATAGTATTTGATACTAAGAATGTGCATTGATTGTATTGATAGCTTAGATGTCCTACACAGCACCAATAGCCGACGTATTCCTGTTCGTCCTACCAGTTCTGCCACCATTTTTGTTTTCCTTCTCCCCACGGCATCTGCAGATGTTCGGTCGATCACGCGTTTTTGTTTTGCTGTGAACATTCAACTGGAATAAACATGCTTTAATCTGCATTAAAATGTATTTTCTATTATCTTAACCTCTAAAGGTAGGATGTTGTATAAATAAGGGTGTTATACTCGTTACATCCATACCATACGATAATCAAAAGACATTTGAATTATTCAACAGATAATATTCTTAAGCTCGTTACTGCTAAAGGACATTTCACGATATACGATAGCAATGACAGAAATTACATACCAAAAGAAAGTGATTGTTATGTTAAATTGATCCGATCTATCTTAAAATGTCATTGTTATTATAGCTTCATTATCACACCGTCTGTCTTAGAAGGAATAAATGAAGCTTAAAATTAAAATGTGAACAAGTCTAGACTGCTTGTGAGAATACCGTATAATTCAGTGAGAAAAGACGTTGAATAATCTCAAGTCGTAATTGTAATTATTATGAATAGATGGCGCAAGAATTGATGGTGAAAGAATCGCCCGAAAGCGATATAAACCGGTGAACTTTGAACAATAGTTGTTTTATTTTCAATTAATAAACGGTTTGAAATACAATTTATAAGGCATTACCACTTTATTACCAACAGCCAATCACTTCAGGATATAGCTGAAATATTGTTAAAGTTGGCACTAAGCACAAATCAATCAATCAATCAATCAATCAATCAATCAATCAATCAATCAATCAATCAATCAATCAATCAATCAATCAATCACCGTTATCCAATCAATTAATTCTGGTCTATTGCTATTGCGTCCGTCGTTCACTACAAAACGAATGGGTTAAAACAGATTCAAATGCACTACTTCTCAACCAGCATGGCCATGTTCATAGCAATATTTAATCCTCCAAACATTACCAAAAACATTTCATCAGATCTGCGTGGCCTGGAATACGACAACGGTATTTAAAACGATGGGCGTAATGAACACTATAAACAAAGTTTGAACATACCAAAGAAGTAATCAGAATCCATAAATCGGAGAAGGATAGACAAATTAGACATTGCTCTGGCCAAATGAAGAAGGCAAACAATGAACGACAAAACACTACATAGAAAACAAAAGATTGCACAGCACGAATGTAACCTATTAATTGCGTTTAGAAGGAGCGACTTTCGTGATCTTGGTAATACCGTGTCAGATCTGCATATTCGTTTGTTTGTTTTCAATTATCAAAGTGTCTAAAGATTATTTAATTGAAATCAATGTCTACAGTTACCAATGATGACAAGTAACGAGTCTGAGTGATTACACGCACACAGAACAATTGGTTTGAATGTGTTTTTGTCGAATGTTAAAAACAGTCAAACCCATGTTGTTTGTCTTTGTCACAGGCTATTAGTACCATAATGATGATAATCAAACGAGATACAATCTCTCAGATTATGGAGGCGGTACATGTATAAAATATTTTTTAATGCATTTGTGTGTTAGGTGTATCGATTTTATTCCGTTTCTACGATTTTTCTATTGGACTTTGGTAGCGTAGGGTAGGGTATTAGCAAAAACATTTCATCAGGTCTGCGTGGTCTAGAGTAAGGAACGGTGGTGAGTGGGTTATTGTGCTTAACGCCACATCAACAATATTTCAGTTATATCGTGGAAGTATGTTTTATTAATGGAATAAATCGGAGTAAGCCACCGACATGCCGCAATTCACTGACAAACTTTATCACATAATGTTGTATCGAGTACACCTCGCATTAGCGGGATTAGAACTGACAACGTTAGTGTTGATAGGCACTAATTCCATAGGTAGTTATACATCCAACTATCATACGATCACAACCGCCCCTATGATTGGACTTTGAAACTATTCTGACAGTGCAGTATTTATAGTTTTTCATTTTATTAGATTGATAATCCAAAATATGCAGAATGACTGATAGGATCATAAAACCCATATCTTTATGGTGAAAAACGTTTCTTGTCTAATAGTTATTTATCTAAAAATGGTTGATTGTAAGATTTTATAGAAAGAATCGTATTCTCCCTAACCACTGTTAATGAACTTATTATTGATCTTCTTATCCGCTTCTTAAAAAAGCATTAAAATAAAAACAAGTTAATTACAGAGAGGACGTGATTTGTCGAGGAAAACATTATAGCGTTAATTAACGTCAAGGACAAATCATAAACTATTATACCCTTGGTAGCTCTTATGTCTTAATGATCTTGTCATTGCCCTGCGTGTTTTAGATTTTTTTTTTTCAAAAGTACAATAATTGCAGCTATCAACTACCATAGAAGGCAATAATAGAAGTTCAGTGACACACACTCACAATTTAAAGGTGACGAACTCAATGAAAAATAATAATTAAAATATATTTTTACCTACGAATAATAAATCTGGTGCACTTTATTATGAAATAAATCAATTAATAGAAAGATAAAGGGGGATTTGAAACAAGTCTTCCGAATGTGTTTTCCTGTTCTCGTCGTAATACGAGATGTTGTGAGGACATTGTGTCAGAATCTTCCCATTCACGAATTACTGGCCACAACACAAGCAAATCATAGGTTAATTTGCTCTGCGTGTTTTTTTTCTTCAAAATTACAGTAATTTCAGTTATCAACTACCCTAGAAGGCAATACTAGAAGTTCAGTGACACACACTCACAATTTGACGGTGACGATCTCAATGAAAAAAAAATATTTAAAATAGACTTTTACTTACGAATTAAACATTTAGAGCACTTTTACTATGAAATAGATCAATTATTGGAAAGATAACGAGGAATTTGAAACAAGTCTTCCGAGTGGGTTTGCCTGTTTCCGTCGTAATACGAGATGATGTGAGGACATCGCACTAGAAACCAAAATACGAAACTATATGTTCCAAATTACCTTATTAAATTACGACTATTAAAGAAGATGTTCTCATTCACGAATTACTGTCCACAACACAAGCAAATCATAGATTACTTTGATTAAGAGTGTCTGCGACCATTTTACGAAAATTAGATTTGATAATTTAAGCGAACAACCTGTTAGCACCTCATAAGCATACTCAAAATATTTCCTTGAAAATATAAAGATCTACATAACAAGCGCAAGACAAGAACCAGTCCCCAGTCCTCATACAAAATTCAAACAGAGTCTACATTCTTCCTCCATCGGTAATATTCAATGTTCAAGCTGAAATAATATAGCAACTATTTCGGAGATGGACATCAAGACTTATAAAACACAAAGAGAAAAACGACAGAGATCTGGGTTCAGGACAAATCCAAAAAAGTGGAGGTATTAAACCGGTCATTTGGATTCTACTCCACCCTTTTGATAAATACATCGGTCCAACAGATATAAACAAACATTCAAGACATACTTCCCTTCATTCATTACCACAACATGCGTTCACAGAAATGATGGCAACATAGACATGAACAGTACAAAATAAAGGCTCGGGGAATTCTGGAAGTCATATAAAAGATTTGTATAAAGAAAATTACATTTAGTAAACGTGTTCTATATCATATGAAAGAGATAAATATGCGGTAACAATTTCTTTGTGGTAAGAACAAAATTTACTTAATCAAGACCAACACGTGTGTTGGGTTAGCGAGGTTTAGCAGTGAACTATTCCCTCCACATGATGGTGCTATAAGGAGACATCATCGTCTAGCAATGAAACCGAGATAAAATGTACCATGTGCATAGTGAAAAGTATCAACTGAGCTGTTCAATATATGTTTCAAGGAGTTCGTTTCTAAATAGTGGATACAACTCACTGTTAATTGTAGCATGAATAATAGTCTTTGTGATACATTTACTAAACATAATACAGAAAATCAGGATTATTTTAAGACTTATAAAATATATGGCTTTCATATATCTTAGCTTTGAGGCGTACCTAATGACGATTATTTCAGAAACGCGTCGTACGAGCTACATTTGATATCTACATTAGTATATGTAAGATATACCCAAGGCGTCCACAACTATAATCTTGAATAAGCAACATGCTTAAAAATGGCAAATAGCCCATCATCAGAACAGATTCACAACAACTGGGATTAACAACAGTCTAAAAGCAATTCAGGTATCAGTGGAAAATATTTATTGCCTTTAAAATTCTAATAATTTCTGTAGAACTTGTTTACCAATCGACAAATTGATTAAGTTGTTGTGTAGCAATAAAGCAAAAATGTTGATTACATAAATTACTTCCTGGTCCAATCTAATTAAGATTAATTAGATCGCCAATTACTCGTCCTATTCTGCTATATCACCGGTATAAACATCAAAGAAAACCCAATCAGCAATTAAGTATATACCGGTGGTTTTAATCAGATTGTTCCTGACCAATCCAATTCAAATGTATATCACGTGATTGGGCCCATAAAGCTAATTTAACCCACCTTTATTTTAGTGAAGTATCTGGACCAAGGTCATGAGAGGTCATGTATTGGTTTTTTTACATGTAGGAGTATGTATTGTATCTCTTTATACGATTCCTCGATTAGAGTTTGGAAGAAGAGTTTGAAGATGCCAAAAGGGTAATCAGAATCCGTATATCGAAGACGAACAGACAACACAATGACCAAAAGATACCAAAAGGGTAATTAGATTCCGTATATCGAAGACGAACAGACAACACAATGACCAAAAGATACCAAAAGGAGGTAATCAGAAGCCGTATATCAAAGACGAACAGACAACACAATGACCAAAAGTAAAGGTACATTAGGACAAACAATGATCTACAAAACATACACACAAGTCTAAAAATCGAGTAACACGAACCCCACCAAAATCTGGGGGTGAACTCAGGTGCTCCGGAAGGGTAGGCAGTTCCTGCTCCACTAGTGACACCCGTTGTGTTAATCTAGTTACAAACCGGTGAAATGTTCCTACAGTATGGCACTTTTTGTTCTTTTTATTGCCACTGATTAAAATACAATTTCTTTTCTCTTTGAAGCTTGTGTGAAAAAGTAGTACACATGGAAGACAACTCCTAATTGCCAATAGAATTAAACCGACAATCAAAAAGAACATGGTTAGGTGTACATTTTTTTTTACCGTGTCCGATGACCAGTTTTGACATTCCATAATTACCAATCAATACACACCTGTCAAAAGGTAGTTGTGGGCGGTACTAAAAGGGAAATTTAAATTGGTTTTACGATTTTTGTGTCTGAAAACCTGTGATGGATGGTGGTAGCTGAGTTTGGCAGTATAACGGGGTATTTTTAATGAGGGAAAATGGGACAGACGAGAATTTTGGCGATAGGCGAGATTGGCGATAAAACGAGGGGAGATAGACCGAGGGAGCACTGTACTTGATATACTAGTGATTTTCTGCGGATACCCCGTTTGCCACCACCAACAAAACATACCTCTACAATATGACTGTAAGTGAATATTGTTGAAAGAGCCATAATTAATTATCCATGATCATAAAACCGTAGATACATGTACCTAATTTAACACACCACGTGCTTCTGGAATAACCGACTTTATCATTTGTTTATATATTTATTGCTGTTAGAGATCCAGTTATCATGAGGAGAGGATTGAGGTTTAACACCGGCACATTTTCATGCCTGTGGTATGCCAGGACAATGATTTCCAACGTCTTTCCTTGTCTTTTTGTGTTTAGTAGGTATATGTGAGAGGTACTTGTTCCTTTTGTTGATACTGGTGGCATTGTTGAACACCACTGTTTAGGCTATCTTTTCATAATCATATTTTATACGCTCATAGACACTTAATACACATATTTAACTTAGGTTTATGGTGTTTAACGTCACTTTCATTTATCAGTTATATCGTTACGGTCAGTCTTATTGGTGGAGGAAACCGGAGTACACGTTGAAAATCATCGACCTGTCACAAATAACTGACAAACATATTTGAACGCCGAATAATTGGACAAGCATTTTTGAACACCAAATAATTTAAAGGTCTTTAAAAGCAAGAACATCATTGGACCTATACCGGATAGACCAAATCTGTTACGGTTACCATGTTTGTAGTTATAATGTTAGATTACGAAAACGAATACTGACAATCCCCTTGAGAGAAACAAATATCACAATCCTTTATATTACAGTTATAACTAAATTAACATGACGGGTGCCACTAGTGGAGCAGGAACTGCCTACCCTTCGGTAGCACCTGAGTTCACCCCCAGTTTTTAGTGGGGTTGTATTACTCGATCTTTAGTTTATGTGTATGTTTTATAGATCGTTGTTTGTTCTTTTGTACTTTTTCATTTGGTTATTGTGTTGTGTTCTTCTTTGATGTACACATTCTGGTATCTTCAAACTCTTCTTATAACGAGAACATGCAAAGAAAATGTATCTCATCAGAAACAGGATATGCGGATCCTTCGCGAGCACCTTAATTCATCCTCGGTCTTAGGTAAAGTCAGTGTTGCACATCTCTTAAATGTTCTATGTTCTTGTTTGTCATTGTGCTGTGTCTTGTACCAATGTTTCTTGTGTCTCTGAATGGTCTTTTCGTGATTACCTCTTCGGTTTCCTCTAGATAGTGTTTATTTGTTAAACAAATAGTTATAAGAAATAAGTGCAAGGAAACTTTGACTATTTAATAGAAATATAATGAGATTCTTCACAATCATCTATTCTGATTTAAAGTCGAGTTAAGTATTCCAAATTAAATTGATAATTATTTTCGGAAAAACAGATTTATGTGGTTTCAAAATTATTAAATGGTTTCTTCTAGAGAGAATTATGATTACATGTAACAGGCTTGGTTAAGATGGTTTATGTATGGGTTTATTATTTTAAGCAAAATTGATTGAATATTACATGCCATTAATTAGCTTATTTCTGGAATTATTAAAATCTTTTATATTATATGGCGTCTAATAATAACCGTAAAAATAATTAATTTCTATTCAGCACTTAACTGACGAATGTACTTAGATTACAGTAAGGATTACATGGTGGTGAACATATCTTTCTCTGAATCGAAAAACACAGAATGGTATTAGAAAACATTAAAAAGGGTCCATAGATGCCGTAAACGGTAGGAGAAGTTATACAATAGCCAAAGCAAAAGGGGGGAACACGCATTGTAATTTCCATATTATATCTAATATATGATGTCAGTACCGAAGCTGCTTAGGTGATAGTAATAAAAATGCAGATATATAATTTAGTGCGCATGGCGCCTTTCCAATTAATGCTCATCAGTTATAATCGTGAACGCAAGTGTACCGTAGTCGCTTTTACATTTATCCAACCGGGACCGTCGTGGTCGTGATCATAGGCAGCTGGATTTACAACCACCTATGCAATCAGTGTCTATCATCACTAACGTTGTGGGTTCGAATCTCGCTGATGGCGAGGTGAACCCGATGCACAATTATGTGATGAAGTTGATCAGTAACTTGCGGTGGGTCGGTGGTTTTTTCCCTCGGGTATTCCGGATTCCTCCACCAATAAAACTGGCACGATACAGCTGAAATATTGTTGAAAGTGGCGATAAATACATTAACCCTAATGCTATTTATCTAATCATAGAAATACAGCATGCCACCACTACTGTTGTGAGTTGCGTTCTCGATCGTGACGAATTGTATTTGGTGCAACTTTATTGATGACGTTTGTTAGTGACATGAGTAACACGGGGAGTGTTTTTATGAAAACAGGAAATCTTTATCATTACATACTTTGTTCCAGTATTGTTATAAATACTGTTATAGTGACAACCGGAACCTTTGAACCGTAATGAAAGTGGGAGGTTTGGCGCCTTAAAATCTGATTCAAACCACCATTTCTTTGGAAATGCCTGTACCAAGTCAGGGTCATTGCGGTTTTATATAGTTTTCCGGTTGTTGACTGATGTTGTCTGTTTATATACTTATAAGTTTTGACTTTCCCTTTGGAAGATTGTTCGGAGTTCGGTAATTTTGTTATTACCCTTATTCACAATTACATGCGTTCACCCCAGATGTTTTTGGTAGGGTCCATGTTGTTTATCTGGTTAGTTTTCCGTCTTGTGTTGTTTGCTTTGTTTGTCTTTGTTCTGTGCCCTGTCCGAAATGCTGCATGTGTCCATTCCTGACTGCCCCTTTGATATTTCTGTATTTGGCACAGGTCAATGATTTCTAATGGGAAAAATATTTTTTCCACCAATAACACTGACCGCAATAGTTTAGCTGAAATGTTTGTAAGTGATTTTAAGCATACATAAAGTATAACATTACACGTATGGTCTGATAAAGGTTATTGAGCTATGTCAGTAATATCCATAAACAAAATAAATGTCATCTTGCTACTGTTCAGGAAATCAAGTCTCTGGGTCGTTTCCGGAATTAGACGCTTTGACCGTCTATATATTATGTTGTTACCTGATGCGTAAAGAGCACAACTGACGTAGATCAAACCTACGATGTAACTCAATCGAAAGTAATATGAAAATGACGAACGGTACTTGTCACAGCGGAGATTATTTTACGGGAATAAAATCGTTATAGAATTGAAACTGACAAGTTTCATATATCTTTTAAAATATCAGCTGGGAACACATAAATATAGTTTTTGTTTTGTTTTAAGTATGAACTGTTGATTTAAAAGAAATGTATTGATTGATTATTGCAATTAAATGTCAAATTAGCAGTATATTAATATGTATCGATAAATGAAGATATTAGGTAGAATGGTGATAATAGTGAGAGGTTATGAGGTAGAATGGTGATAATAGTGAGAGGTTATGAGGTAGAATAGTGATAATAGTGAGAGGTTATCAGGTAGAATGGTGATAATAGTGAGTGGTTATCAGGTAGAATGGT
>MJUT01024964.1:46754-59681 GCA_002080005.1 Gigantidas platifrons
ATGGTGATAATAGTGAGAGGTTATGAGGTAGAATGGTGATAATAGTGAGAGGCTATGAGGTAGAATGGTGATAATAGTGAGAGATTATTAGGTAGAATGGTGATAATAGTGAGAGGCTATGAGGTAGAATGGTGATAATAGTGAGAGGTTATTAGGTAGAATGGTGATAATAGTGAGAGGTTATTAGATAGAATGGTGATAATAGTGAGAGGCTATGAGGTAGAATGGTGATAATAGTGAGAGGCTATGAGGTAGAATGGTGATAATAGTGAGAGGTTATTAGGTAGAATGGTGATCATATTGAGAGGTTATGAGGTAGAATGGTGATAATAGTGAGAGGCTATGAGGTAGAATGGTGATAATAGTGAGAGGTTATGAGGTAGAATGGTGATAATAGTGAGAGGTTATTAGGTAGAATGGTGATAATAGTGAGAGGTTATGAGGTAGGGGACGTCATTGCCACAGATAAAAGTGAAGAAAATAAATGAGAACCAACGGAAATATTTGCTTTGTAACATGCCATCATTAATAATATGTTCGCTAGTGTTTACTTTCTATCCCCAATTCTACAGAAAACAGTTGCCAGATATACTTACTAGTTTATCCAAAACAATCTCTATATTTGAAACAAAGAAAACGCATTTCAAAGACCTAATTACTGTAAGTATATTATAACCTTTTAACATAAGCTTTTCAAAAGTAGTGATTACTTAGGAGAATGCCAGACCTAATACGTAAAAGCTCTTGAGCAAGGATGAAATATAACCTTTTTTATTAGATTACTGGAGGTTTAATTATACTTCTATTAAGGCAAATGAGATCTTCATAACAACAGTTCATTTTAGTACATGTTTTTCGTAGTTCTTGGAAATGATAGCCTTGATATGAAACTTGTTTTCAGATATGGGCAAAACAACATATATGATTGTGAAAATACATCTATTTTTTCATATGCTCATCGTAGCCGTTGTGGTTGTAGTCGTTTGGTAGTTGCATTTACAACTGTTTATG
Source organism: Gigantidas platifrons (assembly GCA_002080005.1). Taxonomy (NCBI): domain Eukaryota; kingdom Metazoa; phylum Mollusca; class Bivalvia; order Mytilida; family Modiolidae; genus Gigantidas; species Gigantidas platifrons. Next base: position 47,766 of record MJUT01024964.1, read on the forward strand.
CAATCAGTGCCTATCACCATTAAAGTTGTGAGGTGTATTCGATACAACATTATGTAATAAAGTTTGTCAATGACTTGTGACAGGTCGGTGCTTTTCGACGGGTACTTCGGTTTCCTACCAATAAAACTGACAGGCACGATATAACTGAAATGTTGCTTGCTGAAAGTAGCGTGAAAAACTCTAACCCTAACGCATTAAGTATACCATGAAAAAATGTAAGTTTTCTATAGACATGTAATGATAGCAGTATTTTACTTTAGGTTTCTTTGACTTAACTGAGAAAGAATAAAAAAAATTGAGTTTTTATAATATTTTTTTTTCGATTGGACATTGGAAGAGCTACAACCGTGTGGATTTTCGTTTTTCATTTTATTACTAGATATATGTTTTTCTACTAAGGTATGACGTATCTTGTATATGGAGTGCCTACCAGTATAATTTATGGTGATAACAAGCTTTTAGGAGCGTTAATTGTGGATGTTTACAGTAATTTACAAGATAGCGATTTTCATTCAGTACTTATTTGTACCTATGATTGAATATAATACAAACGACTGTCAGGTTTCGTTAATTACGTCAGAATAAAATGCCAGGGGCTCACCAGAGGACGTTATCGGTGCCACTAACTGGTCGATTGTTTTATACACATATGCAAACCATATCAGACATACCACTGGGATTTTAACTGGAGAAACACGACGGGTGTCATGAGTGGAGCAGGAACTGCTTGCTCCTCCGAGGCACCCGAGTTCACCCCGGTTTTTAGTGGGGTTTGTATTAGTTTTTGGGTGTAATGTTTTGTAGATCGTTGTTTGTTCTTTTGTTCTTTTTTGTTGACCATTGTGTTGTCTGTTCTTTTTCGATTAACAGATTCTAATTAACCCTCCCCTCTGGTATCTTCAAACTCTTCTTCCTATCCCTCATTAAATATACCCCAAACACTGTGCAGTATAATGAATTGCTGTCTGACATTTTCACGGTGTTGGTACCTTTCTTTCTTTGATCTTGTTGTTATCCTCCGCCCAGTAGTCGGTGATGCAACACGGACATGATTTATTTGATATATTTTTTTTAAATTAGTGTAAACTATATTTTTATTCAACAAAAATACATATAAGACATAACATTATGATATACATAGAAAGGGATTGGAAAACAAGTGTAAAACACTTATACAAATTCCTCTCCCGAAATTGTTTAAAATTGATAGTTAATAGATGCAACAAGATGAACTGAGAGCTAATGCTCACTTATGACACCCCCGCATATATGTTCAATATGTATAAAAACCAACTATGTCGGCAAACAGGAAGTGGGAATCTGACGGATCCAAAAACGCTTCCCACAATATGGCATACCTATATGAAGCTTGTGACCAAATATCAGATTTCTACCATCAATAGTTGCTGAGAAAAATATCTTGGACTGACGGAAGGAAGGACGGACGGACGGACGGAAGGACGGAAGGACGGACGGACAGGAGTAAAACAGTATGCCCCCTCCGGTGGAGCGGGGGTATAATAATTATTAAAACTAATGTTCACTAACCCCATGAATAGGTGAACTTAGCCGATATTTCATCTCCTGTGTAGGCCTTTTGATTGTCAGTCTCCTAAATACTTTTAGATTATGTGCCTTTCTAATCTGTTGACATTTAGCGTATCTGATAAAGGTTATTCCAGAAAAACGTGGTGTGCTCTAAATTAGATATCTACATTTTTATTTTTTGTTATTGTACTATATACAAACTTTGTACATTGGATATGATGTTTTCCTGAGGCGTTCATGCAGATTATCTATTACATACACCTGGTCTCTCTTATGTGTGGATGTTCGTGTTTACCGATCTGTTATTGTATTTTAATTTTTCACTATATTCCTCACTGAATGCTGTTTTGTCTATTTTGATTGTGGTTTCTTGTATTGTTCCCACCGATTGAAATTTTACTTTGATATTGAACCTGTGCCTCTTCGGGGTTTTCACGTTAAATGATACAGAAGAACATGAAAGGATAGACACAGTTATAAACCAATGTTAATTTATTTTTATGAAATAGTTCGTGGAAGGTACCGTTTGTATGTAGGTTTAAAATTGTACATTATTTTCGGAAAGAAAAAATATGGAGAGCGATTTCGAGGCACAATATGCAACGCAAATAATGTTACCCATGTTAAAGCAAATTACAAACCATGGCTTCTATAAATTATTTGGATTCTAATAAGCAAAATCCATTTTTTTATCAGTGGAAAAAAGTATCATTTAAAAGGGAATAATTACATTACTTCCGTTTTTCATTGAAATGTTACAATATGATTGGTTATGAAGTGGTCACATGATTATGAAAGAGATGTTTCACATCCAAATGAAACTCAAACCCGAACTTGCACGTGCCTCCATGACGACGTCAGATGTAAACAATCAATGGCGTAGTAATATCCAACAGCAAATAATCTAACACAAAAAAAAATTCACAACGAAAAATTCAACTATATTAAATTTTGGTGTGATTTAAATATAATTATAAGAATTGAATGCATTCTTTTGAAGTTTCATTGGGGTATGAAAGCGTTGATCGAAGCACATTTTCAACATGAAGCGCTACCGCGCTTTATTGAAAATGTACTTCGGTCAACGCTTTCATACCCCAATGAAACTTCAAAAGAATGCATTCAATTCTTAAATGCATGTCATAACAAAATCTACTAACTTTATGTTTACAGACCGGCATTTTCTAATGAAAACGTTGACATCTCAATTTGTGTCATTGTGTGGTCTGTTCTTCTGCGATTTACGGATTATGATCACCTCTCTGGCATATTCAAACTCTTCCTACTCTAAAAAGTCAAATGTGGGAAAACAAATCGTAAAATAAATCAGTAATCAGGTGTCTATGTCATCAGTGTTAAACAGAAACGACAGCAATTAATAATAGTCAAAATCAAAAATGGTTATCTTAAGTATTTTGTACGGAAATCAAATAAATATGTAAAGTAACAAAACGAACATCTTAATGCTTGTATTCACCATAAGATTGTATTATAAATACACTAAATCACATAGGAATAGTGTATACAATTTTTCGACAATACGCATGTGCGAGGTAAAATATAAGAATGCATCATAAATGTAATAGTAACCGCCACTATATAGCTGAAATATTGTTGAAAATCGCTTAAAACACCATCAAAACAAATAAACAATGTAATAGTCACATAACGATAAATATGTCCTGACCAAATAGCTTAACTCTTGAATGCCTATCAAAATAGATTTTGTCTGAATGCCACTAGGGAGAACAATGGTGTAGAATCAAGAATAACAAAATCACAGTATCAAAGTCCAAGGACAGACATGTTAACAAAAAGTCAATATCGTGAGTGTCCATCATTGATATTGATGACAGATTGTAGATGACTTCTAACTGACATAATGATGTGCTAAATTACGGTCTGTAGACAGTCAATCTAATTGAAATTAGGCGTTTGTTGGATGTTTTTCTATGTCGATATGTTAACATCTGATAACATCATGTTTGAGGTCACTGCTAGTAAGCTTTCATTCATCCTTGACCGTCAAGTCATATGTTAGAAAGTTCAATATATTATCCAAACAACCAATATCTCTCAGGGTGCGCTCAGTTTTAATACCTTGATAATCCACTCTTGTATGGATTGTCGGAGATCAGCCACAGTAGTGTTTTAGTGTCTGCTACGGACGCAGATGTTCAAATCATCCAAGATGTGTTGGATAGGATTCAAGTTAGGTAATCTTAAATGATGATACCCTATGGCATCAATGCTCTGCTACTGTCGGAAGGCCATTATATATGTGACCTTTTTGTTGTCCTGCTTTCAACTGCTGAAATATAAAGCCATGACTACTCTTGCTCAACATTAACAAATTAAATACGGGGAAAAAATAAAATAAAATTAAGGTAAACAAGAAAACAAAGGTACGTTTCTTTTATCATTTATCCATAATACAGAAAATACTTTCAAAACATCACCCAATGATAAGTCATGCACTCTTTAAATTCCATTGTCAGAGAGTGGGACTTTCTTAAGACATATCTCTACACTGTCCAGCGTTGTCGACCATCTTGAATATCCGACTAACAATAGACAGAAAGAAAAAGCTTTGCAAAGAAAAATCCAAGTAGTGTACAATGTGCTTGTTTTTCTGCAAAGTTTAGTTTCGTTTGATCATATGCTTTCTAGTATGATTTTATGTTTCGTGTGCAATGACTAAGAATGATGACGAGGGTCTATACGACTATGATAACTAATTTGGATCTGGATTAGATTTGGCATGTTCTGCCATTCACAACTATGCCTCCTGCTACCATTACATTTGACTGCTTTACGCGTCGTCTTTATAAGTAAACACAGATAGAGATATCTCAAATATATCTATTTCTGTTTGAAATGTAAATTCTGAACAGTACTTTAACCTTATTTATGTGTTTAATAGAAAATAAATCTACCAAGAGACGACTTAACAGTCCTACAAATTTGATTAACTTCTCGTAAAATATTTCATTTATTATGGCGAAATAAAATGTTGGAAATGTTGTTCAATACCATAGATCTAATTTATTATATCTTAAACTATATTCCCTGGCAGCTCATCATTGATTTCTCTTGATTTCTTTATTATTTTTCCCTAATTTATCAAACAATCATAGAAGTTCTTTTTTTCTTTTCAATATTCACTTATTTCAAATATTATCACAATTAATCATTAACTAATATATTACTAAACCACTATCAAATTTCATCTTCTTTGTCATTTTATACCAGAGAGTGATGGACAATGGAGCGAAATGTAAAGACATAAAAAAACAAAACTATTTTTTTTTAAAGTTATAAACAAGGTCTCCAAATAATTAGAGTTACCAAATTAGACCTCACATGTACAGTGTGATATGAACGTGGCATGTACAAAATGTATGGTTGATATTTGACCATTATAGTACCTAAAGTCAAACATTTAATTGTAATATCATAATACTTATATCAATAAAAGCTAAAATAAAAAAAATTAAAAATTTAAATTAAAAAAAAGCAACAAACAGTTGCAGCTCTTTTGATACCAGTCTATTCATGCATTTATCGACCATTCAAAAATATATCGAACACCAGACTATCTCTGACTTATATTTCCTTTTAGCCCCTATTACAGTAAAATGGTAAAAAAAAGACCTCACTGTCGGCACAGTTCCAAAATCTAATAGAAACATTGTAGAAAGAGTCAAAATCTATACCACTAACACACAAATACACGACCATTCACTTCCCTGGCTTGGTACAATAACCCTAACACACAAATACATGACCACTCACTTTCCTGGCTTGGTACAATAACCCTAACACACAAATACATGACCACTCACTTTCCTGGCTTGGTACAATAACCCTAACACACAAATACATGACCACACACATCCCTGGCTTGGTACCATAACCCTAACACACAAATACATGACCACTCACTTCCCTGGCTTGGTAAGGGGTCTTAAATAAAGTAGCGGCATTAGGTTAGTTATATGGCACCAAGCCTCCCCTCTTAGTAGAATGGTTCGTCATAAATATTGCTAAAATATTGGTGGTGTGAAGTTAAGCCACAATCAGGTAATATATCATTTATACCATTGAATGTATAAACAGTGAGTGAGTGAGTGAGTGAGTGAGTGAGTGTTGCTTTGGTCCAACTCAGCAATTTTTGCTGCCATATCATGGAGAGAACAAGTTGATTTTCAATGAGATGATAATGAGGTCCGCTTTGTACTAGACCAAACTATTTAGTTGGATTTGTATAGTGCTGGCTCACTCAAACAACAGTGCACGGATGGACATGTTGCCCACTCAGACAGATTATCCCGGTTCCGATGCGGTTCACCAATTGACATACAATGGTTAATGTTAAAACTTTATAAAGTCATAACCAGAATAAAACTCATAACCAATATACTTATTCAAATGGAAACTACATTAATTGATAAGATTTATGACAAGCGTTTTAATGTTAGTTTACAAATGGTCCAGTATTCTGTTTTCTAGTAGTAATGTTGCAGATTTCCCTGTCTAAAGGTGTTATGTATCACAGTTGACACGCAATTGTAATGTAAACTCTGTATATGTTTCTATACAGAGAGGTTCATTTATCGGTTAAGTGGAACAATCAAGTTTACAAAGAAATCCAATAAATCATCACTATCATCACTGCAAATGTTCCTGTATCATTACTGTATATGGGGTTTAATCCGGCCACATTTTTGGGGCTGTCCCAACCAGGACCTGGATTTCCAAGTCATATGTCGTTGTATTTCTGCATTCAGTGAGTTAAGGTGAGATGTTGATGTTTGTTTTGTTGATATTTGTGGAATTGTTGACCATTACTGTTTAAACTTGTTTTCATAAATGTCATATCTCAACTAATATTAATAACTCTTCCGGGGTTGCAAGTTTGAATTTATGATTATTTCTGGTAAAATATATCAGACTTCACAACGGGTGCTAGATATATAACAGGAGAAGTTACTTCTCTAGATATTAAGATTAATATAGATATTTATGTTTTGTGATGTTCAGTTCCAAGTCCATGTGAACAAGATATTCATTGTGACTCTTTACAATGTGTCGTCGTGGCCGTAATCATATGGTAGTTGGATTTACAACTACCTACGCAATCAGTGCCTATCATCACTATATGTGTGAGTTCGCATCTATATAAGGATGAGGTGTACAACATTATGTAATAAAGTTTGCCAGTGACTTGAGACAGATCGGTGGTTTTCGCCGGGTCCTCCAGTTCCCTCCACCACTAAAACTGCCCGCCACGATATAGCTGAAATATTTTTGAAAGTGTCGTTAAACACCATCAAACAAATAAACAAACATTGTGTCTCTTTACAATGTGCCCTATATCAGGAACAGAAGATTTCAATTGTTTAAGGGTTTCTTTCTTGTCATCGTTTTCCATGAAGTAGCAAATAGTTTGCAATGGATCTTCATTTAATTAAAATATAAACAGTATTAATTAATTATTACTTATGGATTATGGAGCCTGTTGCTTTATGTTTTGTTATGATAATTTGCAGATAACCATTTGAGACACCCGAAGGAACTTTCAATAACAGACAAACTAAAGATGTCAGTGGACACAAGACACAGAACGCAGACAAGAAAACAAAGAACTAAATAGATGAGCATCATTGATCCACCATATGATATGCATGCTATATTGTTGGTTTATGCATATTCATCTTTATATATGCCGTATACAATGATAATTTTATTATTAATGGTATATTCTGAATGAATGAATCAACCAATGAATGAATTTTATTTTCATAAACCAAATACATATAAATACTCGGTAATAATGTACAACATATTAAATTTTGTACATGTGTGGAAAAATTCAATTACATTAACCAGCAGGTGGGACTTACCATCTTTATAAATTTACATAGTTTTTCAAATACAACAACATTACATGAAGAAAATAACTCCTTAAATGTGAAGGTATTGACATTAATACAGCGATAACTCGGTAAATATTTGTCCCTTTCTTGTTTGAAATAATTACATGACATTATATAATGAAACTAGTCACCTATATCAGCAGAGTCGCAAATATATGACACAATCTGTCAGCTCTTGATACATTGTGCCATCTTCCCGTCTCTACTGGTAATCGGTGACCACCAAATTTAAATTTACAAAACTTGACCAATAGTAGAATAACTATTTTGATCAAGCCAAATATTTGACATTCCACAATTATTAAGTATATTTTGAATGAAATATGACCATTTGTTTTCATATCCATAGTTAATCAAATTTATATACATTAACTTGTACAGTAAATAAGATAGTTTAAATTATTTTCCGTTTAGTATTCATTCTACACCAAAATCTTATCATACAAACTTTCAGTATCACAGGAATCGGGTACCTTCTTAACTCATCATATACCATAAAATTTGGAGTGGATTGTTTTAGATGTAACATTAGTTTACAAAAACGCAAATGAACTCTTTCAATAATATCAATATTTTCAAAACCCCAAATTTCTGAACCATACAAGAGTATTGGTAAAATAGTTTTATAAAACATATCAAGCTGGCACTCGATAGATTATGTGTGCTTTCTACACTTTTGGAGTAATCCATACATGACCTTTGTCGCTTTTTCTTGTAGGTATTTTCTGGTGGTTAAAAAGGATCCACTTCTTGCATAAAGATATTTGTAGTCTTTTACAATTTAAATTTCATTGTTATCAATCTGAAATTTCAAATTGTTTGGAATTCTTCCTTTTGAAAAAAATAAAATCATAGTTTTCCGAGCATTTATTTTTAACTTCCCCTTTTTGCAGTATATAGAAAATTCATTTAGCATAATGTGTAAGTCATCTCTAGATTCTTATAACAAAATTGTGTCATCTGCATATAAAAGTATCAATATTTGAAAATATATCATTTGCTCATTTTCAATGTGTCGACTGATTGAATCAAATCGTTCAAATAAATTGAGAACAGTAAGGGGGAAGATTGTCACGATGTCTAACTCCTATTTCGCAGGCAAACATATCGGATTTTTCATTGTTATGCACTATGCATGATTTTGCATCGGAATACATGTTTACAACAATTCTATAAAATTTCCTATTAATGTTAATCTTGATAAGCTTGAAAAATAACGAATTTCTTTGAACAAAATCAAACGCCTTTTCAAAATCGATAAAAAGCACAGTGAAGTTTTTTCTTCATTACACAAGGTAATTCAAACAAAGCATATTAAGAAAACATGTGGTCAGTTGTAGAATAACCATGTCTAAAACCAGCCTGATTTTTATTTAAAATCGTGAATTGTCCAAAGTATACATTTAATCTGTCATTTAAAATTTAGGTGACAATCTTTCCAATACAAGACAAAAGTGTTATAGGTCTGTAATTCTTTGGATCTGATTTAACTACCTTTGTCTTTAAATATTGGTATCACATTTCCAATAAGTCACACCTCAGGTAAAATACCTTTGTCAAATATCAAGTTAAATATATGTACATAAATGTCAATCATACAATCTAAAGACGAAGAGATGTACTCGTTAATTATTAAATCATCACACGATGATTTATTATTTTTTGAGATTTTAACAGCTTTCTTCATTTTTTGTTGATATTTTACCATTTAACATTTCATTATTACTATCTACATGACTAATATTAATATTCTCTTGCTATAATATTTGTTCTGCAATCAGGATAAAAAGAAACTAATTGGTGAAATAGTAAATCCTCATTTTGAATAATACACTAGTAATTAAATCTCCTTGCAAATCAAATCTTTGAGTTTAGGACGAACTGTAATATGTACTTCTGGTGTTCTCCCAGTACCCATGGTGCCTAAAACTTCTATGCAATCATCTTCAATCATGATTTCATTGCAACTTTCATAGTATTTTCCTCGTTTAACGTTGAGATCTGGGCTGTGTGATAACAATTCAATTTTAGTATACCATGCGTCATTGTGAACGGTGCTGCCCTTCGTTGTTATGCCGATAACAAGAGTATTGGCTGATGCGAAGAAAGGTACATTCCACATCACAACTACACGTCTCTTCAATTCATTCAACGACCAAGACATCAACCCGCTTGTTCCCCTCATTGAGAACCCATACTTGTGAGCAATCTATAAATATAAAACATTTCCGTGTTATCCATATATAGGCATGGTACATATCCCATATTACTATAATTATTTATTAAGAGCAAGTGCAACATGACCTGAGAGAAGAGCGATGGATAGGCTACTCATAACGTCATAATGTTTTCGTTTAGAACAAAATGTAACGTCTGTGTAATTTATGGACACTGAAGGAACACATAACTTTAATTTTTTTTCCAAATTTCTGTTACTCGTATAAAACAAAGGAATTACCATGTATAATAAGGCTTTTCAAAATATTGCATGACTTCCCTCCTTGATATGGAAAGGGTCATGTATTAATCTCTATTTAGCAGTGCTCCCTTCAATGGTATTATGTATGCATACATGTTAACTTATATTTTGAATGTCTTGATGTAGGAGCTCATTGTGTTGGTGGGAATGATATTTATATCATACGCATTACATAAACAACACAAAAGTCTTCATACGGTGACAAATAAGACAGACGATAATATTTCCTTCTTTTGTGAGTTTTTTTCATATTTCCTTTACCTTATCACGATATGCATGAAAAGAAAGTTTAAACACTGACATGAGTTATTAGTTAAAAAAAAAAGGCACAGATATCAAATTAGTGAGGACGACGCGTTTCTGGAATAACCTTCACTTGGTGCGTTAGATATATATATATTATTGAAATTTACAGTTCCTAAATAATGTAATTAGTTGTAAATCTAAGTTTCTCTCCCGTAGTCATAGGTGACCGTAGCTAAGGTTCTCTCCCGCAGGCATAGGTGACCGTAGCTAAGGTTCTCCTCCCGTAGCCATAGGTGACCGTAGCTAAGGTTCTCCTCCCGCAGGCATAGGTGACCGTAGCTAAGGTTCTCCTCCCGTAGCCATAGGTGACCGTAGCTAAGGTTCTCCTCCCGTAACCATAGGTGACCGTAGCTAAGGTTCTCCTCCCGTAGCCATAGGTGACCGTAGCCGATTTTAGCTATCCTGTTTAGACCAATTGGCTTACTTGATCCAGAAGGCTTTTAGATTATTGTCTTTCCAATCTTTTGATCATGAGCGTACCTGACTATGCCAGAAATTCGTCGTGGGCACTAAATTATATCTTAAAATGATTATTTAAAAAGTGGTGTTGAACAATCCATCAATATTAACAAAACGAACAACCTCCTCCAATCTGATGAAATCACATCTCTCACTTGCTTCCATGCACTGATATGTCACGATGTGCTCCCACAACTCCACACATGGAAGCAAGTAAGAGATGTGATATTAATAATATTGAACCACCTCTCACCTCAAACCATTGCAAAAAATGTCCACAACATATGGCGTTAGATATCCATGTCCTTGATTTAAGTAAACTAAAACAAATAGCCCTACTCACTGCAAAAGTAAATATAGAGAACAAATATGTTCAATAAATGTCCTTATTTAGTTGCAATTCAATCTAGTGCAACTAGTACTATTCGCCTTACTAAAACAAGTGTCTACCTATTATTTATAAAAACGATTATGTAGGTACTTTTAGATATTACTGGGTTCACTTCCAGTTTTAGGTGGAATCCGTGTTGCTGATCTTCTTAACTTTCTGTGTGATGTTTTTGTTTTGTTTTCTTTGTCTTCGACTTGTGTCTTGTGTACTCAGTGTTTCCAGTTTCTCTGGATTTTCCATTCTTGGTTGGTCTGTTGGTTTTCTCTAACGTTTTTTTTTCTTTAAATTTAGTTTTAGTTATAGGACACACACATATTAGCAAATGTATCTGCTTTTGTCACCATAATTATAAAATTGAAGATTTTTCACAATTTTATTCCATTTTTACCACTGACGTCCTAATAGTACCGCGATTTATCACACAGCCAAGAAAAAAGCTTTAGATGTGGAAATTCAATGCAAACGTAAAATATAATCGTGCATGTCGGTGGGTTTGATTTTTCTAACTAGAAAACATAATAAATACTTACAAAGTACATTGATAGATGTATGTTCATTAATTTTCGGTGGTGGAGGAATGCAATTTCATCAATGGGTAAGGTAGATGTTATGGATGTTTAAAACTACTTTCAGCGATATTAAGTTTTATTGGTGATGAACATCATCAAGTCACTGACACATTTTATGAAATTTGACGGGTACATAGGTATGTTCCGTCTGTCGAAATCAGAATCCCGCCCTTTTCCTATTCACGACTCTTATTAGCAGTTTTGTAACAAGACCACCACTCTTTA
>MJUT01024964.1:60052-73518 GCA_002080005.1 Gigantidas platifrons
GGTTATCTGGTAAAACGCAGACAATATTACAAGGTGTGTGTAAGCATATCAATATTACAAACGTGAAGCAATGTGATTACCACAGCTTCTCTTTTTCCTGGTGAAACACTAATAGGAGGCTTGGATAGACAACCAGTATTGACGGTAACTTGTGGTAAACTAAGCTCCATATATGTCCAGTTCTGAACAACTATTCCACAAACGATGATGTAACTTTTATTCATTAGAGATGAAAGGGAAATTCCTGCTAATGACCTTCCAGGTTTTGTCGAATCCTCCATTTTCTTTTTCATTTCCTCCCAATTAGTAATTCTTCCACCTTTGATGTTAGCCATTGTATTTGTGATAATTCACGATCAGATCTAAAACGAAAAATAAAATAACTTTAAAACCCAGACGCGAAGCCAGGACTTTTCAAAAGGAGTTTCTGGTATAAAAAAGAAGGGTTGCGTGCTAATTTCAGACATAGTGTTTCAAATTTGTCCTAATATTTTTTCTATGATATGCCAAGAAAAAGCGGGAATGTTTTAAGTTAATAGGCAAATTTTAGTATCTTAAAATTCTTTTCTCCATATTTTTTTTCATTTGGGGGTAAAAACTCATTGGCATGTTGTTGCACGTGTTATTGTCCTGAATGAAATACGTGACGCTGTACATTAAACAACAAAACAATCAATTAAATGAAGATCAAATTATGGCTATAGTCCGTTTGACTTCTATAAAACCTACTGAAAACAATTCTTAAAAATCCAGTTTTGAAATCAACAATTGTTTTTCAAGATGTATATTAATATATGATATATACGAACTGTGACAATTAATTTCAAAAATTTTGGTCCATTATTAAAAAAGTTTCTCATTAGGTCTCTATGTTAATTATATTTTCTGAAGTGTAAAAATTTGCATGGAGTGAGTACAAATAGTGTAAGAGCCCAGCCATCAAAACAAAATAACAGACATGTGCTTTCAATGTATATTTCATTGTACCATGTGACATAGAACATTTAAATATTAAAAGGCTACTCATCAACTGACCATTAAGGTGATAGTCAATTGTTATTGATGTCCATTGATATTTAAATGTCCTATGTCACATGGTACAGTCTGTTATTTGTACCCACTCCAGCCAGATTTTTACACTTCAGAAAATATAATTAACATAGAGACCTAATGGATAACTTTTTTAATAATGGACCAAAAATTTTGAAATTAAATTACAGTGTTCGAATATATCATATATTAATATACATCTAGAAAAAAAATTGTTGATTTGAAAACTGGATTTTTAAGAATTTGTTTCTGTAGTTTTTATAGAAGTCAAACGGACTATATCTCTAACAAGAAAGCAAAATAAATACCTAGCGAGTTGCTATGATTGTAAAATATCAGAGTTCTTTGTTTTTAAAACAATATAACAGACTTTGATAAAGTAAGAATGTAATATAAAGTAAAATGAGGGAATTTTTATGAAATAAGATATTGATTTCTACCCGTAAGTGCATGTACAGCTATGTGTAAATATTACTTAAATATTACCTGTTGCACTGATAGCAGATTGACAGTTACACGTAAATAAAATGCATTTTACTTATACTAATAAATTATATACCTGATTATCGGTAATTTGTTACAGTTTCCTTTGATCCTTACTACCCGATAACTTTAGTAACAACGTTCAGTTGACCACCACCTAACCCGAATAATCCAGTCGTTATATTACGCTCCCGCTGGTCGCTACCTCGTCCAGCGATAGGGCGTGGCGATAGAGGGCGCAGTATTATTCGAGTTAACCACCAACTCGTGATACTAGAAATTATTATATGACTATAAATATCCTAGATACTGATTGGACAAAACACTACTTCACTCTCCATTTCAAAATGTGATGATCACCGCTCAAAAGTGCTCGCGAGGTTAACATTACTTTTGAACACTGTAGCGTGTACCCAAAAATAGTAACAGGGAAAGTCCAGGTTGCTTATTTTGATAATGTATTCTCTGATTGGATTGAAGAGTTCATTTCGAATGATTTATAAACTTTCTCTTTTGCGTAATTGTATTTAAAATGCATACGATTGTCAACAGCAGATCGAGGGGATATTATAGTTTAGGGGAAGGAATCGTCAATAGGTGCGTTCGGAGTACTGCCGTAGGTAGCAAGACAACATGACAAAACAAATTAACACTAAGGAAATTCTAAAAACTTAAATATTACTACAAAATTAAAATTATTAAGCAACTCAGACTCCACAAAAAAACAGATTTTGGAGCAAGTGCAGATAAAAGTCCTCATGTTTTTTTCATCACCTGTAGAGTTGGTCATGATAGAGAAAAAGTAATTGCGATGACTATTACAGTGAAGAAAAACCCCCAAAATATCACTAACTTCGGATTTACTCATATAATAAAACAATTGATGACTTTGGATTTCAGTTAATACCACGATTTATCAACTGAGGACGCATCGGCCGAGGTGATAATCAGATCTCTGGGGTTGATAAATCGTGGTATTAACCTCATCCAAAGTCATTAATTGTATATTATCAGCTGTTGGTCATTTGTCATGCGCGGTCTAACGTGACGTCACTAAATCTTTCATTAAAAAAATAGTTAAAACACAACAAAAAATCACAAAGCTGTGTTAAAATTGTGAAATTACCGATAAAAAAGTTATTAGTATTTTTGTTCGCCCTTCCAGCTCATCTGATATGGACCTGATAATGCTTGTCTTGCGAAAAAAATACTAATAATTAATATTTCTTCGAATAATTCTGTATGTATTTATATAATACCAATTTGGAGATAACTTTTAAATTTGTCAATTTCAAAATGGTTGTCCTCAAACAAAGATAAGTAAAGGAACGTCTCAAAGTATCCACTGTTATTTTTACATCACTACGTGAGAAAAGTAGGAAGCAACTGAAGGCATAAAAAGCTGTAATTCGAAACACAGACAATACAATGTTCAAAAGAAACGACGAAGAGACAAACAATGGTACGATAGAACACTATACAGACAACTAAAGACAAAACCTACTAAGAAAAAAGGGGGGCGAATTCATGTGCTCTGAAAGGGTAAGCAGTCACTGCTCTTATAGTGGCACCCGTCGTGTTACTCTTGTACCAGCCTATAAGTCATGACTTGGGAAAGGACGTGGTTGTAATTGGGACAAACGGAATATACTTATATGTCTTTGCGTTCTTAGTTTCGTGTTGTGGTGTCTGTTACTATTTCCACATAACATCAATGTTCAATTCGGTTTGATTTTTATTTGTTTGTAGGAGGGATTGTATCTTATTTACGTTATTTGTGTTTGTTTGCGAATAGTGGTGTGTTTTTTGTTTTGTTTGTCTTCGTCATCTGATATGGACCTGATAATGCTTGTCTTGCGAAAAAAATACTAATAATTAATATTTCTTCGAATAATTCTGTATGTATATATATAATACCAATTTGGAAATAACTTTTAAATTTGTCAATTTCAAAATGGTTGTACTCCAACAAAGGTAAATAAAGGATCGTCTCAAAGTATCCACTGCTATTTTTACATCAACACGGCAGAAAAGTAGAAAGCATCTAAAGGCATCACAAGCTGTAATTCGAAAAACAGACAATACAATGGTAAAAAAAAATGACGGAGAGACAAACAAGGGTACGATAGAACACTATACAGACAACTAAAGAATGAACAACACGAACCCCACTAATAACGGGAGGGGTGTACTCATGTGCTCTGGAATGGTAGGCAGTCACTGCTCTGATAGTGGCTCCCGTCATGTCACTCTTGTATCAGACGATAAGTCATGACTTGGGAAAGGACGGGATTAGGACAAACGGAATATACTTATATGTCTTTGCGTTCTTAGTTTCGTGTTGTAGTGTCTGTTACTATTTCCACATAACATCAATGTTCGATTCAGTTTTATTTTTTATTTTTTCTGTAGGAGGGATTGTTTCTCACTAATGAGACAGCACAGTTCCTATTATTAGCCGTGTGAGATATCCTTTTCTCACTTTTGAGACAGACCAGTTCCTATTTTTAGCGATGTGAGATTGTCTTATCTTGCACTAGTGCAAGACAAAAAAATCACGTGCGTTATACCGGCAAATACATGCTGTACAGTTTATGTCAACTGCCCCCAGTTCTCCATGCTTCACCAATAAAACCACGATTCTATTACATAAGTATTTTTAAATTAATGTATGTATACTATTCTGCTAGCTAATAATTTAACTATCGTGCACCTTTCATGTTTCACGGTGTATGACTTTCAAGTCAATGTTTGTTTACTTTGAGTAAATAATAGAGTGCTCTCCCTTGTTAGTAACTAACGTACCTCCCTTTGACCAAATTCAAATATTTTTTCACAGCCACAGGTGTAGTGTTGAGTTACATTTATCATATATTTATTAAATACATTGTATTTTATTATGAAATACATTTAAAATACTGCCAAGACACGGATGCATATGAATAAATTGAATATTTAATTCAGCAATAGAAACAAAATTTGCGGGAAAACGCTCGATCGGGAATATAAACAAAACAATTAGGTAACAGCTGATAAAAGTGAGAAATAAAATCAAACACCGGCAAAAAGTGTAAGACAGGAAAATCTCCGACACCCTCGGGCAAGATTTCAATCGTTCGCTGACTCGGCCAGCCTCGTCAGCGAACGATTGTAATCTTACCCTCGGGTGTCGGAGATTTCCCTGTCTTGCACTTTTGCCGGTGTTAGATTCTATATGTCTCAACCCGTGGGTGAGATAAGAATTTCACGCTACTTTTCCAGTAAAAATGTTACGTTTCGCAAAATGTCATTGTTTCAATCATATGCAACTATTACGGTCATAATTAGGTTCGATAACTCTGTAATTACTTTTCGACTGGTACCTATATTTTCTCAGTCATAATCAGGTTCGATTACTAGAATCTGTAATTTAAATTAATTATGATCTAGCTTTCGATAACCCGTTAATATATCAGAAACATATAAAATAATATGTCTCTGGTCATATATTGTACTGATATAACATGTAAAATGCATTTTTTAGGTAAGCATTGAATTCATTAGTTTATCTGAAAACAAATATTCAGATGAATTACTTAAAGTAACTTTTACATTAAAATGTGAAATTTACTATTAAAATTATTCCATTAAAAAAAATAGGTTCAAAACATTAAGCATTCTTGCAGTGAAAAGTGAAGATTTAGAAAATTATATTCCTATGCTCGAGGCTACAAAAGATTTTGGAACACGAAATAATCGTTTAGGAGTTGAAAAGGATAGCCGAAAGCGGGATGCATAATATTTTTTTTTTTAATTGTTAATAAAGGTTTTGTTCCTGTGAAAAAAAAATGTAGTTTTTGTTTAACGGGATAGCCAAAATCGTATAATGCTACATTTTTGTTGTCATTTTTACTGGTCGAATTAGGGTCCGTAGAAATACCGCAAAGGACCTCCTTAGTGCACTAAGAACAATAAAGGTGCACCAAGAACAATAAAGGTGCACTAAGGACATAATAGAGACGTCCTATGTGCACAAAAAAGGTTGCAAATGAATTGTCAGTTTAAAAATATCTCATATGGTCAATTTTTATAATAAAAAGTTTAAAATTAACGAAGATATTTGCATTTTTGTTGGCACGCGCCTACTACAAAGATAATCACGTGGTGATTAATACATGTTGATTGTCAATCAACGTCGAACAGGTAAATAATGACAATTAGCTGTGAGCTAATTATATATGATAAACAATTGTGTATGAGCTTGGACACATGGTTTTTGATGTTGATCTTTAAAAGATATTGTTTTTTTACGATGAATTATAATAAAAACAAATGTGAAAAAAAAATATTTCTCCGGTAAAGTTAAAAAGATCGTGTGTTTTTGCAAGGATTTTTGAGTAAAAGTTTTAGATATTATTTAAACCACCGTGTCCAATGCCACATTCGGGGACGGAGATGAACATAGTCCGGGGACAGAGATTCGAAGCGACGAGAACGAGGTTAGTTGGTATAATTTTGCAAATTTCTTGAGTTCAGTAATTGGGTAAGTGTAAAAATATATCCAGCGGAACACTGTGATCATTCAGGAAGATATTGAACCCATTTTGCATGCGCAAGTTGTCCTGGAAATAGTCAAACACTCAAAGACAATGTGGGGACGGTCCTCAAAATCGGAATTCACCGGTGTTTTCTGTACGATTACGCCTTACATGCAGCATTACACAGTGGTCACTGTTGTCATATAGTGTGTCCAAAACGGGGGCAATAATGATTTATATTCATTACGGCAGCATAATGTGTCAATAATCTTTTTCGGCACAAAATTACGATGTGACGTATGGAGACAGAGAAGTCCGTGTAGCCAGCTGCAGTAAGAGGGGACAGAGATCAAATTTGCAAAAAAATGGTAAATTTATTGCCGCTGTTCTACCCTTTTAACGTTCACAATGGTTTACATTTAGTATTTAAACTACATCCTGTTATGTGTATTCCCTTTCCAACACGATAAGACACACTAAAAGTGTGTGTTAATTGTTTTATTTACCACAATTTTCAGGTAGTGGACATAATTATTTGTCACCTGTGATTTGTTCCTTTATATTTCATATGAAACCACAATTTAAAAAAAATGTGAAGTAATTTCTTATCCAATTTCACACAGGTGCTCATAGCACGGACTTACCACCCCATTTTTTTCTAACTTTCTGTTTACAAATTTATTTTCAATAAAATGTCTTTATTTCTTTATTATTTCATCTCTTTTTCCTTATTTTAACTTGTTCGTGTCAATATTCATACAATCTTATCTTATTTTAACTTGTTCGTGTCAATATTCATACAATCTTATGTTAACATGCGTTAACATAAGATTGTATGAATATTGACACGAACAAGTTAAAATAAGGAAAAAGTAACATAAGATTGTATGAATATTGCCTGTGTAATTTCATTAAAATTTTCATCATTTAGCATTAAAACTACATCCTCTTATGTGTATTCCCTTTCCAACACGATAAGACACACCTGGGACTAATAGAATAATTTGTTTATTAGTCCCAGGACACACTGAACTTTTGTGTTGTTTCATTTACGACAACAACTTATTTCACCGTAAAGATATCATGTTGTCTTCCATTTAGATCGTTTTGATAGGGTGAAGTTGGGTTCGTTTTTCCATGGAGTAAGATAAGACACTGGCTCATACTTACATTTGACGTCAAATATGAAGTCCGCAATATAGATGCTGATTAAAGTTGCGTATGATACTAGATCCTTTTGAAAAACTAAATTAGAGACTGCACACTGTTGCATACCTGACTTCAAACGCAAGTAATAGCCAGTGACTGAACTAACCCCGTGACTCAACTCCACCCTCAAATGACGTCCTAGAGAGAGAGTACAACTGCTCTCACAAAAAGCTGCTCAGTCAGTAATATGATATTTTGTCACACCAAATAAAACAATTTTAACATATCATTTTAAATTAAATTCTCTCTTTTTTCCAGATGATGCAATGACCCGAAAAAGACCCAGCCTGTGGCCTCATAAGCCAAAACGCTTCATAAGCCAAAGCGCATACGAACTGCAATTCATCCGAATACTAAAAAACGGACAGGAACACCTCTTAAGGACAATACCCCAAAAGCGAGGGGGACGATAAACAGATGCAGTTTATCCAATAGCCTTAAAATATTTAAAAGATATTGATCAACTGATATCAGGTACAAAGTGACCATAAAATAGCTGTAACTTCGATTCAATCCTGTCACTGGATAATATTAAGATTTTTGTATGAAATTCAAAAGTTTACTATTAAAGAAAGTTCCATATGTACATGTATATCAGTAGTTCTTACTGCCCTTGGCTGTTAGAGTTACAAAGATTTCCAATGAAGACTTCCATAATACATTGTATTTAAGTACATTTTTATATTTTAATAACATTACAATTTGCAATTTTACAAATCCAAAAGATAATGTACTTGGATGATAACATGATACCAGATATAAAACCAAAATGAGGGTGTTGACTATGAAATGCAGTTAGTGAACATCATTATTCGTCACTTAAAACCACGTTTAAAAAAAAAAATGTTTAACTCATTTCTTATACAATTTCAAACGGAATTTTCACCATTAAACACAGATATTATACATGTACAGTTTTACTGTTTATTTGGACATATTTTAGGTGCAGTTTTACAATGATCAATGGTTTAATCACAAACTTTAATTTTTTGTGTCACAATTCCATATACCTAAGTATTAACTATTACATTAAAATTTATCTTGCTGATTCTTTAAAACTGCAGATTATGTCCAAATAAACAATAAAACTAAATAATATTGGTGAAAATTTTATTGAAATTGGATAAGAAATTACTTAACATTTTTTGTTTAAATTGTGGTTTCATATTACTGAAGGGAAAAAGAAACGCAGGGTAACATAATATGCTCCTATTTTTAAACTGCGTGACGTAAAATTACGAAAACTGGGCAGACGAGTGGCTTGGTCAGTGTGCACTAAAATCGGTGTCTAAAGTTACTCAACCGTGAAAGGTATCATGTGACACAGAGAAATCGCCTCGTTACTGCCACTGAAACCGCTTTAACTACGGTAGGCAATCATAATCGCCACATTCACCCAAAAACTGTGAGAAACCGATTGCGCGAGCTTGGTCTGCGAGCTCGTCGACCTTACATTGGTTTTCCTCTCACTCGTGCACGTCGCGCGCGTCGTATGGCTTGGTTGGCGGCACATGGTCCCAGACAATTTCCAATGAGGCAATGGAGACGGGTCTTTTTCACAGATGAGTCTCGGTTCGCTTTTTAAAATCGCCGTTGATTGTGATAGCCGTTAATTTAACAGACGTAAGATATAGGGATGAAATCCTCCGGCCGGTTGCAGTTCCATTTGTGCAACAGCATCACATAATTTTCCAGCAGGATAACGCCCAGCCCCATGTAGCCAGAGTTTGTCAAGATTTTCTCGCCAATCATAACATTAACCCACTCGATTGGCATCCGTACAGTCCAGATTTGTCCCCAATCGAACATCTGTGGAACGAACTGGACAGGGGAGTAAGGGGGCGTCGGGATGCCCCCGCTACTCGCGGCCAATTAAGGGCTGTCTTGTTGAAAGAGTGGGATAATATCCCCATGAGAAGGATAAATGCTCTGATGAACTCCATGCACAGGAGAGATATTGATGAGTTAGTCGATTTCACTTTAACATATTTGGGGGTACTGTTAAATTGGTTTCAAATACTCATGAATTATTGATTAAAATCTAATGCAATTTTAAAAACTTGTTGATTAAAAATTAATATTGAAAAAAACATTCGAATAAATAATATTAAATCACCTAAATGTTGACCCTGCGCTTCTTTTTCCCTTCAGTATATATAGGAAAAAAATCACAGGTGACGAATAATTATGTCCACTAACTACAAATTTTTGTAAATAAAACAATTAACACACAATTTCAGTGTGTCTTATCGTGTTGGAAAGGGAATAAACATAACAGGATGTTGCTTAAATACGAAATGTAAACCATTGTGAACGCTAAAAGGGTAGAACAGCTGTAATAATTTTACCGTTTTTGCAAAGTTGATCTCTGTCCCCCCTTACTGGCTACAGGGACTTCTCTGTCCCCATACGACACATCGTAATTTTGTGCCGAAAAAGATTATTGACACATTATGCTGCCGTAGTAACTATATATCATTATTGCACTCGTTTTGGACACACTATATGACAACAGTGATCACTGTGTAGAGCTGCATGTAAGGCGTAATCGTACAGAAAATACCGGTAAATTCCGATTATGAGGACCGTCCCCACATTGTGTTTGAGTGTTTGACTATTTCCAGGACAACTTGCGCATGCAAACTGGGTTCTATATCTGCGTGGATGATCACAGTGTTCCGCTGGAAATATTTTTACACTTACCTAATTACAGAACTCGAGAAATTTGCAAAATTATACCAACTAACCTCGTTCTCGTCGCTTCGGATCTCTGTCCCCGGACTATGTTCATCTCCGCCGTCCCCGAATGTGGCATTGGACACGGTGTAAACGCTAAATCGTTTTATTTGTCATTCATATCGATATTGCACATTTATAATATACGTTCAGTAAGTAAAAAAATACTAGAAATTTCAAACAAGATGAAAAATTAAACATCAGGGATGAGACCAGTCTCGTATTGTAATTTCAGTGGTCAGAAAATCTATATTTAGAAATTGCGAATACGGAAGAAGAATGTTTAACTTTCAGATTTTGTTCCCTCATATATCTCGTTCCAAACTTGTTTTATTTTTAAAATGTCTAGAATATTTTATGCCTGTAATTTGTGTTTTTTCTGTGTAATTTCGGAAACGAGACAAATAAGGGAACAACATCTTACTGGCCAAGATTTCATAAAATTCAAATTAAGTTTTCATCATTTATTTTGAACGTTGTATTGACTATGTATTCGTTTAAGGTATATATTTCTCGACAAAAACGAAACAATGTTCTAATAAATCTTGCCAACTGATATTTGATATATTAATAAACGTTGAAGTTGAAAATGTGTAAAGAAAACGGGGATGAGACCAATCTATAAAAAGAAGAATGCGGAAGAAGAGTGCTTTTCTTTCAGATTTTGTTCTCTTATAGATATCGTTCCGAACTTGTTTTGCATGAAAATAAAGAAATCCTAAGCATTAAGAAAACAAGTGTCACGGGTGGTTTGCTACGTCACAGCACGGATACTTGAACATCGCCTCGTGGTAGGTTTATGCAGTTGTACAATTTAAAAAAAGGAAAACTAACAAAACCAAGTAGTTCACAGAAGGGCCCACATATCAGATTTCATTATTAGCATACATTCATTGCGTGGAAACCCGTCAGTTTTGCAAACACTTCTGTACAGTTAAAATTCCGGGTAAGGATACCGTTCACACAAAACCCATTTAACTGCAAAAAAGTGTTTGCAAAACCACCCGTAAATTTGTGCTTGTGACGGTAACTATAGCTATGTGACGGTAAAGATCATGATGTGACGGTAAAGAAGTGCACGTTATTTCTATTGTAAAACAATCTTTAAATTGATTTCCAGGATATGTGTGTGTGTTTGTCTGTTTTGACTGGATTATTTTCCATAATAACGATCTTGTTTTGTGCTATATGAGCCTCACTGCCTAAGTGGCCTACATGTGAGCATCTACGATATTTTTTTCACTCTGGTCACTGCAAACTGACTGGGTACACTCGAATGTATCGGTATATGATAAAGCTGACAATTACATCATGAGAATCAGTTTCTGTCTCCTTGCACAAATATGGGGAAATATACCAACAAAAGAAACTATAGAAATATTCATTCAGAGGCCACTACGAGGTCTTCAACATGTGGAACCCACACCCATCAGCGAGCTGTGAATGGCCCCAACAAAAAATTAGTTATCAATCCATGGTCATAGCACAATGGCAATTCATCATAAGGTTAACTGAAAATTCTAACGAGACAAAGACACATCAATGACCAATGATAATTCCATGATAGACGGATTTATCATAATGAATTACGCACCACTGACCAATTACATCTGGGTCTGGTATTACAGCATTTAATTCGAACTCCTCTGTGCAACGAGATTATGTTATTGATAACTCCCCTTGATATTGTACAAGTTCACCTGCTTCTGTGTCATTTTGACGCAATGTGAACCCCAGGGACGCCACATCTTGTTTGAAATTTTTAGTATTTTTATATTATAAATGTGCAATATCGATATGAATGACAAATAAAACGATTTATCGTTTAAATAATATCTAAAACTTTTACTAAAACATTCTTCCAAAAACACACGATCTTTTTAACTTTACCGGCGAAATATATTTTTTTTTCACATTTGTTTTTATTATAATTCATCGTAAAAAAACAATATGTTTTAAAGATCAACATCAAAAACCATGTGTCCAAGCTCATACACAATTGTTTATTATATAATTAGCTCACATCTAATTGTCATTGTTGACTTGTTCGACGTTCATTGACAATCAACATGCATTAATCACCACGTTATTATCTTTGTAGTAGGCGCGTGCCGACAAAAATGCAAATATCGCCGTTAATTTTAAACTTTTTATTATAAAAATTGACCATATGAGATTTGTTTTAAACTGACAATTCATTTGCAACCTTCTTTGTGCACATATGATGTCTCTAGTATGTCCTTAGTGCACTTTTATTGTTCTTATTGCACTAAGGAGGTCCTTTGCGGTATTTCTACACACCGGTCGAATTATATTATTTAAAAAAAAAGTGTGTGAAATTATTTACCCGTACAATAATACAGGAAATAAAAGCACTAGGGGTTCTGCCATTTTTATGGCTTTGTGTATAATTAATTAGGATGTATTGTACTCCCCTGTGTGGACCTTGACTTCTCAAAACAATTTACATAATTGCAAGAAAAAAATATCTGTAATCCAGAAAAATTTCAAGGACAGAATCAAGCCAAGTGTTAAAAATTACAAACAAACGTTATTATCGGCGTGTCCACAAAGTGGTTATTAAAAGAGGAAAATGCACACTCTTGACATGAAATATTTTTATCAGGTGGAATATTTTTAAAGAATCATGAATAAATGAGTGAAATAGATGATACAAACTGTCAAATCCGTGTACTAAATCATGAACACTATTTCCGGTGAGTTCCCACGGGGAAATAGAAATTGCAGATATGCTCGGTTTTTTTTTTGCAAATATAACCGGTAAAATGCTAATAATTAAACATTACCAGTTATATTAGCGTTTACCAGTTAAATTAGACAATTCCTATTTATATTTGTCATTGGCTTGTTATATTTGAATTTTTCCTTTTATATTTACATTGTCGATTTAAATTTTCATTTTCCTGTTAAATTTTCATTCTCCTGTTAAATATGGATTCTCCTGCTAAATTTGCATTTGTTCTATTAAATTTGCACATTTTTTTATATTAGCTAAATCTTTTATATTTGCGTTTCTCCTTTCATATTTACATTATCGATTTAAATTTTCATTTTCCAGTTAAATTTGCATTCTCCTGTTAAATTTGGATTCTCCTTCTAAATTTGAATTTGACCTGTTAAATTTGCACATTTTTTTATATTAGCTAAATCTTTTTATATTTGCGTTTTTCCTTTTAAATTCGTCTTTGTCATGTTATTTTTGCATTGTCGATTTAAATTCTCATTCTCTTGTTAAATTATCATTCTCCTGTTAAATTAGTATTCTCCTGTTATTTTTGCATTTTACCAGTTAAATCCCACGGTCATATAAGCCACCCGCTGAGTAGTGACATTACGTAATACTGTAGTCGTCACTAGCTCATTGAATATGATGATCTATAGTATTATATTATCGTGTATCTATATGTATTTATTTATTTATTTATTATTATTTATATTACACTAGTCTGG
>MJUT01024964.1:121386-131635 GCA_002080005.1 Gigantidas platifrons
AGACAAGAAAACAAAGAACTAAATAGATGAGCATCATTGATCCACCATATGATATGCATGCTATATTGTTGGTTTATGCATATTCATCTTTATATATGCCGTATACAATGATAATTTTATTATTAATGGTATATTCTGAATCAATCAATCAATCAATGAATTAATTTTATTCTCATAAACCAAATACATATAAATACGCAGTAATAATATACAGCATATTAAATTATGTACATGTGTGGAAAAATTACAATTACATTAACCAGGAGGTGGGACTTTCATACTAACAATCTTTATAAATTTACATAGTTTTTCTAATACAACAACATTACATGAAGAAAATTAACTCCTTAAATGTGAAGGTATTGACATTAATACAGCAATAACTCGGTAAATAGTTTTCCCTTTCTTGTTTGAAATAATTACATGACATTATATAATGAAACTCGTCACCTATATCAGCAGAGTCGCAAATATATGACACAATCTGTCAGCTCTTGATACATTGTGCCATCTTCCCGTCTCTACTGGTAATCGGTGACTACCACATTTAAATTTACAAAACTTGACCAATAGTAGAATAACTATTTTGATCAAGCCAAATATTTGACATTCCACAATTATTAAATATATTTTGAATGAAATATGACCATTTGTTTTCATATCCATAGTTAATCAAATTTATATACATTAACTTGTACAGTAAATAAGATAGTTTAATTATATTCCGTTTAGTATTCATTATACATCAAAATCTTATCATACAAACTTTCAGTATCACAGGAATCGGGTACCTTCCTAACTCACCATATACCATAAAATTTGGAGTGGATTGTTTAAGATGTAAAATTAGTTTACAAAAACGCAAATGAACTCTTTCAATAAAATCAATATTTTCAAAACCCCAAATTTCTGAATCATACAAGAGTATTGGTAAAATAGTTTTATAAAACATATCAAGTTGGCACTCGATAGATAATGTGTCCTTTCTACACTTTTGCAGTAATCCATACATGGCCTTTGTCGCTTTTTCTTGTAGGTATTTTCTGGTGGTTAAAAAGGATCCACTTCTTGCATTAATATATTTGTAGTCTTTTACAATTTAAATTTCATTGTTATCAATCTGAAATTTCAAATTGTTTGGAATTCTTCCTTTTGAAAAAATTAAAATCATAGTTTTCCGAGCATTCATTTTTAACTTCCCCTTTTTGCAGTATGTAGACAATTCACTTAGCATAATGTGTAAGTCATCTCTAGATTCTGATAACAAAATTGTGTCATCTGCATATCAAAGTATCAATATTTGAAAATATACCATTAGCTCATTTTCAATGTGTCGACTGATTGAATCAAACGTTCAAATAAATTGAGAACAGTAAGGGGGAATATTTTCACTATGTCTAACTCCTATTTCGCAGGCAAACATATCGGATTTTTCATTGCTATGCACTATGCGTGATTTTGCATCGAAATACATGTTTACAACAATTCTATGAAATTTCCTATTAATGTTAATCTTGATAAGCTTGAAAAATAACGAATTTCTTTGAACAAAATCAAACGCCTTTTCAAAATCGATGAAAAGCACAGTGAAGTATTTTCTTCTTTACACAAGGTAATTCAAACAAAGCATATTAAGAAAACATGCGGTCAGATGTAGAATAACCATGTCTAAAACAACCCCCTCCCAGAAGGTGTGCCGGGGGTAGAATAGGCACCAGGTTTCTCCGTCCTAGAGGCACTAGTCCTCTAAAAGGGGTCAACCCCGCGGGAACCCCGGGGTATTGAAATGGGACCGAGAGCTTCTTCGGCTTGAAGGGCCGTCCGTCGGTTGTGCGGGATGTATAAATTGACAACCAACCCGTCCTTCGGATGAGATGTAAATAAAACCGAGGTCCCGTGTTGAGAGATTGCCACCCTCTTCGCACGTTAAAGAACCCAGTGTAACAGCTCATTATGAGCATTATGGTCATGATGAGTGCTCTATAGGAGACCTGTTGCACTGGCAAAATTATCCGTCCCTACCCATCACATTTCCTTGTTTCGAGTCCCGTGGCGTTTAAATTATTCTCGTCCTGAATATAGCTGAAAAATTGCTCGCTGGACGTTAAACATCAATCAATCAATCAATCAATCAACCATGTCTAAAACCAGCCTGATTTTTATTTACAATCGTGAATTGTCCAACGTATACATTTAATGTCATTTAAAATTTAGGTGACAATCTTTCCAATACAAGACAAAAGTGTTATAGGTCTGTAATTCTTTGGATCTGATTTACTACCTTTGTCTTTAAATATTGGTATCACATTTCCAATAAGCCACACCTCAGGTAAAATACCTGTGTCAAATATCAGGTTAAATATATGTACATAAATGTCAATCATACAATCTAAAGACGAAGAGATGTACTCGTTAATTATTAAATAATCACCAGATTATTATTGTTTTTGAGATTTTAACAGCTTTCTTCATTTTTTGTTGATATTTTACCATTTAACATTTCATTATTACTATCTACATCACTAATATTAATATTCTCTTGCTATTATATTTGCTGTGCAATCAGGATAAAAAGAAACTAATTGGTGAAATAGTTATTCCTCATTTTGAATAATACACTAGTAATTAAATCTCCCTGGAACACAGAAATTTGTGGAGTTTAGGACGAACTGTAATATTTACTTCTGGGTTTCTCCCAGTACCCATGGTGCCTAAAACTTCTATGCAATCATCTCCAATCATGATTTCATTGCAGGTTTCATAGTATTTTCCTCGTTTAACGTTGAGTTCTATGCTGTCTGATGACATATAAATTTTAGTATACCATGCGTCATTGTGGACGATGCTTCCCTCCGTTGTTATGCCGACAACAAGAGTATTGACATGTGTGAAGTAAGGCACATTCCACATCACAACTACACGTCTCTCCAATTCATTCAACGACCAAGACATCAACCCGCTTGTTCCCCTCATTGAGAACCCATATTTATGAGCAATCTATAAATATAAAACATTTCCGTATTATCCATATATAGACATGGTACATATCCCATACTACTATAATTATTTATTAAGAGCAAGTGCAACATGACCTGAGAGAAGAGCGATGGATAGGCTACTCATAACGTCATAATGCTTTCGTTTAGAACAAAATGTAACGTCTGTGTAATGTATGGACCCTGAAGGAACACATAACTTTAATTGTTTTCCAAATTTATGTTACTCGTGTAAAACAAAGGAATTGCCATGTATAATAAGGCTTTTCAAAATATTGCAAGACTTCCCTCCTTGATAAGGAAAGGGTCATGTATTAATCTCTATTTAGCAGTGCCCCCGTCAATTGTATCATGTATGCATATCCTGGTGTTGCCGGTTCTCGATAGCGTAAGAAACAATTCTCCCGTGTGTCCCTTAGAAACAATAAATTTTTACAAAATTGTTTTTGTTTGTTTGTCAAAACTAGTTCTTTATTTCTACCAAACCTAAAAGTTCTACTACTAGAAGTTACAAAGAAAACATGATTTTTGTGCATGACCCTATTTCTGACACTTTGTGTATCACGACACCAGTTCTCGATAAGTGTGTAAAATGATGAAAAATCAATTATGGAGGGCATGTTTACTAATAAAAATTATAGGAAAAAAAGAAAAAAAATGTATTTAAGATATTTGCAAACACCAAGATGATTGATTTCAACCATACATGTAAAATTAAACATGTTTCAAAAAGTGTTCCATTGGGGTTACACAATAGAGAAATAACGTTGATATGAAGATAAAACTGATAAGGTATGACCCGAACGTTGTTCCATGCTTTTTTTTCCTGAACAGCGCCACCTGTATATTTGTGGTTTTGTATGACGTATACGTACTTGACCTTCATTGACGGCAAAGTTTTGTTGACATCACAAACGTATATTTTAAGCAATGACCCTGTGAACTTAGGGTTATTTTTGGAATAAGAAAATGTGCATATATATCTGAGATTATAAAGATTATGTTCATATATAACTTGAT
This sequence comes from Gigantidas platifrons, assembly GCA_002080005.1. Taxonomy (NCBI): domain Eukaryota; kingdom Metazoa; phylum Mollusca; class Bivalvia; order Mytilida; family Modiolidae; genus Gigantidas; species Gigantidas platifrons. The sequence goes on from MJUT01024964.1 coordinate 125,403, forward strand.
ACGTAACACAGAAATGTTTTTCTTCTTGCGAAGCGAGGTGGTGTTCCGTAGGTGAAATCCTGGCGAACAGAAGACACGTGCGTTTTTCCGATTTATGTCAAAGCTCTCACGCGCATTATTATCGAGAACTGGTAACTATCGAGAACAGGTGAATGAACGATACATGTTAACTTATATTTTGAATGTCTTGATGTAGGAGCTCACTGTTTTGGTGGAAATGATATTTATATCATACGCATTACATAAATAACACAAAAGTCTTCATACGGTGACAAATAAGACAGACGATAATATTTCCTTCTTTGTGAGTTTATTTCATATTTCCTTTACCTTATCACGATATGCATGGAAAGAAAGTTTAAACACTGACATGAGTTATTAGTGAAAAAAAAAAAAAAAGGCACAGATATCAAATTAGTGAGCATGACGCGTTTCTGGAATAACCTTCACTTGGTGCACTAGATATATATATATTATTGAAATTTACAGTTCCTAAATAATGTAATTAGTTGTAAAACTAAGGTTCTCCTCCCGCAGACAGAGGTGATCAAACTAAGGTTCTCCTCCCGCAGACAGAGGTGACCGTAGCCGATATTAGCTATCCTGTTTAGACCAATTGGCTTACTTGATCCAGAAGGCTTTTAAATTATTGTCTTTCCAATCTTTTGATTATGTCAGAAATTCGTCGTGGGCACTAAATTATATCTCAAAATGATTATTTAAAAAGTGGTGTTGAACAATCCATCAATATTAACAAAACGAACAACCTCCTCCAATCTGATGAAATCACATCTCTCGCTTCCATGTACTGATATGTCACGATGTGCTACCACAACTCCACATATGAGAACATGGAAGCAAGTAAGAGATGTGATATTAATAATATTGAACCACCTCTCGCCTCAAACCATTGCAAAAAATGTCCACAACATATGGCGTTAGATATCCATGTCCCTGATTTAAGTAAACTAAAACAAATAGCCCTACTCACTGCAAAAGTAAATATAGAGAACAAATATTTTCAATAAATGTTCTTATTTAGTTGCAATTCCATCTGGTGCAACTAGTACTATTCGCCTTACTAATACAAGTGTCTACCTATTATTTATAAAAACGATTATGTAGGTACTTTTAGATATTACTGGGTTCACTTCCAGTTTTAGGTGGAATCCGTGTTGCTGATCTCCTTAACTTTCTGTGTGGTGTTTTTGTTTTGTTTTCTTTGTCTTCGACTTGTGTCTTGTGTACTCAGTGTTGCCTGTTTCTCTGGATTGTCCATTCTTGGTTGGTCTGTTGGTTTTCTCTAACATTTTTTTTTTTAATTTAGTTTTAGTTATAGGACACACACATATTAGCAAATGTATATGCTTTTGTCACCATAATTATAAAATTGAAGATTTTTCAATTTTATTCCATTTTTACCACTGACGTTCTAATAGTACCGCGATTTATCACACAGCCAAGAAAAAAGCTTTAGATGTGGAAATTCAATGCAAACATAAAATATAATCGTGCATGTCGGTGGGTTTGATTTTTCTAACTAGAAAACATAATAAATACTTACAAAGTACATTGATAGATGTATGTTCATTAGTTTTCGGTGGTGGAGGAATGCAATTTCATCAATGGGTAAGGTAGATGTTATGGATGTTTAAAACTACTTTCAGCGATATTAAGTTTTATTGGTGATGAACATCATCAAGTCACTGACACATTTTATGAAATTTGACGGGTACATAGGTATGTTCCGTCTGTCGAAATCAGAATCCCGCCCTTTTCCTATTCACGACTCTTATTAGCAGTTTTGTAACAAGACCACCACTCTTTAAGGTCTTGGAGTACCTGTACCAAGCCAGGAATGTAAGCGGTTATGTATTTATGCGCTAGATGTACATGTATCTACATTTGTATTTTGCTTATTTCTTCGATTTTATATTGGGTGTAGGAACTGTGCCGACTGTGTGGTATTTTTTGCTTTTCATTTTATAACCCCAGTTGTCTCTTTCAATAACATTGGTTGTCCTGATCTAGTTAAAGAATCATTTTTGTTTGGTCCTAACTTTGTATGTCGCAGCCTTTCATTTTTTTTCTAATATATTGCTATTACTGAAGATCATTCAGATACTTGAATAAATGCTAAAATGATTCTCAGTTAGGAATATGGTTATCTGGTAAAACGCAGACAATATTACAAGGTGTGTGTAAGCATATCAATATTACAAACGTGAAGCAATGTGATTACCACAGCTTCTCTTTTTCCTGGTGAAACACTAATAGGAGGCTTGGATAGACAACCAGTATTGACGGTAGCTTGTGGTAAACTAAGCTCCATGTGTGTCCAGTTCTGAACAACTATTCCACAAACGATGCTGTAACTTTTATTCATTAGAGATGAAAGGTGAATTCCTGCTAATGACCTTCCAGGTTTTGTCGAATCCTCCATTTTCTTTTCCATGTCCTCCCAATTAATAATTCGTGTATGTTTGGTGTTAGCCATTGTATTTGTGATAATTCACGATCAGATCTAAAACGAAAAATAAAATAACTTTAAAACCCAGACGCGAAGCCAGGACTTTTCAAAAGGAGTTTCTGGTATAAAAAAGAAGGGTTCCGTGCTAATTTCCGCCATAGTGTTTCAAATTTGTCCTAATATTTTTTCTATGATATGCCAAGAAAAAGAGGGAATGTTTCAAGTTAATAGGCAAATTTTAGTATCTTAAAATTCTTTTCTCCATATGTTTTTTTCATTTGGGGGTAAAAACTCATTGGCATGTTGTTGCACGTGTTATTGTCCTGCATGAAATACGTGACGCTGTTCATTAAACAACAAAACAATCAATTAAATGAAGATCAAATTATGGCTATAGTCCGTTTGACTTCTATTAAACCTACAGAAAACAATTCTTAAAAATCCAGTTTTCAAATCAACAATTGTTTTTCAAGATGTATATTAATATATGATATATACAAACTGTGACAATTAATTTTAAAAAATTTGGTCCATTATTAAAAAAAGTTTCCCATTAGGTCTCTATGTTAATTATATTTTCTGAAGTATAAAAATTTGCATGGAGTGAGTACAAATAGTGTAATATTAGCAAATGTATATGCTTTTGTCACCATAATTATAAAATTGAAGATTTAGTGTAAGAGCCCAACCATCAAAACAAAATAACAGACATGTGCTTTCAATGTATATTTCATTGTACCATGTGATATAGAACATTTAAATACTAAAAGGCTACTCATCAACTGACCATTAAGGTGAAAGTCAATTGTTATTGATGTCCATTGATATTTAAATGTCCTATGTCACATGGTACAGTCTGTTATTTGTACTCACTCCAGCCAGATTTTTACACTTCAGAAAATATAATTAACATAGAGACCTAATGAATAACTTTTTTAATAATGGACCAAAAATTTTGAAATTAAATTACAGAGTTCGTATATATCATATATTAATATACATCTAGAAAAAAAATTGTTGATTTGAAAACTGGATTTTTAAGAATTTTTTTCTGGACTATATATATCTCTAACAAGAAAGCAAAATAAATACCTAGCGAGTTGCTATGATTGTAAAATATCAGAGTTCTTTGTTTTAAAACAATATAACAGACATTGATAAAGTAAGAAAGTAATATAAAGTAAAATGAGGGAATTTTTATGAAATAAGATATTGATTTCTACCCGTAAGTGCATGTACAGCTATGTGTAAATATTACTTAAATATTACCTGTTGCACTGATAGCAGATTAACAGTTACACATCAATAAAATGCATTTTACTTAAACTAATAAGTTATATACCTGATTATCGGTAATTTGTTACAGTTTCCTTCGATCTTTACTACCCGATAACTTTAGTAACAACGTTCAGTTGACCACCACCTAACCCGAATAATCCAGTCGTTATATTACGCTCCCGCTGGTCGCTACCTCGTCCTGCGATAGGGCGTGGCGATAGAGGGCGCAGTATTATTCGAGTTAACCATCAACTCGTGATACTAGAAATTATTATATGACTATAAATATCCTAGATACTGATTGGACAAAACACTACTTCACTCTCCATTTCAAAATGTGATGACCACCGCTCAAAAGTGCTCGCGAGGTTAACATTACTTTTGAACACTGTAGCGTGTACCCAAAAATAGTAACAGGGAAAGTCCAGGTTGCTTATTTTGATCATGTATTCTCTGATTGGATTGAAGAGTTCATTTCGAATGATTTATAAACTTTCTCTTTTGCGTAATTGTATTTAAAATGCATACGATTGTCAACAGCAGATCGAGGGGATATTATAGTTTAGTAGAAGGAAACGTCAATAGGTGCGTTCGGAGTACTGCCGTGGGTAGAAAGACAACATAACAAAACAAAATTAACACTAAGGAAATTCTAAAAACTTAAATATTACTACAAAATTAAAATTATTAAGCAACTCAGACTCCACCAAAAACTGAGATATTGGAGCAAGTGCAGATAAAAGTCCTCGGGTTTTTTTCATCACCTGTAGAGTTGGTCATGATAGAGAAAAAGTAATGGTGATGACTATTACAGTGAAAAAAAAACCCAAATATCACAAACTTCGGATTTACTCATATAATAAAACAATTGATGACTTTGGATTTCAGTTAATACCACGATTTATCAACCGAGGCCGCATCGGCCGAGGTGATAATCAGATCTCTGGGGTTGATAAATCGTGGTATTAACCTCATCCAAAGTCATTAATTGTATATTATCAGCTGTTGGTCATTTGTCATGCGCGGTCTAACGTGACGTCACTAAATCTTTCATTAAAAAAAAGTCAAAATACAACAAAAAATCACAAAGCTGTGTTAAAATTGTGAAATTACCGATAAAAAAGTTATTAGTATTTTTTTTCGCCCTTCCAGCTCATCTGATATGGACCTGATAATGCTTGTCTTGCGAAAAAAATACTAATAATTAATATTTCTTCGAATAATTCTGTATGTATATATATAATACCAATTTGGAAATAACTTTTAAATTTGTCAATTTTAAAATGGTTGTACTCCAACAAAGATAAATAAAGGATCGTCTCAAAGTATCCACTGCTATTTTTACATCAACACGGGAGAAAAGTAGGAAGCATCTAAAGGCATCACAAGCTGTAATTCGAAAAACAGACAATGCAATGGCCAAAAAAACCGACGAAGAGACAAACAAAGGTACGATAGAACACTATATAGACAACTAAAGAATGAACTACACGAACCCCACTAATAACGAGAGGGGTGTACTCATGTGCTCTGAAAGGGTAAGCAGTCACTGCTCTGATAGTTGCCCCCGTCGTGTTACTCTGTATCAGACGATAAGTCATGACTTGGGAAAGGACGGGATTATAATTAGGACAAACGGAACATACTTATGTGTCTTTGCGTTCTTAGTTTCGTGTTGTGGTGTCTGTTACTATTTCCACATAACATCAATGTTCGATTCAGTTTTATTTTTTATTTTTTTTGTAGGAGGGATTGTTTCTCACTAATGAGACAGCACAGTTCCTATTATTAGCCGTGTGAGATATCCTTGTCTCAACCCGTGGGTGAGATAAGAATTTCACGCTACTTTTCCAGTAAATATGATACGTTTCGCAAAATGTCATTGTTTCAATCATATGCAGCTATTACGGTCATAATTAGGTTCGATAACTCTGTAATTACATTTCGACTGGTACCTATATTTTCTCAGTCATAATCAGGTTCGATTACTAGAATCTGTAATTTAAATTAATTATGATCTAGCTTTCGATAACCCGTTAATACATCAGAAACATATAAAATAATATGTCTCTGGTCATATATTGTACTGATATAACATGTAAAATGTAATTGAATTACTTAAAGTAACTTTTACATTAAAATGTGAAATTTACTATTAAAATTATTCCATTAAAAAAAATCAGTTCAAAACATTAACCATTCTTGCAGCGAAAAGTGAAGATTTAGAAAATTATATTCCTATGCTCGAGGCTACAAAAGATTTTGGAACACGAAATAATCGTTTAGGAGTTGAAAAGGATAGCCGAAAGCGGAATCCATAATAAAAAAAAAATTAATTGTTAATAAAGGTTTTGTTCCTGTGAAAAAAAATGTTTTTGTTTAACGGGATAGCCAAAATCGTATAATGCTACATTTTTGTTGTCATTTTTACTGGTCGAATTAAATAATTTTAAATTTTGAATTTTAAATTAACCCAATTATCCAG
>MJUT01024965.1:31119-65717 GCA_002080005.1 Gigantidas platifrons
TCCCATTACGGGTCACATGTGAATGACCCAATGACATGACCTTTTTCGTCCAATGAAAATTCAGCTTCCGAGATCATGAAAGCGTAATATTCTAATAATAAACTGCTCCGATATGCAGTCCGTCTTCTCTAACAATGATTTGATCATTTCTTGCTGCTCTCTTTTCAACGTTTCAACAGAAAACTGTGTGCAAATTGATTTCAGCACATCCTCATATTTATCATCCACCATCTTTTCGACAAAACTGAAGCGTTGTTTGCTACGAGTAATCTGATTGGTCGAATAAGTTCACAACCCGTAATTACCATATCATTTAATATTCATGACATCGGGTCATTCACATGTGACCCGTAATGGGATTTCTTCAGATCTCCCACGCCGCGACATATCAGAAAAGGGGGAGCAAGTGAGAGATCTGATTTTAATCAGATTGAGTATCAACCAACTGACTCTGATACTGAATATTATCAGTCCAATAAATCATGTGGCAGAGGAAACATTTGGTAGTTCTACCTCCAAAAATACTGCAGTTTAAAAGTGAAAACTGTTAAAAAAAAATTAACTGAATTGTTTGCATTGGAAGCCTTCTCTTTTAATATCACACATCAGTATTTTTGTACCATTGTCTGTCTGTCTACAGACATGGGGTAATCGTAATCAGTTGTAATCGATTACATTATTTGATGTAATCGGATGTAATCTGTAATTGACAATTTTTAAGATTACATGTAATCATAATGTAATCGATTACATTCATTTTGGCCCTGTAATCATGATTACTTTCTGATTACATTTAGATTACTTTTCATCACTTTGACTTATTCTTCTTAAAGGCATATTGTCTACCAAAATCGTAATTTTTTCATACCCAAAATTATTGTCGTTTTCCATACTGATCTTCATAAAATGAAGATTAAACACGGAATTATTGGCGAATATGCTATGAAACGTTGTTTTTACGATTTAAAAAAGCTGACCACCGTTACTGGAAGCCAATTAATTATGCACTGACCTGAGCGAGGCCAAATCTATTTTTATCTATTTTTATGCCAGTAGCCCGGATGCTGCAGCATGTTGTGTTTGCTTACGTCACAAATATGCCGTTTTATGCTACTCATTGACAATAATTGGCTGTTACCAGGTGCAATGAATATTGGTCATAGCAATAAGACATAACATATTTTATATAAAACTAGAACTGTGAGTGACCTCACTGAGTGATACCCCCACTTGCAGTTTAGTAGGAGTTGCACTTACAAAGTACATGCCCCCCCCCCCTTTTCGTGAAAGTATAAGTTAAATTATCTCCCCTTTTAAATTTTGGACAGCAACCATATTCCTTCATGCACATCTGCAGGTAGTGTACTACAAGTGTGTAAAGTTTCATAAAAATCCAATCAGCCATTTAGGAGAAGTTGCACTTACAAGGTACATGGCTAAGCAGTTTCAAAGGAGAAGATTTTTTAGAAATCGACCAATCAGAAACAAGAATTGCATGTGGTGGCCATGTTTGCTAACCGATCGGGATGAAATGAGCAATCTTCATAGACGACATTCCATAGATGATTCCTACCAAGTTTCGGTGGTAGCCATGCTTGTAAACCGATCGGGACGAAATGAGCAATCTTCATAGAGGACATTCCATAGATGTTTCCTACCAAGTTTCGATTTATTTGGCCAAGCGGTTTCAGAGGAGAAGATTTTTAAAAATCGGCCAATCAGAAACAAGAATTACCTGTGGCAGCCATGTTTGGTAATGGATCATAACAAAATGTGCACTCTTTAGAGAGGACCTTCCATAGATGCTTCAGTTCATTTGGTTGAGGGTTTTCAGAGGAGAAGATTAAAAAGTGAAAAGTAAACAGATGACAGACGGACACCAAGTGATGGCAAAACCTCATATTGCCTTTGGCAAGGTTTGCTAAAAAGAATATTAAAATGTGAATACCTACAAACATTTTATACTATATCAGCAGTAGTTAATTTCTAAGGGAGATAATATCAAGAGTTATCTTTCTTTTAACAGTTTAGGAAAGAGGAGATTTTTTAGAAATCAACCAATCAGTAACAAGAATTGCCTGTGGTGGCCATGTTTAAAAAAGGATCGAGACGAAATGAGCAATCTTTATAGAGAACCTTCCATAGATGCTTCCTACCAATTTCAGGTTTATTTGGCTAAGCGGTTTGAGAAGATTTTTAAATATCGGCCAATCAGAAACAAGAATTGTCTGTGGTGGCCATGTTTGTTAATGGATCGGGACGAAATGAGCAATTTTTATAGAGGACCTTCCATAGATGCTTCCTACCAAATTTCAGATCAATTGGCTTTTTGGTTTCAGAGGAGCAGATTAAAATGTAAAAAGTTAACAGACAACGGACACCAAGTGATAGCAAAAGCTCACATTGCCGAATTGCTGTTTATAATTTACAATGTACTGTATGTTATTGCATGTAATGTAATGACACTAAAACTGAATTGCAATTCATAGTTCTGAGTAAGTAACATAGCAAACTTGAATATTATATAATGGTTGTCATGACATTAAATGTAATCAGTAATGTAATCGATTACATTTACAAAGTAATTGTAATTTAATCGATTACATTTGAATATTGATGTAATCATAATGTAATATTTAATCATGAAAATTGTAAAGTAATTGTAATGTAATCAATTACATTTGAAAGTAATTGACCCCAAGTCTTGACTGTACTGGTCGAAGACCAATTATCGCCAAATTGCACTTAACACACATGAATTTTTGAAGAAGACAACTGTGACAAGTTGGGGTCGTCTCATTACTCCGACAGTCATTAATACTCCGACCATGCATCCCGGACTGTATCATCATATCATATCTAATCGCAACTCCAAACAACTATAGGATAATTGCTAGGAGTGGATATTGAAAATATGATCACGAGTGACGCAAAACGCATCAGATTAAACGAGTGTGCGGAACTTGCTACGCGCACCGGTTTAATCTGAATGCGTTTCGGCATGAGTGATCATATATTCAATATTCACGACGTGCAATTGATTATTATATTTATTTCATTGATGAAAATAAAAGATATAGTAGAGAATTTAGATGAACTATGTTTTCAGTGTTCCTGCACGTCAATGTTTACTTAGCGACGTCGCTTAGGACATATGTTTTTGACCATACCATTTAACATGTTTTGCTATATTGCTCTGAAATATGGGAACTTTTTATTAGAAACTTTGGACACTTTTCGCTTGTTGAAGGATGCATACACACAGTCCAGAAAATTATATGAAAACCGAATATCCTCTTGGTACATTCCTCAGCTTAAACAACTGTCAACAAATCAAAAAGTTTCAAAACAAACAGTCAAGAAAATACTTCTAGAAGCACATAGGCATCAATGGGCCCTAGATAGGAACAAATGTTCTGATGCTAAATTGAGAACTTATGTAAAATTTAAAACTGTTTATGGAAGAGAAAACTATCTTTCTTTGATGTTTCTCCTGAACTCATAATTACTTTAAGTAATTCTGAATTCAGGAGAAACCTAACAAAATTTCGAATATTATCACATCATCTCCATATTGAATCAGGTCGATATATAAGGGTACACCTCCGGAGTCAAGGATATGTCAGCAGTGCAGCTCAGGTGAAATTGACGATGAAATGCATTTTTGGTCGCGGGTAGACTAGTACGGGTCTCTTCAACAAACCCAATTCCCTACGCATCTGATGCAATGGTAGGTAGGTGTCGCTCAACTATGAGACGACTTGATAACTTGAAAAGGTAGGCCATGTATTTTTGCTATCCTGTATTTTGAGGAAAATATGGCTGGAATTGAAGAAACAAACTAATCAGAGAAAGCATTTTTATTAGATCTACATGAAATAATATTTTCTTTTCTAAAAAATATTTTTTGGGCCGCGCTGAAAAGCTTTAAAAACAATAGCACTGCATACGAAAAAAAAATTCTGACTCCGTTATAAAAACTATGCCCCTTTCAAGTTAAATGGGCAGTCCCGTACTGCATTTGGATTGCTAAAAGTGCCAGAATTGCAAAGACTATCGGTCACTGTCGAAGTATTAAGAGTCGGAGTAATGATTGTCGGAGTAATAAGTGTCGGAGTAATGACTGTCGCAGTATTGAGTGTCGGAGTAATGACATTATCCCGACAAGTTTAGAGCTAGACAACAATTACAAAATTATAAATTTGGATCTTTACATATTCCAAAGAAATCGAATAAAACCAATAGAACCACAGGCATTTGACCGATGGACCGTGTTTGCCACGGGAGTACATATTTTCAGGGCTAGTAACGATGTAGGGCCTCTATTTAATTGTCGGTCCTGGGTCCACACGAATACTAGAAAAATACACAAGGTAAGAAACAAAATCACTGAAAATGGCGTCGTACTGCCAATTTTCTTATTATTGTTGATTTCCCTGATTTCTGAAAAATAAACGGATGGAATGCACTAACCTTGTGGACCCCCATCAGTTGTTGTGCCACTGGTTTACTCTAATATTCGTACTAATTTGCATATATACCCGACTATCTGTTCCCAAGACAGATTGTCAACGAACACGGAGGTCGACCACTTATTTTCTATTACGCGGCACGCGATTGGTCAAGGCAATTTTCTGGAAAAGAATTGACCAATCGCGTGCCGTGTAACAGAAAATAAGTCGACCTCCGGTTTTGTGGACAATAGTCTAGTCCTGTACTTAGCTTGGAAGAGGTACTCATGTTTGATACATTGTTTTTATACCTAATTATTTTCGTTTTTGTCACAATGGGCCTCTCTGCATTTTTGCCTAGCTTAAAAGGAACAAAATAAAATATTTGTGCACAAAAGATCGCTGAACAATGATGACATGTCTTAAGACGATTTTCTTCAATTTCACTACTGATTTAGATCTCATTTTTTATATCTACTAAGATGGCGATAATTGGTACAATTCCCTCCTTACTATGTGCCAAAAATCAGCAACTTTACGGAGGGTCTCTTATATACAAAATGTACGTAAGCGCAGAAAAATTCAAATACTTCCATCGAAGATTAGTCTGAGATTCCCTCCTGAGTATGTGTCAAAAATCAGCAACTTTATAGAGGGTCTCTGATATGTGCGAGCGCAGAAAAATTAAAATACTTCCATCGAAGATTAGTCTAAGAGTAAGGGTAACATTTAAAATAACTGGTCATTTAACGAATGTACCGAATGATATAGAAATAATCCATCAAAAACAAGTAAAAAATAGTGATAATTGGTCCTTGACCATTATGGGATTTTTACTGATATATACAGTACATATATATAGTGTCTTATTCCTGTGGTATGGGGCATTTTGGTAGCGTAGTAGGGCAGAGTTGCCAACTCATCCGCCATCGGCGGGTCACGCCCGCCAAACGACCACATCACCCGCCGCAGGTCATTAAAATAACCCCCCATCCCATCCTTCACCCGCCAGAACACCCGACACTACGAAATGACAAAAGAACGATAACTCGTGTTGTTTACTTTGGCATATTTCTCACGAGATAGCGTCACGAAAACAACAGGAAGTGAAACTATCAAAATAATCTCAGGTAAGTTGTTTGATGAATTATATTGATTAGTGAGTTTTAATCACAGGTAAGCAGGTAATTACTTTGCTTGAACTGCATTTACTCATTGTATAATGTCTTCGACAAGGAAGAGGTCGCTATACGGGCATTGTGTTATCGGAAGTCCGAAAAAGAAAAAATATATTTGCAAATACCAACGTAGCTGGGAGAAAGACTTTGAATGGTTACAGAAATGCACCTTAGGGGAGGATTATGCATATTGCACATTATGTTGTGCAATATGTTTAGTGATCCCAGTTTCAAATGCTGATTCTGAGAGAATGTTTTCAATGATGAAAAAAATTGCAACTGAATTTAGGTCTGAGCTGAACAATGATACTATTTGTGCATTACTTTGTACAAAACAGAACAGTTTGTACGATTGTTTTGACTTCTTACCCTCAGAAGAAATACTAAGAAATGCCAAATTAGCTTGTTGTGCTTATAAGTTGAGCTTAAAGCAGTGAAAGTTGACTAGTGTATGAGATGTGTTCTAAACTTAAAACTGTATGAAATAAAATGTGTCTTATATAACTTTTTTTTGCACATTTGTGAATAAACATGAATATGCCCTGACATGAAGATTATATAAATATTTTTTTAATTTCGGCTCCAAAATGTCGTTACGCAGTATGACCCAACATTTGAATACTAAATGTTGGGTCATGACCCCCCACACAATCTCTGAGGGTTGGCAACTATGAGGCTTTCGAGACGTTTCGTCAAACACTCCGGTTTGGCCATAGCACGTTTCGTCCACAAACCATTTCGGCCATAGTTGCCATAGTTTATATTTAACTGTTTGAAGAGGGATTTTCTCTAAATTAAATTGCTAGATTTGTCATAAGCATGGATGAAGAAACTGAGTGTCGTAGCCTGTACTTTTGTATGGATTCTTAGGGGAATTATTTTTATAGAAATCATGATAATACACATACGCATATCATAATAATTGGCATCGAGATGACCGACCATAAGTGTGTATTGCTTATTCTGTGACCATTTAAGTCTCTGGTTTTTGGTAAGTGTGGATCCTTGGTTATAGTCTGTATTTTTGGATGGATTGTTCTGAAAAATATTGTGTATTGCTTCATCTGTGATCATTCATTTCATGATTTCAACATCTTTTAGTTATTGGTCTTCCAAATGTTACGATTTTATCTGCACTGATGAGACTTCGGTACTTTGTTATTTACTTTGTTATTTTCGTAAGTATGGATTGAGAAACTTAGAGTGTCATATCCGGTACTTTTGTATGGATATTCATATTTTTATTTCAGGTCAAGATTGGATTATACCATGCAGATTTTATATATACATGTATGTGTACATAATTTTATTGTTTGTAAAATGAAACACTATACACTCATACCAGCAAGCAAGCACTAAATAGAGCATAGAAACACCATGGTGAACGTACAAATTGATTCATGTTGAGACTGGAGTTCATTTTTGAGTTCCTTTTATATCAAAACGTCGGTAATATAAAGAACTTCACATTAAGCTTGTATTTTCTTTGCATTTTTCTCAAAATACTTCAACCACTTTCAACTTAGCTTGCTTTCAGCTTGGATATTTGTTGTATCGCTTTCATGTGTTACGACTATATGCGATTACATTAATTATTGAAAAATGTACATCAAAGTACTAATTATCAAATATAATCGTGAAATATCTCTGATTGAATTTAATTAATTGCAATTTAGATTAACATTTGATGAATAAGTAGTAACTATGATTTTACCATTTAATTTTCACTCTTTTATTCATATTTCGTTATAAATAAAACCAAGGATTTATAGTAGTCGAATTTATTGCAAGCAAACTGGTTAATGTTTCAAACTGGTTTGCTAAACTTTTCATTTATTTAAGAAAACCGGTTTAAAACTGAGTTGAAACACAAACTGGTTTTCATGTTTATCGAGTCCAAACCAAAACCAGTTCCAGAAATTTAGCAAACCGCACGAGAGGCAGTTTTACAGTTTGGTTTTGAAACATGGTGGCAGCGGAGGAAAAGAAGAACATGCGTCGACTTCAATGTTGATGATTCACAAATGGAATGGGTATGTGAACAACATTAGAAAGGTAAATATCTTTATACAAATGCCTGTTGTAATCAAGTTATCGGTTTACAGAGGGATTTTTCCCTACGTTCATGAAAGCCAACATAAAGGTGAATTGAAATGTTCTGTGACCAAATGGTGAAGAATATGACATAGCCATGCATCAGAACTTTCATCCTCACTTTGCTTTAAACTATCTATCAATATCATTTAGATCTGGAGTGTCAGCCATCTTTAGAAACCACCAATTCACTGAAATGTGTTAAACCATGGTTTAGTTAGAAACTGGTTTGTATTAAGCTTAAAACTGGTTTGCTAAACTGTAAACCCTAACCAAAACAAGTTTGATTGCAATAAATGCGACCAGTATATAAATCCTTGATAAAACCATGGCCGAAACGTCATTATAAAGTGTGACCGAACTGGTACTATGGCCGAAACGACAATGGATGAAACGTCCTGTAACGACTATATGAGTAGGGGCGTTTTAACCACAGGCATTTGACCGATGGACCTTAATTTCCCCGTGTTTGCCACGGGGGTACGTATTTTCAGGGCTCTATTTAATTGTGGGTCCTGGGTCCACACGAATACTATATTAAAATACACAAGGTAAGAAACAAAATCACTGAAAATGGCGGCGTACTGCTAAATTTCTTATTATTGTCGATTTCCCTGATTTCTGAAAAATAAACGGATGGAATGCACTAACCTTGCGGACCCCCATCAGCTGTTGTGCCACTGGTTTACTCTCATATTCTAACTAATTTGCATATATACACCCCCGACTATCTGTTCCCAAGACAGATTGTCAATGAACACGGAGGTCGACCACTTATTTTCTATTACGCGCCACGCGATTGGTCAAGGCAAATTTCCGGAAAAGAATTGACCAATCGTGTGCAGCGCAACAGAAAATAAGTCGACCTCCGGGTTTGTGGACAATTTTGTTTCTTACCTTGTGTATTTTTCTATAGTATTCGTGTGGACCCAGGACCCACAATTAAATAGAGGCCCTACATCGTTACTAGCCCTGAAAATACGTACCCCCGTGGCAAACACGGGGAAATTAAGGTCCACCGGTCAAATGCCTGTGGTTTTAACATGTATTCACAAATAAATATAATTTGTAATTACAGTTGACTCTCGTTATCTCGAATTCGATGGGATCATGAAAAAAATTCGAGTCAACCGTAGTTCGACTCAAGAGGAGCTACGAAAACCGGAAGTGTAGTTTGTTTAATGACGAAAGGGAGACAACTCGAGCGAAATTTTGAAGAGCTAACACCAGCAGCACATGTCCCGATTCTCCGAACGATTTAAAACTTATTCAATGTTTTTGTTGCTGTTTTTTTTTTCTCTGTTAAATTCTTTGAATCTTGTGGAACAACGATATCTTTTTTGTGTGTATGATTATGTTTTTCAGCTGATGCATTGTCATTAAACTTCACCCACCATGACGTATTTTTCTTTGTGCAATATTTACAATAAATTGTGTGTTTTTATGATTCAATAAAATTTCCCCTTTTATTACAACTGTTAACTAAGAGTAACATTTTTTTCAAATCTCTCAAAATTGGAAATTATACATCTTCTTTAATCAAAATTAATTTCCAACAATAGATAAAACGCTTCCGTTGTGTACTTTTCATAATCATTGATGTATGCCGACCCAAGCGCACTTATAATGTTATCAATCGATAATTTTTTATTGTACACATCTAACTTGTGTCATAATACCAAACCAATTCAAATATTACCACTAATTAATTTGACAGATTGTGAAATAAACATGTGAAATAGCCTAAGGTAAAAATGTCAAAACCAATGACCGGATGTTTCACCTGTGATCCGATTTTAATCCAAAGGTAATCATACACATGTTTTGACAGGTATTGGGTAAATTCGACTTAACGAATGTAAATAATATGGCTTTCTACATCTCGGGACCAAAACTTTTATTCGAGACAACCGAAATATCGACTCATCCGAATTCGACTCAACAGGAGTCAAATTACATATATTTATACACAACGAAGTTCGGGACTTCGATAAAAATTCGACTCAACCGGAAATTCGAGTCAACCGAGTTCGAGACAATGAGAGTCAACTGTATTTGCAACTTTGAATTTGACTATTCTGTAATATAAAATAACAAAACATTCAACAGCGAAATGCCGACACGAACATGCATGTGGACGAAGACCCAGATTTATATCCACCGTTCAATATTATATATATTGAATATATATACAAGCTCCTAGATATGATAACGTAACACTCCAGGGTTTTTGCTCCCCTTATTTTACTGCCGAATTTCGGCCGCATTCCCAATGAAAAATAGGGTTCATTTTTCCCAAAATCAGTCAGATAATTCCCAAACTGATTGGAGTTATTGTCTGTAAAAATCCGGATTTAGTAACCGTTTCCGGAAACGGTTTTTTATATTACGCGATTACATATTCGGTCATCTGTAAGCTTTTTCTGTACACTCGATCGTCGTTCTTTTTTGACATAAACATGTGTCACAAAAGTAAATATTACCTGAATAAAAACAAAGCCTAAAAAGGCAAAACAAACACGTTCAATTGATTCTTTTTTTGTGACAACGAAAAAGAAGAAACCCAAGGAAAATGATGATGAAATCAGCGTTTGTGAAGTTGACTCGATGTCAAACTCACGGCGAGGATACTGACTCAAGTGTTGCTACTCTTATCTTGTATCACAGACAGCACAAATAACGTTAAAAATTCAGAGTTGGATGAAAATCATCCAACACTCGTTAAGCAGGATATGAGAAGGTTTAGTTCACTTAAGTATGAGCAAAGTTTTCCCTGGTTATCCTCATTATAGTTGTATTAAATCATCATATCAGGTTATTTGTGTAAATATTGTGAACTTTTTCAAACTGATCCCACTAATTCATCCATCCTTTACTTGATGAATATCATCCCTGCCTCTATGGAAAGGAGCTTTTCATATATGAATTTGATTAAAACTCTTCTGAGGTAAAGATTGACCCTAATGAATTTGGAAGCTTTTGATATGATCCATGGAAGGAAAGGACAAACTGTCAGATAGTAATCTTGACATATCAGTGGACAAATTCAAAAATGAAAAGGTTGTAATTGAGTGAAATAAATTCTACTGCAAAGTTATTTTGTTTATTATTGCCTAAGTTAATTTCAAATTCATATTTTGTTGATCAAAATGTCGATAAAATTTCCCAATAGAGCCAGCAAAAACCTTGCACTCATTCCGCTTGTGCTCCATTTAGGGTTACGAATCGATCTCATTCAACGTATGGGAGCAAATTAAAATTTTCGTTCCGTGAATATTTCAACTTTCTTTTTGCATATCTGGTCATATCTTATTATTCCCAACAATTTTTAAGTAATGGTGATACAAAATAAGTGTTACAATCCCTGTTTCTATCTTCAAGACCGGTTTCGTATTTGAAAATTGTTACTTGTCCGCCATAACACCTTACATACTCTAGCGATGGGCGGAGCCTATCCATATATGCCAAATATGGAAACTGTTACTACGAAAAAGTCGATTTTACTATAAAATTGATCCAAATAAGGATATCTCAAAAACGAGGCAAGTGCGCGTGAATTAGCACCTTGTAAACAAAATGTCGGACAGAAAGAAGATTTCATGCATTGATTAAAATTTGCATATGGATATAAGTCTACCATGGATTGCTGCAGCGATTATTTAACACCTCAAGGTTTACCTAAATATATTTATCTTTCACCCCCGTTAATTTTTCCAACCACTTACAACGGAATTAGGACAAAAAACCGCCCGGTGTGAATCACTCCGGGCGCTGCTCCCATACGTTGAATGTGATCGATTCGTAACCCTAAATGGAGCACAAGCGGAATGATAGCGACGATACATCAATGGGAGATAACTCCAGAATTTAACATTTTTTTGTTTCCATTTTAGCGCGAAAATAAACGGTCTCGGATGGCATCGTTCTACAGGGTTTTATATGAAAATGGTAAAAGATACTTTTCCGAATGTTCGATATGAATATTCATTCATACATGTGATAGAGTTGCTATGCTACAACTGGAGATTTGCAAATTTTTGGCTGGAGATTTGGTCTCATAACTGGAGATTTTTTATCGACCTTTTAATCCGAGTATTTGATGCTGTTTTTATTGTTTATTGACCTTTTCCTTTTGTTTGTTTCAGTATTGAACCAACTGCATCCCACTTCAATATGTATTGTTTACATTTCTGTCTTAAGTAGTGTTTCATATGATGAATGAAGGATAAAAGCTTTATTTATAATTTATTCATAATCATAAGGTTATAACAAAGCAATAAGAATGAAGGCAGAATGTTCTGAACAATAAAGTCATAGATCACTAGTGATGGGGAATCGGAAAATTTTCATAATCGATTATCGGCAATAATCGGAAGGGCATAATCGATTATTAATCGATTATTAATCGGAAAATAGTTAAGTCTTATCAGACCATTAATATATTTCAGTTATTGTTGTATATTGTAACTACTAAACTGAATATAACTTTTAATGTGTTTTAATGTGCCAAAACACGACCAAGGTCCTATTATTTAAATGTCCAACTAAAGCCTACATTTAAAAGGTCATACACACAGAAGATTAAGAGAATGAAGTTAATTTGTGATGCACGAAAAACATTGATATGTACATAAAACTTGAGTGTTTACTTGGGAATTCAAAAAATGTTTATGTTGCAGAAAAACATTGTCAAACATTTTTTTTAAACACAGTGAACATGGTAAAACAAAATTCAAACAACATGAATTGGAAACCAAATTAGAAACAGACTAGAGTAGAACCTAGCATTTTCAGTTTATGTCACCATATACATGTAAGCAATATTTCAGGAATCTACCAATATCAATTTTTTGGTTCAAAATCACAAGGACAATGTTTTTTGGACTTAGCCTACACCTTTTTTTATTAACTATTTGCAGGGCTCACCACACATAGTAAAAACAGGACGACTTGACTTCTCTCTCTCTTGACTTGACTTGAAGTGAGGGAAAAGCTGGGAGACTTCCGAAAATCGATCAAAATTTTAACGTTTCTTTCCCCACTACCGCATGTTCCCCTACCTTTCACAAAACGAACATACTGGCTACTGCACAATGATCATAAAAAGGATGCAATTAACGAGTTTGGAATAAAATATTCAACATCAAATCCTGTATGGGTCAAATTTCAGGAACATGGGAGCTCCTTTTATGTGAATATTGAAGAAAAAGCATGATTATTGGTGAGCCCGGTATTTGTCCATACAAACTCAATACTCTTTCAGATAATCCTGGTAAACTTAAATACATGATGGCAAGTTTGTGATTCAAGCCGTTGTTTGTTTCAACCATTTTGACTTTGATTAACGTAATTTCTAATACGGATACCGGAAACGGAACCAAAAATCCGGAATCGGCGATGTCGGCGATATTCGATTATTGATTTTGGAATCGATTATCAGCATCGTTGCCACTCAAACGACCGTTAATCGATCATCGGCGATAATCGTTCCATCACTATAGATCACTAAAATTAAAAAGTCACTATTCATCACATGTAGTCACAGAATTTACCCTTAAAAAGTCACAGATATAATCACAGCAAGTGAAAGTCACAAATACTTTGATCGGCTTTGGTCTCAAATAAGCCATAGCAACTCAATCTGAGATAAATTCATTGCATGTTTGATCGAAATAAGAAGATTGCTCGGCATCAAAGGTTGATCGACTTGTGTCTGCACAACGGTTTATTTTGTCACTTTATAACTATTTTTAATTGCCGCCATCACACTTCTAATCATCTAAGCGTGTGCCACAAACACACTTCCTTATACCCAATTAACTGTCAATTAGTGGATAATTGTATAATCATCAACAGCTTAATTAATCACCATCATGACACGGTTTACCTATAAAGGTGTCAAATAGATCAATAACCGGATATCATTCGTATCTCTCAGTGTTTTTCTTCAGTGCGGGAGTTCCAAATGGGGAATTTCCAGAAATATTGATCGCAAAATGTAGGGCAAGATTTTTTTGTACTTGATTTTTTTCACGGGCGGAAGATTTTGAAAGTTGACGGGAGAGGCGGAAGGGACCCTCAAAATCGGGAGAATAATGCTCCCGCCGGAAGGTTCACATGTATGTTCATTAGACATTTCTACGACTGTATATTTGCATTTCCAGAAAATCTTCGAAGATTTGGGGTTCTGAAAAGGGATTTGAAAATTACAATTAGACATTAACATATGAAATTGGTCATATACACGATTCTTATAGTGTATTTAATGTAGATTTATGTATTTACTAGAAACCAAAATCATAAAATTGAGGGAAAATAATTGTATTCATAGTGATATTAATTTTTTTTTAAATGATGCACCCTTTTTTCATATAAGAGTTGTTGCCCTTTGTAGAACTCTTCAATCCTTTGAAAAGTTGTCAACATCAGAATTTTCAATTTATCCAGTTTATTGAGTTACTGTTTGAAGTGTTTCATTGATTAGGTGATTACCCATTTATAATTGAAGGGAAATAAAAATATAGTAGCAATTTAAATGCTGTAGTCGGTAAAAGATAGGAAAAAAAGAGGGGGGAGGGGGCAACATCACATGAAACTCCCATGCACCATGGTGTCCATGTCACTACGGACTCTATTTTTTCTCAAGAGTCAAGTTTAAGGATTAATTTACTTTCAAATATATAATTGTTTTCTCAATCAAATGTGTTTATTGAGTGAGTCCTGTTTAGAGGGACCCGATATCGGCCATTCGGCAATGGCATATTCACATCAAATAGCCATAAAAATTATATTGAAGGTATCTGGTATCCCAAACTCCTAAAGATTAAAATTTCCCATACAACAATAGAGTTCAAATATTCCATATCCCAATAATACTTTTAGTCCTAGTATCCTCTGACCCTACAACCCCCCCCTCCCCGTCTTTTTTCTAAATGGAAAAAAGGGAGATGTAGGATACTCAGATTAAACAATACTTGAATACTCCCATATGTATCCATAAAACTCCTAAACAAGACTCATTGAATTGATATATTAATCTGCATGTTACCTGCCCAATACACAATTGTATTTTGCATGATGGCCCTAATTTACATGCACACACCCCCCTTTTCGTATGATTAAAACACATGTTATATCCCATATTTGGACAGATCTCTGGGATAAGACACTTTTTTCACATTTCATATGTATAAATTTGAAATTTGGAATTAAAAAAAATATATATTTCATGTAGATAATATTGTATTTTATTTTATTTCTGCTTGGACAAAGTTGGATCAAAATTTTATTGAAATCCGAAAATGTCCAAAACTTAAAATTTAGATTTCTCTGTCAATAATCATGATATTGGACGTTTTATTGCAGATTTGAAAATGTCTTGATAAAGGCTTTCAAATGCATATCATTTTTTTAGGTTTTACTTATTTTGAAAAAATCATGTATCGTCCCTAGGAATGAGGGTTACGTTATCGTATCTAACAAGCTCCGGGACGCGATTGTGAAATGTTTTCTTTTATGACTAAAGAGTTTCATCGATATTGTCATTGGAATAAATGTATTACTGTTAAGCTCATTTTCACTGTTTTGAAGCCTTGTTCGGGAAATCCTGTCACCAACGCAAAACTGCATATAACGACATAATAAACAAATGTCAAAATCATGGTATGTTTCACTTCCTCCATGTTTGTAAGTGACTGGAACGATGTAAATGAGATGTAACGTGTAAAATCTCAAACAACGTAAAAATCAATAAATAAGATAAAGATGTATAAAAAAAAATATAATTTAAAGTTTGTACATCCTTAGTGATTTTTTTTATTTATATATCGAATGAATTATTTTTCGTACGAAATAAATAACCAATCAGCATAGACATAATTCTTCAAAACATTGCGGTCCAGTTCTATGGCCGCGCACAGACCACAACTTAACAAACACGTCAGCTCCCAAATGGAAATCGTGTATTCTTAGACATTATATCCAAAATGACATATTTTTTCCATTACGATGCTTTCAAACAATTCTTCATTCTCGTTTTGTTTTTATTTGGAGCATCTGGGTTTAACCCATTCATGGACAATGAATTACATAAAATAGAATGGGTTGACCAGTCGACTTTGGAAAAAGAGGACACGGTAGTGTGTACTTTCAGATCTCAGAAAATAGGGTTTTTTTTTGTAATAGACACAGCCTTAAAGTTTGGTCATTCTAGTCGAAAATGAATCTCTTCAATTTGAAAGGGATATTGCAGCTCGTTTTAGCATATTTCTTCAACTCGTGACGAATGTTGTTTCTTTTCAATTTATTTGTAAAAACAATCCAAAAATACCTTGCACACCAATATAATCCTTAATAAAAAACAGGCACTGCCTTGAATGCTCGCGAATCTGAAAATTATCTGGCAATTTCACACTCATCCAGTCCATCAAAAAGTGTCGAGATATATCGGGGCCGGGACGACTTTTTTTAGTCTCATTCAATCAAGTTGTCGTTCTTAGCGAAATCTCAAAAGTTAACTTCCGCGTAGAAACAAAAATTCTTGTCAGTATGTGAGAAGATATTTAATCAATTAAAAAATATCAATATAAGTAAAACAAGCTACCAAAATAACTTTTATTACACACGAGTTCCGGGTTTCAGTGATATCGGACGTACGAGAGAGGGTACGAGACTTAGGATCACCTTTTCGCTTTATGTTAAGAAGATCTTCATTAGTTGAGTATGTTAGTGTGTTACAGTGAACGTGTTTACAAATGCGCAGAATTTTTTTTTATCCGTCAGTATGTGAGGCCATGTTTGTCAAGCAAATTCTAAGTACACATTTTATACTATAAAGAGCTCGCTGATGCTCGCATAATATGAAACTGCCACCGCCATGAATGCTCGCGAATCTGAAAATTATCTGGCAATTTCACGCTCGTCCAGTGCATCAAAAAGTGTCGAAATTATTTGGGCCGAGATATATCGGGGATTACTTTTTTAGGGCTTAATTTAGTCTCAATCAATCGAACTGTCGTTCCTTATGAAATCTTAAAAGTTAAATTCTGCGTAGAAACAAAAATTCTTGTCCGTATGTCAGAAGAGATTTAATAAATTAAAAAATATCAATAAAAGTAAAACAAGCAAACAAAATGACTTTTATTACACACGGGTTCTGGGTTTCAGTGTTATTAGATGTACGAGAGAGGGTACGAGACTTAGGATCACCTTTGCGCTTTATGTTAAGAAGATCTTCATTAGTTGAGTGTGTTAGTGGAACGTGTTTACAATGCGCAGAATTTTTTTTTAATCCGTCAGTATGTGCAGTCATGTTTGTCAAAAAATCCTAAGTACACATTTTATACCATAAAGAGCTCGCTGACGCTCGCATAATATCATTACGGGGCCCGGGTGGCTCAATGAGTTAGGTCGCTGGATCTAACAACTCATACAAGCCTATTACCAATATGGCGAGGGGTCGCGCCCTGCTTTTAATTACATTACAAAAAAGGGTGCACTCGACTCGCAGCTGCAAGTGATAAAGTTTACCAGTTGCTTGCCCATGGTCGGTGGTTCTCTCTGGGTACTCCGGCTTCCTCCACCACTAAAACTGGTCACCATGATATAGCTGAAATATTGTTGAAAGTAGCGTTAAAACACCTCAAATCAAATCATAATATCATTAAAATATCACTTAAAAGGGTCGAAGTGAATTTTTGTCCAGGAGGCAAAAATTCAATTCAAGGCAAAGTCCGCAAGATATGACAGAATTATCAACGAATTATGTCACTTTTACAAAGTTTCATTGATAAAAACCGGGTTAATATTTCATAAATATCATTTATTGAACCAATTGCAAGTTTTTATGAGATACAAAAAAATTACCAAAATGAGCTTTAATATCCCTTTAAACATGTCATTCGTGTTATGATGGCAGTGTCTATATACACGACCGTCGTGCAGCTAATTCTACTCGGCTATTCTTTTTTCTTTCGACCATCGTGCAGCTAATTTCTCCTCGGTTATTCGCACGACTGTTGTGCAGCTAATTCTCCTTGGCTATTCTTTTTTCTTTCGACCATCGTGCAGCTAATTTCTCCTCGGCTTTTGACTCGCAGAGTTGTCGTTCGTTCCTTCAACATGTTGCTAGATAATTCATCCCATTTCCATTTCAACCAACAGATAGTAGACCATTTCCTGTGTCTGCCTTCAAGTTTGCCATTTCACAGTTTTCCACTTCAGAGATTCAGCTAAATTTGTTTTAAAATTTGATAGGACCTATAGCATATTTTTATTGGTTTTAATATTTTCAATAAACGGAGGACAGTTACTGTGAACAAATACTTCCTATTTCGTTTGCCCAAATTTATTCTTATCATAGTATAATTATAATATTAATATTAATATAATTCATGTTTATATCTTAATCATGTACAAGATTTTTTTCACTGACGGTGTAGAGTTCTGCATTTACTAGTTAACACATCAATATTGTTCCCGTTTATGATACAGTACCTCTGACGACTGTCAATATCTATATGAATTACATAAAATTAATTATATGCATGTTGGCCTTAACAGGGAATCAAATCCGAGGTTTATAATCATATTCATGATTCAAATTTTCTGCAGACTTCACGATATATGAACGCTTGACATTGTGAAGATGCCAAACCCAATTAACTAATAGATACATGTATCCATATATATTCCCACCAAACTGTGCATTCACCTAACAAGCGTTTTTTTGTTTATGTTCTTAATACATGTATGTATATGGAAAAGTATTAATCATTGTAGTGATTGTACAGGATTTGCTCCCGGTCTATAAAAATAATTGACAAACAAATCATGACACTAATGCATCATAATAATATCATGATGTATTATATTGTTATGATTTTTTTTTTTTTGACAATTATTTTTTATAGACCGGGGGCAAATCCCTGCATCTGCCATGAATGAGGAAATGAAAACAGAACATGAAAAGGCGTAGTCACAAGGAGGCAGTAGTACCACCTTTCAAAATTTGGGGAAAATTGTGGAAGAAGTATAGAATAGTAGAGCCCCTCCCTTTGTATCCAAAAACTTTTTGCTGAAAATGAGTGTGTAAGAAAAAAGGTGGGAGGTGCAGTATTTTCTGAATACAAGTTTTAAGGCTTATAAACTCTATATACCATGAATTATCATTCATAAATCACCAAAACTGCGAGATGAATATGACCCTATACATGTATCTATTTGCAAGGTAGCCCCCACCCGTGTGTACTGTCTATTCCACATGTCACGGTCGTGTAATAGAATTCCCTTATATAATTCACACGACTGTCATGTATATATCCCATCCTTATGCGTTGTCTATTTGCAGGACGGTCGTGTAAATATACTTTTCTGTAATGCGCACGACGGTTGTGTCTATATCATCAGCCTTGTGAATTACAAAGTTAATATGGATTAGGCACAGCCTACAGGCGAGCATCGCATCTACGCATAGACATGTACATGTATTTTACTAGTCTATGATTATGAGTCAAACGTCTATCATCATTTAAAAAAGTATCCTTTTAATCCGGGGTTCGTGTTGCTCTGTGTGTACATGTTTTGTGCTGTCAGTTGCTGTTCGTTCTTTGTTTCACTGGTTTGTATATATAATGTCCTTGGATGCTTGATTTTTTTACTGCCCCTTTGGCATGTTTGGTATTTCTCAGTGCATGAAAATTCCCATTTCTCGTTTCCCGGGGAAATTAAAAAAACACATCGGGAAAGTGACATGCTGATCGGTACTTCGTGCTGGGAAAATATTATAAGTCTGTTGTTGCTCGTTGTTGTACTTTGCGGTTATCAGATATATCAGTTTCTGAAACTACGATTGTCCATTTTTTAAATAAATTTATTGTTTCATGTAAAGAAGCTGTACGGTTTCCTTTCTAATTTTTTTTGGTTATTTTTAAACTGGATAGTTATTTTTTATTCAAATTTATAGGCTATTTCCACTTGTACTTCACTCCGTATATCCATTCTATGCCGAAACTTAGAATCCATTTCCGGTTGGTGTTGATCATATATTGATTCATCTCCTTGCACACATGTTGCTGTTTAGCTCTCATCTTGGGATGCTCGCTATTAGCTTATTAAGACTAAGACAGGAGCAGGTGTAACCTCAGTCTCAAAAGTGATCGATATATAGGCTATTCATGAAAGACTTTCGTTTATACCTAATAGGATTAGGATTATGGTGTTTAACACCACTTTCAACAATATTTCAGTTATATTGGTGGAGGAAACCGGGGTATCGAAAGAAAATGGTAGGTCAAATCGGCCCCAAACAAAATCGGCCCCAAGTCAATTCGGTCCCAAGTCAAATCGTCCCCAGGTCAAATCGGCCCCATGTTATTATGTCGCCTGCGTTACGCAGAGGCGACATATAGGGATCACTATTTGGCGTCGGCGTCACAAAATAATTTCTGTCACATTTTTCTCAGGAACCACACAGGCCAGCTTCTTGATATTTGGCACAGAGCATCAGTATGGAGAACTGTATCGTGTAAGACAGTTTTGAATCTGCCGCATGTCCACTTCCTGCTTGACGGAACTTAGAACTATCCGTCGTCTGGCGTTGGTGTCACAAAATAATTTCTGTCACATTTTTCTCAGGAACCACACAGGCCAGCTTCTTGATATTTGGCACAGAGCATCAGTATGGAGAACTGTATCGTGTAAGACAGTTTCGAATCTGCTGCATGTCCACTTCCTGTTTGATGGAACTTAGAATATTTTTGATATCGAAAAATTTGTCATAAAATAATTTCTGTCACATTTTTCTCGGGAACCAGACAGGTTAGCTTCCTGATATCTGGAACAGAGCATCAGTATGGAGAACTGTATCGTGTAAGATAGTTTCGAATCTGCCACATGTCCACTTCCTGTTTGCCACGACTTAGAATATTTTTAGATAGAAAAATTTGTCACATTTTTCCCAGAAACCACACAGGCTAGCTTCCTGATATATGGCACAGAGCATCAGTATGGAGAACTGTATCGCATGCCCACATCCTTTTTGATGGAACTTAGCTATAGATTATTTTTATTCACATGATAATATCTCATCCTTCAAATAATTCATCATGTCAGAATAAATTGTAATTTTCATAAACTTCATCAGTCAAAACTAACTATATCACAAAATTTAGAATAATATACTTTTTCATCATGATGTTGCTTTCAATGATGAAGTAATCTTAAAGAAAATAAGTTTGCAAGCGGCACATGTCTTCCCTGGAAGACTTGCCACTAAGTTTATATAAGATTAAATGGAAATACCGATATCTGACTTTGTTCTTTCTCCCTAATGCTACGTGCTTGTTGGAGAAGTAAAAATTCTAATTTTTACAGTCTTTGGTTTGACATATCATATCGTATTGACAAATGATAGTCTGTTTGTTCCTAGTGGCCAAAGCCTGCGTTCCAAGTGTCATTCTGTCAAGTTGATCCATGGTTCTTATGACCAAATTGACATACCTTATGTCTATAAACCATTGGTGATGATGAATATTTTCGTGAATGTTTTAAAGTGATTTTTTAACAAAGGTTGTAGGAAGAATTTGGGAATTTCTGGTATATGAAATTGTTGATTTAAAGGAATTTGATTTGTGTTTACTGTATTTAATAATTATCAATATAAAGATAATTATATAATTGTCACCAACCCGGTCGCCATTCACGTTTGATGTAAATTACTAATCACTTAATTATGTCATTATATATCCATATTACCCAGATCAGTGATATGTCTATCACAGTGATAATTGTGTCGACTTTATATTTAACGGGATATTAAAGTTCATTTTCTATGTTCCTTTAGTAAAGTTATATTCATTTTTTACATAATCTTTTTGCTTTTTTTTAATAATGGTGATCATACATAATCTTATTTTGTTATTAATGCATGCAACAATTGATGGATGAATAGATTGGGGATTGCTTATGGTAATGAGGACATATCTTCCTCTGTATACTGTCAGTCTTGGTAATGTAATGGCTAGGTTGCTTGTCATTAGCAGAGATACTAGCAATGTATCTAGATAATTAGCAATAACGATCATTTTGTTGGACGATTTCAACAACAACAATTTTGGAAGGATTATTTGATTTCATTCTGTCCACTGGTCCTGAAGAAAAACATTCTCAAAGATTTTCAATTTTCAGTCTTGGCGGTCATTTTGGATAGCAGGCAAGGTCATCTGATTCAATTTTGGAAGACCATCCAAGGAGTATCATATCCAAGTTTGATCCAATTAGGCACAGTGGTTCTTGATCAAAATGTGAAAAGTTAAGGATGACGGCACCAAATGATGTACAAGTATAACTTGAACCTTTAGCTCTGGTGTTTCAGCTAACAATGCATGTATATGTGTAAATATATTTGATAATTTGATTTGTTTGTGTATTATTAGGCAGAGAATGATGTTATTGAAATGATGACAGTCAATAATGAGAAATACAAATGTATCCTTCCAGAGCTGTCAGGAAAAGATGATGAGGTATGTTTGTGATAGTACCTCCTTTTCCTTCTACAAATTTTCTGGTTTGGATTTTGTTTTACTGTGCATAAATATTACAAAGTTATATACATGTAACTATGTATATACAAAAGTATATTCATTAAGAGGATAGGAAGGGCTTATAATTTATATACACATCATGACATGTACATTATCAAATGAAACTCAAGAAACATTTCAAGATACCAAATTAAGGTAAGCAGAAACCTCAAATCAAAGGACAGACAGTACCGCTATAATGGAAAAAAGGATGAAAGGAAAATAATGATCTGACAAAATGCTACACAGAAAACTAAAAATTGGGCAACATGTACCCAACTAATGTGCGTGGTGAATTCAGGTTCTTCAGACAGGTAAGCAGCAGTTCCTACTTAACATGTACCCAACTAATGTGCGTGGTGAATTTAGGTTCTTCAGACAGGTAAGCAGCAGTTCCTACTTAACATGTACCCAGCTAATGTGTGTGGTGAATTCAGGTTCTTCAGACAGGTAAGCAGCAGTTCCTACTCCACTAGTTACAAATGTTTGTTATGCTGTAGTTGTGGAATGGGGAATTTTCCTCTTTCAAATTCTAAAAAAACGTTCCAACTTTAAAGTGATTCTTTCCCATGGTACATTACCAGTTAGTCAGTTACAGATTGGGTTGAAAATAAAAAAAAAACCACTAGCTTAAGGAGTAATTAAATTTACTCTATATTTTTAGGTTGGGTTTATGGTGTTTAATGCCTCTTTCAGCAATACTTCAGTTATATCGTGGCAGTCAGTTTTATTGGTGGAGGACACTGGAG
Organism: Gigantidas platifrons; assembly: GCA_002080005.1. Taxonomy (NCBI): domain Eukaryota; kingdom Metazoa; phylum Mollusca; class Bivalvia; order Mytilida; family Modiolidae; genus Gigantidas; species Gigantidas platifrons. Next base: position 54,171 of record MJUT01024965.1, read on the forward strand.
AAAAATACAGACTTGTTGCAAGTCACTGACAAACTTTATCACATACTAGTAATGTTGGATAGAGTACACCTCACCATGAACAGGGTTTGAACTCACAATTTTAGTGGTAATAGGCACTCTATCTTTTTAAGATATACATGTATATACATTTTGTACATATATATATATATGCATAGGTTAGTAATAAAAACATAGATATCAGATTTAGTGTGCATTACACATCTCTGGAATAACTTCACCAGGAACACTCATTTAGCCAAAATAATAGAAAGCCAAATACTTTTAAAGTATTTTGGAGCAAGAAATCAAATGCCCTAAACAGGATAACTAACATCTGCTTAGTATGGACACCTATGCCTGAGGGAGGAGAACCTTAGTTTTTAGCTCACCTGACCCAAAGGGTCATGTGAGCTTTTGTCATCACTTTGCGTCCGTCGTCGTCGTCGTCCACGTCTGTAAACTTTTCATACTTTCTTCTTCTTCTTTGAAACCACTGAACTGATTTGGACCAAATTTGGCAGAAATGTTCATTGGGAGGTCCTCTACTAAATTTGATATTTTGGTGCAGATCGGAAATCCAACATGGCCGCCAGGGCCAATAATGTGTTCTGATTGGTTGAAACTTTGAAAATCTTCTTGTCAGAAACTACTCACCCGATGGAATTGTAACATTATAGAAATGATGACTGGATGGTCCTCTACTAAATTTGTTATTTTTGTGCCGATCGCATATCCAAGATGGCCGTCATGACTCGACTTAGTTTTAACATAGAACCCTATGGGAAAAATGTTTAAAAAATTTTTCCTCTGAAAGCAGTAAGTCAATTTAAAGCAAACATGACATGAATGGTCCTTAGGTGGTCAACTTTCAAAATAATGTCATGTGACCCCGACCTCCATCCAAGATGGCCACCATCAGCGAACATAGTTTTAACATAGGACCCTATGGAAAAAATGTTTAAAAATTGTTTCCTCTGAAACCAGTAAGTCAATTTAAAGCAAACGTGGCATGAATGGTCCTTAGGTGGTCAACTTTCAAAATAATGTCATGTGACCCTGACCTCCATCCAAGATGGACACCACCAGCGAACATAGTTTTAACATAGGACCCTATAGAAAAAATGTTTAAAATTTTTTTTCTCTGAAACCAGTAAGTCAATTTAAAGCAAACATGGCATGAATGGTCCTTAGGTGGTCAACTTTCAAAATAATGTCCTCCATCCAAGATGGCCACCATCAGCAAACATAGTTTTAACATAGGACCCTATGGGAAAAATGTTTAAATATTTTTTCCTCTGAAACCAGTTAGCCAATTTAAAGCAAACATGGCATGAATGGTACTTAAATGGTCAACTTTCAAATTTTGGTGCTGATCGGTAATTAAACATGGCTGCCAGGGGTAGATAATGTTTTCTGATTCGTCAATCTTTAAAAATCTTCTGGTCAGAAACTAATGATTCAATTGAATTTGTTTTCTGGTGTGAATGATCTATGGATGGTCCTCTGCCTAAATTGTAAATTTGGTTCCGATTGGAAATTCAAGATGGACGCCATAGACGAACAAAGTTTAACATAGAAGCCTACAAGACCCAATGGGAATTTGTACTGAGTTGTTCTTCTCAGAAAATACCAAGCCATTTGACTTGATTTGTTCTATGCTGCTCCTACCTGCAAACAGAAAGACTTGAAAAATATGCTTGTTGATAACCTTCTTCAAGAATTAAAACTTAAGCAGTCTAATATACTTACCATGGGAGATTTGAATTTTGACTTTAGGTTTTCAGAATTTATGGAGCACACATTCAATAGTAAGCAAGAAAATATGAATCTTTGTTAGACTTCACGTTCCTAAGGATATACCCTGCCAATTATTACCAGGTGAGCGATGACGGGCTCTCCAGAGCCTCTAGTTATAATAATTACATGATTTAGATACTGTAAATTTCGATAAAAATATAACTAATAGACCATGTCAGTGCCAATACACGGACTACAGGGCAGACCCTCCAATCCATTTTAAAGGTAATTAGCCACCACTGATCAGTAGAGAGGAATAACTCTGAATGAAAAAAATCTTTCAGAAGTGTATAAAGGTTTGATCTAAAATGAAGTATATTGTTTTAAAGAACATCAAATAAGAAATTATGTTTATTAGATCAAGTTAGTGCCACAGAGGGCCATATAACAATTATTAACAATCATAATTACAGTTGACAAAGTACACATATTAATCTACTATGATACAAGATATACAAAATACAAATAAAACATTGTAATAGACATCTAGATATATGATATACTTATGTACATGTAGTTATCAAACTGAAATTCTTCTTACTGCATTACTACAGTAGGTACTTGTATTGGTTGATTAAAAATCTATAAAATGTCATTAATGTGTTTTTTTTTCTATTTAGTTCTCAAAAAAACAATATGGAGGATTGTCTGGTTTTGAATTGATACAGACACTGTTTCAACAAAGTAGCTGTTCATATAGGGTATGTATATATTAAAGTTAAAATTTATAAATCAAACTCCATGTATACTCAATTAGAGGCTGACATGGAAAAGTGGGGAGCTCTAGGCATACGGTTATATCTAAAGACAAACTGAAAAGTGGGGAGCTCTAGGCATACGGTTATATCTAAAGACAAACAGTGAAAAGTGGGGAGCTCTAGGCATACTGTTATATCTAAAGACAAACAGTGAAAAGTGGGGAGCTCTAGGCATACGGTTATATCTAAAGACAAACAGTGAAAAGTGGGGAGCTCTAGACATACGGTTATATTTAAAGACAAACAGTGAAAAGTGGGGAGCTCTAGGCATATGGTTATATCTAAAGACAAACAGTGAAAAGTGGGGAGCTCTAGACATACGGTTATATCTAAAGACAAACAATGAAAAGTGGGTAGTTCTAGGCATACGGTTATATCTAAAGACAAACAGTGAAAAGTGGGGAGCTCTAGGCATACGGTTATATCTAAAGACAAACAGTGAAAAGTGGGGAGCTCTAGGCATACAGTTATATCTAAAGACAAACAATGAAAAGTTGGGAGCTCTAGGCATACGGTTATATCTAAAGACAAACAGTGAAAAGGGGATGGTTGGTCTTCAATTGAACAAATCGATATGTACAAGCCATAGCTAAATTCTTTGTGTCATCTGAAATGTGTCTGTGTCATGTAAAAGACACCTAAATGGCACAAGAAATGGTTATTACTTGGCATTTTCATTGTATAAAGCTGTAATATTCCTACAATGACTGTGAAATGTAGAAAAGCTATAAAAGCACTGTTCCTTTACTTAAATTTATGTCTTAGTGTAAAGTTGGATAGTCTCATGTTCATTTACATCCATATCATTTGCTACTAAAAGAACACCACATTATTTCACTTGTGTATAACCTTTGATTTGTTGACATTTGACCTCAAATTTTAATAAATACTATTGAAAAGTGGTAAAATATCATTGACTTCCTTTAATCTTTCCCAGTCTATTGTATGACCAAAACAGCAGTAAGTATTAGAAAACTGGTGTATGAAGAATTTATTATTTCAGTGAAAAGTTAAGAATTTAAAAAAATGAACTGCTTTATATAGATAATTACAGTAATACTTACATTCTCTTAAACTGATATTAGGTTTGTGATGAAATCTGTGACATTTTAATTTCAGACCGAGTTCTCCTGGATTTATGATTTTGTTGCATTGTGCAATGTACATGTATATGAATTAACATTATAATTATTTTTGTCCCTTTATTTTATTTTGAAAGAGAATCATGATTTCAATCTTCCGTTCATTTCTTTTGGGTTTCGTAGTTGTTTTATTACTGTTCTAAAAATAGCTAATCGAATGGCATTTCATTTTTGTTTGTTCTTCGAGGGTCAGTCAAAATAACGAAAGGAAAAGAAGAAAGAGGATTCTGGGATGGAAATGAGAATTGATCTTCATTTGCAGCACTAAATGATTTCAAAGAAGTGCTGAATATGGAACATTTTTGACTACGGGGTATTTTTCTGATTTAAAACATATATACAAAATCAAAGAGTCTTTTTTTTTTACAGAGTATTGAAAATATTGTCCTGATTTTCCTTCTTCTCCGGTCTCAAATTTGGCGCTTCGTTTCCTCATGAACCTCCATAATTTTGGGGTCAGAAATAACTTTTAGGGCCAGTAGATATTTAATATGGCTGCCTATGGGCCAGCTACCTTTATTTTCTTAAGTCAAACCCTTATTTATAGCTTATTAATTTGGCTTGATCATAAGTAATGAATTATATTAAAGACATTTTTTAAAATTTTAGATTGAGAGTTACTGGACTTATGAATTGTGTCATGGAAAACATCTTAGACAATACCATGAAAATAAAGAGTTAAGTTTGGTAGGTCTAATATTATATAGCTATTTTTTTAAATTATTATTGTCGATTAAGATAATATAAATCATGTTATATTTTACAATTTGTGAAGTCATGCTCATGCAAAAAATATTTCTCATGACTTGTCAATATTTCATTAACTCACTTAGAAGGTAAAATCTTCGTTTTACTGTAAGAACATCTAGACTTATTGGGAATTTTCTAAAATATGTGCTATGTAGATAAACTCAGAAGTCTTACTCTCTTAGCCAGTAGATATTATTTTCTTTGATTTTTATTTGTCAAATTTATTTTATATTTCTAAATCCATTGTGAACATATTTGTTTTAATTTCAGAAAAAGCCACAAATTCTTGAATTCTTCTTAGGAGTTTATAAACCTTCTACTGACAAAAAAGGTAGGCATATGATGCATTTTTTCAATAGATAATTGAAGGAACTAGTTTTATTTTTTTGGTCACATAGGTGAAAATGGCAATGTTATTTTTGTTGAAATTCATTTCAATTTGAAGAATCTTATTATTCCTGCTATTTATCTCTGATATTGAAAATGTTGACTAAGGCAAGTTTAAGCCGAGCAATTTGTTTATAAAATTTAAGAATACTTCATGCACAAACTCTAAAGTTCAAAAATTTAATATTTGTGATTATGTGAACTCTGACTTCTCAGTGTTTGTCAAAAATGTATCTGTGCTCCACATCTAATTCATATTGGTATTTTTAAGTTAAAATTGCAATCGATCTATTATACCCCCACTCGTAGAGAGGGGGCTATATTGCAATCACCTTGTCCGTCCGTCCGTCCATCTGTCCGTACGTTCACACTTTCGTAACAGATATCTCAGCTTCTACTGGAAGAAATGATTTTATATTTGATATATGGCTTTGGCATGGTGACTTGTACCGTGTCTCCCCTTTCCAGATTTACCGCACATCTACTTGCTGTTTACAGTGTGACTTAGAATTTTTCATGTTTGCCATTTGCCGTAATGAAAACTTTCATAACAGTTATCTCAGCTTCTACTGGAAGAATGATTTTATATTTGATATGTGACTTTGGCATGGTGACTTGTACCATGTCTCCCCTTTCCAGGTTTACCGCACATTTACTTCCTGTTACAAATGAACGAGTTGGGGTATTCTTAGCACGACGTAGCGTGCAACATCTTGTTTTCTTTTGCTGACAGACCTACATATTTATGTATATATTTATTTAATAAACATAACATCTGTGCTAGGTAATTAAACTGCTAATTATGCAATAAACAATGATAAAACATAGAGTACAATGTATTAAGTTTACTACAAAGAGATTGTTCTCAGACAAAGTAGTAACAAGTTACTAACTGTATGTCTCTGATTGGACCTTGAGAAAACTAGTAAAAACTTTTTACTTCTTCAGAAGATGTTGCAAACCTATTTTGTACATTTTATTGTTCAGTTTAGAACAAAACACTTTGCCGGTAGTTTTTAAAGTGGGAAATTGTTGCTTAAAATGCATTCTTTTTGTATGTATCATTATGTCTTATTTATTTTAATGTGTAAACTTACATATTTATGAAGCAAAAAGCTTAAAAACACACTGCATACCACAAATTTCTGAAATTTAAACAGTATTATAATCAGATTACGGTAAAAGAAAATATTGAATCACCTCAATGGATATTTCCTAATATGGTTTGTGTTTAACCTACTGTAACATTGTTATTATTACAGAAGTTGTGATGACTGAGGAAAGTACAATCGAAGCAGAATCAAGAGCTGAGGATGACAAACTTCAGGTAATTGATGTTTTCACTTGCCTATATTCTTTACATCAAAGAATTAATACTGTGTAACATACACACAGTCATGCTCTGTTATTATTTATTATTGAAAAATTTTCCAGGTCTAAATTCAAATATGTACCGTAATACATATTGCACATGATTTTACCACTTTGTTGTCACATGTATGACATGTTAAGCTTAGTACATGCATTATGATGAAAAAATAGTTTCAAAAATGATGCTCAACAATTACAACAATATAAAAAATATAAACAATCTTTAATCCTGGAAAAAAACATAAATATATAAAATAAATTAAATTACTATATTGTATGACCAAAAAGAGATCAACATTTTTTTACGTACAGCCAAGCCTGCCTTACCGGTCACATTGAATAAATGGTCAAAGTACAACTGTTCAAGTCAACAGACACAGATTTTTAGAACCAATTTAAAGGAATTAAATCAAAAACAATTTCTAAAATTCAGAAATTGATGGCTTATGGTTTATTGTGTTTAATGCCACTTTCAACAATATTTCAGTTATATAAAATTGAAGACAAAAAATTATAAAGCATAATATTATGGCATTGATTTATTTGACTTAGAAATAAACCTGGAAATTCAAAATGGAGTACATAGACAGATTACACAGACAAAATGTGTTTTCTATTCTGATTTTTTTAAAACCTGTTTTATGGATTTTGGACTATGGCCATCTCAAATGGAGTTCCAGAAAAAATTTGGAAAGGAGATCACCCTAAAACTAATTCAGAGATTTTCATTAAAGCTAGACCAGTAGTTCTAGAGAAATCTTAAATCTCTTTTTATGAAAAAAGTTCTTGTAGATAATAAAGACATTCGATGGATGCAAAGTGAATATAAATTCTCACGTGACTTAAAATATAGTGATAACTTACTTTTTCAGATTGAAACAAGAAGGATAGAAAGTATAGATTTGCCATTCTTTCCAATTAATATGACAGATGGTACTGTATGTGAACTCACCAATAAACCGAGAAAAACTAAAATTTTATATGTCTGTCAGCCAGAGGGGCGTGGGGAGATTTATGAATTAAAAGAAACGTCAACCTGTGAATATGAAGTTATCGTTCTCACCAGTGTTCTTTGTTCTCATCCAGATTTTAAGTAAGTTTTTAATGATTTATATTCCCAGTTTTATGCAAGTCATTGATAAATAAGAATTCTAATATGACATCCTTCATTAGCTTTATAAACAACGCCATGACAGAATTCCTGATATAGTTTACTTCACACATGTGTTTTGCTAGACAAGCTATTGACATCACTCCAGAGTAATATCATGTATTTGTACAAGACCTTGGTGTAATACAAACATTAAAATGTTTGTTTTGTTTTTACATTTTCATTTTTCCAGAAAAAATATAAAATTTAACCATCTATTGACTTTGACATTTGTGAATTGTCTGGTGACACTGTTTCCAAGGAATGCTGGTGACATTGAAACATTCTTGTTACTTATTTATTTTACATTGCCATTGGATTTTAATGCTGGTGACATTGAAACATTCTTGTTACTTATTTATTTTACATTGTCATTGGTTTTTAATGCTGGTGACATTGAAACATTCTTGTTACTTATTTATTTTACATTGCCATTGGTTTTTAATGCTGGTGACATTGAAACATTCTTGTTACTTATTTATTTTACATTGTCATTGGTTTTTAATGCTGGTGACATTGAAACATTCTTGTTACTTATTTATTTTACATTGTTTTTTTTTAGGTTTTTTTTTTAGCATTTTACTTGTTTTAGTTGCTAAAATTTGAATGCCATAAAATTAGGAAATGTTAGTAACAATGACTACGACCTTCATGAATTATAAAAATAATCCTTCACTAAATTTAACAAGGGAGATAATAAAATTATCTGATTGATTGATTAATTAGTGTGTAATGCCAACTTTAGCAGTATTTCAGCTATATATTGTGGCATGAAAAATTGTAATTATTAACTTAGATGCCTTTGACCCTTACATGAATTGGTGAAAGGAAGTAATATACCAATGTCCTTCATTTTTCATTATTGGTGATGGTGGAACCTAATCTAGTAAGATAACGTGTTGTTTAATGAGTTCTGAGGATACTGACTGTCTTAGCTCTATTTTTTAATTATAATTAGTTATGTATACAATATTCTATATCAATATTACTTTTTTTGGTGATATCAGTACAGGTTATAATTTTTCATTTTCTGAATAAAAAATATGAATTTGACAATGATATTTGAAATTTGTTTTCAAGAAACCTCTTAAATAATTTCTGTTCACAGACCAAAGACTCCACCAGTTTCTACAATATCTTGTCATGCTGTAGATGGTTCACCAATAAAACCTGAAACATTGATGAACTGGGAAAAACAGCCAGTTCCACAGTATGATCATCAAGTAAATATTTGTATATATTATAATTAGTAATATATTACTACTATTTAGCTATGTAACGTCAGCCGGTCCATATATCGTATATGGACCGGAGCTCCGGGCCGAAATGTTATATAAATTATCTCCCTTTGTGCGTAATCCGGAAATCTCTTGTCCGCCAATGTTTCGAAAATTTAGAAAATAAAATGTCGTCTGGAAGGTTTGTGTCTCTGAATGAAGCAGAACTGGATCAAATTACAGATTCCAGGTCGTCACAAAACACTAAAGATGCAACGAGGTACGCGGTAAAAACATTCAGGAGCTACTTACTAGAAAAACAATACCCGGAAGACTTTGAAAACTTTTCGAAAGCAGATATTGATGCCAGATTACGATCTTTTTATGCAACGCCAACGGAAAAGGTGTCTTGTACAAGCGAACAGAACTTCATTACTTTCTTTGCGTAGCGGATTAGGACGCAGTCTAATAAAAAGCAGCGGGTATGACATTGCAAAAGACGTAACTTCCATTTTGACCTTCGATTTCATGTTAAAAGTTAAAAATTTAAGTTTATTGACCATATTGTTATTTCTTTCTGATATGTCAGGTAAATTTAAATACAGCTACTTAATAGCTGCTCATTGTACATGGCATAGTTTTATTACATTTAATTGTAAAAAAAATGAATATGGGGTAAATGTACACAAGCCACAATCCATGAAATACAATGTAATTATAAAGCAAAGGAAATGCACTATTATTGGTGTTCTTCATCATAAATATTGATGCAAGGTCTGAACAACTACTGTATAATACTGGTAGAACTGCACTGATAGTTCATAATGCCCAAGGTGTAGTTTTGAGTTTTGATTTTTCATGTGTTTCAGTGTTTGTGGATGTATTCAGTCTTCTCTTGTTAATATTCAACAAATGGCATTGTCACTTTTCCAGGGGTATTCTACTTTTACTTTGTGTCAGATATCACTTAAATTGTCAATTCTTATCACATGTACACAATTGCAACATAAACACACTCAAAGCGACCCCTCCCCCCAAATAANCCCCCCCCAAAAAAATAAAAATAAATAAATAAAAAAACAATACAATGTAAAGGACAAAAAATTAAAACAATACAATTCACCCCAAAAATATAAAAAATGCACCCACGGAAAAAAATCACCTGTCTAAAAAAAAACAAAACAAAAAAAACAAAAAAAATATTTTCAAACACTGTTGTTACTGATATTAACTTTTTCAAACTTTATTTATACACAAAGAAACCAATGGATTTTCGGTATAATATAACAAATAGTGCATAACACTTCGGGTCACATGGCAGTTTATGGACCAGTCAGTCACCCCTAAAATGTTATATGGAACTCAGCTTCGCTTCGGTCCACATAACATTTTAGGGATGACTGACCGATCCATAAACTGCCATCTGACCCTCAGTGCTATGCACTATTGTTAATTATTTTTTAGCAACCTTTTTTCAAAATATATACAAATGTAGTTAAATTTCATTTATCTAAGCTGTTCTAATACTTTAATGTAAATCAATTTGCAAAAAACAGTATATTTGATGTTATATATTTTGAAATTAATTTGATTTACTTAATAATACAATAAACTCAACTATTTCACAATAGCATGAATTAAAATACAAATTTTGAGATTTATCAACTGTTAAGAATCAGTGTACTTGATATTTCTTTGCATTTCATGTTAGATAAGATAGTGTTATTAAAGATATCAGAGATTTCTATTTCCTTGTATAAGCTTGGTGGATTGCAGCCACAACCTTCACAGAAATTTATTTATCAACACAATTACTTTTGGAGAAAAAAAAATTATTTTTGACATTTCAGTCATCATTTGAATTTCCAAGATAAACCTAGTTTATGTCTTCAAACTAACATTATTTGTTACTACTATTAAATGTTATTATACTGGATTTTAATATAATCTTAAATCATTGAAAGTAAAAGACTAACTTACCACCAAGTTATATGTAAAAGATCAAAATTATTACAGGCTGTCATGAGCTGGTTTAACCCCGCCACATTTTTGTGCCTGTCCCAAGCCATAGGTCATAGTCTTTTTTTGTGTTTAGTGAGTTAAGATGAGAGGTGATTGTTCGTTTTCTTGATATTGGTGGGATTGTTGACCATCACTGATTAAACTTCCTTTTCATAATTGTATATTTTTACTGCTTTTAATTAAAAACAAGAAGTTCTCATATGTTAACAAAAATATGCCAGAATACTTTAATTAAAGTTCAAACTTAGCTAAGTAGTTATTAATATTGTGTAATTTAATCTATTTCTTTATTTACAAGTGTATTTAAAGAGAATTACTGACAGCCCCCTGTCAACACCAGGGATTATTTCCAAATAGTTTGTACTGGACTATACTTGGTAAAATATGTTTGGCTTATCTCCTAAAACAGGTACAAGGTAACTATATTGTACAAAGAGAGATGAAGAAAGAAAGCCCATCAAAACCAGCAGCAACAGAGAGTCAGAAACAAGCACAGCCTCCAAAACCTGACAGTACTCTGACAGATACAACAGACAAACAGGTTTTGAGAGAGTTTTTGTCTGGAGATTACTGCTTTCAAGGGGTTAGTATGGATGTGATGAAATACTTTAATATTCATACACACTATAATTAAGTATACTATTAGTCACCAGGAAATGTCCACAAAAAAAATCATTGCATCTTATTTTCTCTACAGCAATAAATTGCTCATCTTCTAAGATATAAGACTAGGCTAAACATTTTCTTTACAGCAATAAATTGCTCATCTTCTAAGATATAAGACTAGGCTAAACATTTTCTTTACAGCAATAAATTGCTCATCTTCTAAGATATAAGACTAGGCTAAACATTTTCTCTACAGCAATAAGTTGCACATCTTCTAAGATATAAGACTAGGCTAAACATTTTCTCTACAGCAATAAGTTGCTCATCTTCTAAGATATAAGACTAGG
>MJUT01024965.1:80598-106704 GCA_002080005.1 Gigantidas platifrons
TCTAGAAATAAAACACTAAAAATAACAACTTAAAACTCTATTTATAATATAAAAATGCTACAAAAGATGTGTTTGTTTCTGAAAACCGATCAGCTGTGTAATGGTTATCATGCTCACCTTGAGTGTGGTAGATCGTAGGTTCAAGCCAGACTATAAATATTGTTATTTGCTACTTCTCTGCTAAATAAGCATGTAGCATTCAGGAGTAAGACAAATATTTTGATATCGCATCAACTTTATAAAAATAGATCATGCTTAATTGGTTAAACAAAATTAGGAATGGTGGTTATTACTGAATCTTAGGTATCAAACAAAACTATTTCTGCTTATAAGATTTACTAGAACCTCACATTTACAGTTTTATATCAGAAAATGAACTTCCTTCTGACATTTGAAGAGGTAAGAGGTATAATAACAACATACAATGTATATTATATTTACTTTTTGCATTGATGTGTCTGGTTTCTTAACAAAGTACAGAGACCATGGCCAGCCAAACTGACAACAAACTAAATCTCCCTCTGAATACTTAGGATTTGATGATTTGACTACAGCACCTACTCCTCCAAATCCCTCAATGGTCTCTCCAATCAGCCATGGTCCTACATAGTCTACACCAGTGCTCTCATTCATCCGACATCTCTACAAAAATTATACATAAACTTCAGTTGTGTGCAAACAGAAAAAGATAAGGGATAAATTCAAGAACCTTAACTCTGGAACAGAAATATTGAAAAATAACGAAATTGAATTTTTTTTATAAAAAAATACTATATGAGGGACAGGAAATTTGAGAGCAGCCAGTATGCAATTTAGGATTTATATACCAGCTGGAATATATAGCATTGTAATTGGATATGGAATCATGTGAATTGAATATTGAACTATTAACAATTTCAACAGACAATATTTAGAAACTTTGTGGATTGGAACTAAAGAATATTTTAATTCAACAAGAATTCAATTTCATAGGAAAGGATCAAACTATTATACTGAAAAGGAAATCAGCATTTATTCTAAAGGATTTACTTGTGAACATGTTAACTTTATAAATTTGATTTTGTAATTGTATATTAAGTAATTTTTGTTATTTTATAAAGAATAAAAACTTAATTGACTGTTGGTTGACTGTTACTAGAATATTCTAGAAAAAAAACTTTACGTAGCAATAATCATTATGATAATGGACGGAAACCAAAATATAAATATAATATAATACTAATGAAGAATGGAATACAAAACTAGAGGCTCAGATGAGCCTGTATCGCTCACCTGACATAACTAAGTCCTCTTAAGAATGTCTGCATGCCGAATACATCTAAGTTACTATTCAAATCCCATAGGGTTTTATGTTAAAACCTTGTCTGCTCATGGCAGTCATCTTGGATGGAGGTCGTGGTCACCGGACACAATTTTAAAAGTATACTACCCAAGGACCATCCATGCCATGTTTGGTTTAAATTGATTGACTGGTTTCAGAGAAGAAGACTTTTAAACAATTTTCCCATAGGGTCCTATGTTAAAACTATGTCCGCTGATGGCAGCCATCTTGGATGGAGGTTGGGTTCACAGGATATACTTTTGAAAGTTGACCACCTAAGGACCATTCATGCCATGTTTGCTTTATATTGACTTGCTGGTTTCAGAGGAGAAGACTTTTAAACATTTTTTCCATAGGGTCCTATGTTAAAACTAAGTCGAGTCATGGTGGCCATCTTGAATTTCTGATCAACAAACGATTCACATGTTTAGTACAGGACCACCCAATGATAATTCCTGTAAAGTTACAATTCAATTGGCTTAGTGGTTTCTAACAAGAAGATTATTAAAATTTCGACCAATCAGAACACATTTTGGGCCCTGGCAGCCATGTTAGATTTCCGATCAGCGCCAAAAACAAAAATCTTATATATGACCATCTAATGAACATTTCTGCCAAGTTTGGTTCAAATCTGTTTCGTGGTTTCAGAAAAAAAGATGAAAATGTGAAATTCCCATGGGGTCCAATGTTAAACAAAGTTGAGTCATGGTGGCCATCTTGAATTTCCGATCAGCAAACGATTCACAAGTTTAGTACAGGACCACCCAATGATCATTCCTGCAAACTCACAATTCAATTGGTTTAGTGGTTTCTGACAAGAACATTTTCAAAATTTCAACCAATCAGAACACATTATTGGCCCTGGCAGCCATGTTGAATTTCCAATCTATACCAAAAACACCAATCTGGTAGAGGACCATCCAATGAACATTTATGGCAAGTTTGGTTGAAATCTGTTCAGCGGTTTCAGAGAAGAAGAGTTAAATGTGAAAAGCTAACGGACGGACGGACGACGGACGCTTACCCATGGCAAAAGCTCACATGGCCTTTGGCCAGGTGAGCTAAAAAAAATCAACAGTAATCTACAGGTATATGTTTGCCATTTTCTAGAATTTGTATATACCATTGCTGGATCAACTGATAGGAAAAGGGTTTTTATCAACAATTCATCTGTTTGTAAGTCTTTTGGGTATGGACATGACTGATACTTGAAATTTTCCTCTCTTGGTTCATCATTCACACCTGTAATATAAAATTGTCCAGTTTGTTAAAAAAAAAAAAAAAAAAAATGTTTTATGGTTTACAATCCAAGAATGTACAGACTACAGGTAAAAAAAATGAAAATTTGGAAAATAAAATGTAATAATTTTGACTGCAGTATGTTTCACTTTAGTCTGTCTGATTAAGACTATGCCAGTAAAGAATATATACACAGTTACCATGGTTACTTGTCTGCATGTCCTTGTATGTAGCTGTAGAGCCAAAATAACTGAGATAGCTTCTTAGGCTATTTACTGGTCTACATGTTCTTGCTTGTAGTTATAAAGCCAAAATAACGGAGATAACTTCTAGGGATATCTACTGGTCTTAATGGTCTTGCTTGTTACCTTGTAGTTGTAAACGCAAATTAATATTGATAGCTTCAAAAACCATGTTCAGTTCTTGCTTGTAGTTGTGGAGCCAAAGTAATGAAGATAACCCTAAAGCTATTTATTGATCTACATGTTTTTGTTTGCAGTTGTAAAACCAAAATATTTGTTCAAGTGTTTCCTCTATAATGTTCTACAAATGACAAAACTGTGAATGGGAAGGTGGTAAAAATAGTACAGGTGATGTGCTAAATAATAACCTTTCATGATTATGATTTAATATGTAACAACCGTGATTAAGATTTGTGTAATATGGTTGTAGACCTTTAAAAAACATTTTTCAACATAATTCTAAGTAATTATTGGCATTAATATTACCTGGCCTACTTGCCAAAACTACATTGTGGTTTTCAGTCATATTGTGGTTTTCAGTCATACTTCTGATCAAGTAGAGATAACTCGATTGGTGAAAAAGTCAACATTTGCACGTGTGAAAAAGTCAGCCTGATGGAAAATACACAACAAAACAGAAAAAAGCTAAGAATAAGTAAAAATAAAAAGAAAGGATGGAAGAAGACTGATATTAAAGATGTCGAAGACTTTTTAGAAGACGAAAGACTTCAGGAAAGAACTGGGTAAGATTAAAATACGCTGACGTTACATGTATTTTTTATTTGAGTGCATATGTAGGCAACGGCATTGATTACATGAATAGTTGACCTTCACGTTGATTACATGAATTTTCAACATTCCCATTGATAGAAACAAGTGCACAGGTCAGGTCACCCCACTGCAAAATTGCACCCTACAAATGGTTACATTGATTTAACAAAATTGAGCCCACCATTTCTCAATTCTTTTTATACAATCTACTGTATATTGTAGATGATTCCTTTGATCTGCCACTTGGAGAAGGACACAAATAAAAAATATTGCCGATATTATAAATCAAATCTCAAATTAGATTCAGCTACAGGGGCCTGTAAATATTGGGTCAGCCAATATTATATATGCTATTATATATACCAACAATGACATAATAGAGGTCTAACCTTGCAGCCTGAATAAGAAGATCACTAAACAAACACCTCTTAAATTCAATTGCAAGCCAATTGGGGAATCAATTGTACTTGACAACAACAACCCTAAGTTAGGGTTAGGGTTGTTGTCGCCAAGTACAATTTGAATTGATCCCAAAAGGGAAAATGTAACAAGATATACATCCAAAATTTGTGATTTTATTTAGGTATACAATAGAACCTGTGCAATCCGACACCTGAGTTTTCCGACATCCTGTGACATCCGACAAAAATTTATGGTTCCAAAAGTAGTTCTGTTAACTAAAAAAACCCTGAGTATTCCAACATCCTGTACAATCCGACACATTTCCCTGGTCCCTTGGTGTGTCGGATTAGACAGGTTCCACTGTATATCTTTTCACAGTCCATATGTGTTGATTCAGTATACATGTACTACAATGTACTGTATGACACATTTTAATGATGGATGCGAAATACAATGTATAAATGACTTTTTACTGCATTGTACTGCATTTACAAGTGAGAAAAACACATCTTTTTGTGGGGAATCACCCACATGTAAGTTTACACAACACAACACAGTATCTCCATTTCCCCAACAACACAGCCTAGGAACCTGTACGCCTGAAATCTCTTATTGACGTGCTCTTCTGTAAACTGCATTACGGTTTCGGTGGAATTCGACATCTTACACTTTCACGGCAGGTAAGTTTTTCTATGTTTTCATTAAATTCTAATAACCTGTATTCCAAAAACTTGACAGAATGCGTATTATTGATTGATGCAAGGACTGCATCTTTGCTTTTTTAATGTACTAGCCGTATAGCGTCATATTTACCATTTTAACAGGTTCTTTTGAACAAGGATAAAATAAAATTGTCCCGTTTGACCCTTTATCCTTGAATAATATTCCCAATACTTGTGTTGGTAATGTTAATAGATATGAACACAGTTTATGCAAAATTACAGATATGAATACCTCAGCATTGCTAAATAAATAGACATTTTAAAAGACAAATTTAGCACGTCAATCAGGGTACAGACAGTTTTCAAACGCGACGTCAAACAGACATACACAGCTACAGCAAACAACCGACAGCACATTCATTTTTTCAATCCAATTTTTTAGTAGGGAAAAATTATGTTTTCTTTATCGCTTATTTGTAAAAAGAATGCTTCTCACATCCAAAACTATCCATGCAATTACAGTCTAAATTGGAAGCCATTTAGGCATAACAAATGGAATTTTTACCGTTTCTGGTAGTAAAAACAAACGTTTGATACTCCATTCTGAATTTGTTGCGTTATTTTATCCAAAGAAACTTTAGCGTCCGTTAGAGTAATGAATCATGTACATTCTGTAACTTTTTTTACACAAATATATTGTATCTGTCGATAATAATTTCCGAAAAACGTGCCTGTCTTGAAAGCGTGGGCAGTCTATTTCCACCGAAACCGTAATGCAGTTTACAGAAGAGCACGTCAATAAGAGATTTCAGGTGTACAGGTTCCTAGACTGTGAACAAAAACCTTTTTTTTTTAATAAATGTTGATGGAAATATTAAGGAAAACATATACATGTATGGTTGTCAGAAAAATTGATTAAAATCCATATTTTTCTTTACTTTCAGAGGATTAGTTGCAGAAAAGAAAGATGAACAACTATTTATTGTAGACAAATTACCTGACGAAGAACCACAAATTCGCAAGTTTCTTATTCATGTTATATTATCATACATTGTAGTCATACACACATTTTCGTGTTGATTTAAAGTGTTTAAAATGATCATTTTTATTATAGTCTAAAAACTCAACTGACCTGCCGCAATTCACTAACAAACTTTATTGCATAAAAGTGATATTCAGTGTGCATCTCTGCGGGTGCCGGAAGGAATAAAACTAACAACTTGTGTGTTGAAGTTATATCCATTCCTATATTATTCAGTTGTTGGTGACCTATTCATATAGTAGACTCAAATCCAAAATAAAAACTCATAGGTCAATTTTGAGCTTTGTCATGATAAATTACAAAGCATGATCATAGAAATAATGTGCTTGTAGAAATATGACCTATTGATATATCATAGCTTAAAAATCTCCACCCATTGATGTATGGAAGTGGAAAATTTACAACCCAATCATATATTTGGAAGCTGAATAAGTTGATCCATTCCACCAATACATATTTAACTTATTAACTATTAATTGACATTGTTTATTGTGTTTCTCCAATTTTCACTACCTGAACCCATTGTTAATGAAATCAATTTACCACCTATGATATCTCCTGTCAATATATTTGGATTTAAATTTTCTGATTTTCACATGTACAAAATGTACATGTACTTTGTTAAGTTAATTTATAATTGAAATCAAATCTATTTTTATGTGTGATATTCTCTAAGTTAAATATTCAAGGCATTATATATAATTATTTAGGTAAAAACATATCAACATTTAACAGGAAATAATTAGAAATCTTGTGTATTTAATAAGATATTCTACTTGCATGTATTTTTGTTATTGTCATTTTACATATTTTCTTCAGAAAGAAAAAGAAAGAAAAAAGACACTAAGATTTTAAAATGCCATTCCCACTTGTACCTAGATCCCAAAATAAAACCTTCTAGAATGTAAGTAAAATGTATCATGTTTAAGGAATGCTAAAAATTACAGAGTAAGTTATGTTAATATGAAAGAATTCTGTCATAAGACAAAAGAAACACAATATGAGAAGACTGTACACTACTAATATGTTATTGTGGGTGTTTCTTATAAATATACATATCTCTCAGTGAGACTTATTAACAATAAAATGGAGAAAAAAACAATAAATACCATGCTGTCAAAACAGTTCTAAAATCCAATAGAAAAATCAAAATTGATACAATGTTCCCCTAACACACAAATACATGACCTCTGACCCCTAACACACCAATACATGACTGCTCACTTTCCTAGCTTGGTACAGGCACTTCAATAAAAAGTGGCAGGATAAATACAGTTTTAAAACACTTCTCTCTTACATCTAAAAAATAACTATTTGGAATTAAGACCTCAAACAAACATTTACTGGTACAGTTATTACCCTTATTGACTTAACCAAACTCCTTAATTTTTTTATATAGCAACAATATGAGTATACAGTGTAATAGTTTCTGGGTACTTTCTTGTTTTGTGTTACAGTTTCCTGTGTCAAATTTTAGAGTGAAAAAAATGAAAAAGTAACATGTGTATTGGTAGGAGTGTCTAGGGTGTTTAATTGGGATAGCCCTTATAATATATGTTTCCTATATACTACAATTGCTAGAGCCTAGAAAACCTGGAAAAAGTAGGAATTGAGAAAATTAATAAGCAGGCAGTTATTATCAGGGTATGGTATGATTTTTATATTTTTACTAGTCTATTCTTTGGACAACCTAACTGAGTCTCTGCGTAAACATTTGAGACAAGTATATTTAGCAGCCCAATAGCTAAAACAGCAATATTATGTGATTTATTTTTACTTCACAACATAATTTGTCTTATATCTAACCATGTAACATATTCTGTTGTTCAGGTTTTGTATGAAAAATTTGAAGTTCCATTAGTAGGTTTTTGGGTAAAATAAAGTTGTTGATCGATAACTAACAAGTTTTTACACGAATCAGTTTTATTGAGGTTTTGTTGTACTATTTAATAATTCTCTTTGATCTATAAATAGAGCACATAATATCAGGAAGCAAACATTAGAAAAAAGACATAGACGTGTTGTTGAGAAAATAAAAAGTGGAAAGAAAACAAAAACAGAATTACAGGCTGAAGTACAAAGACAGAGAGACAGAAAAGAGAAAACACAAACCAGAAGGAGTGAACACAGATTATTTACTAAACAGTATGATTTATGGGGGACAGGTAAGAATGTTGATATTTATTTGATATAATTGATATATCATATTTATTAGTCAAGTTGGAATGAAAAGTGAGTTTGTGGTCAGAAGATGTATCGTCTTTATCAACTTGAGGTTGAAAACCAAATTTCTTTGACAATAATTACAAGAGTTTTGCTCCTTGAAGATGTTTGTAAGAACACTAGCAAGTTCATTCCTCAACAAACTTTATTTAAATCCAATTTGTATATAAGCTACAATAGATCAGGATAAATTTCGAGAGAACTATATTTTTTCGAATTCATGCAGTTTGTTATGAAATGATAGTTCAAATGCATATTTTGTGATGTCTTTGGTTGTAAAAGATAGTTGATCATGATCATGATTTAGTATATACACAACCACTAATAAAGAATATTGATGCTATACTTGAGGTATTAAATAAGGCATCTTTTAAAACAATCAGAATCACAAGAATGACAGTGACGTACAAGTCAATCACTTCTGTCAGTAGACCTCACAGAAGAATATATCTTGTCTAACCAGTAATACAACTAAACATATTCTATTGTCCAGTTTTTATATGGAAAACTTGATTAATTGGGGTTTAGGGAAAAGCAAGTTGTGTTTTCACAAGGATCATTTTATAGAGGTTTTGTAATATTATTCTATATTTCTCCTTTATCATATAAATAGAGCACACAATATCAGATAGCAAACATTCGTGCTATGGAAATCCAACTCAGCATGTTGGTCTATAACAAAGCAGACATTATCATCATCTCCTCAAAAAGTAACTTTTTTTTTCCACTATACAAAGATATATTGCAAAAACAATTACTCACTTGGCATTAAACACCACTTACTCACTTATTCACTTGGTGGTCTCATTTCAGCATTGTGTCAAACAGTTTAATCTGAGTCCAGGATGGCTACCATGATTATACATTTATGAGCAAGTTCATCAAATTCCCATAGCTTCTAAATATTTTACTTGAACCGGCTAAATTTATAATATTAAGTTCATAATTAATGAGTTGTCGAAATTTCAATAAGTGAAGTAGGTCTGGCAGCCAAGTAACTTATCAGAATGTTAAGCTTTTGTCTTTTAATCATAAGAAGTTTGAATTTATCTTTCTTATCATATTAGAATATTAAGGTTCAAAAGTTTTAGAATTCTACAATTCCAAATATGTCTGTTGAATATAAACAAACCATGAATGAGACTGATGCTCGTTTTCTTTTCTTGAAATATTGAATTTACTATTAATTTTTTGGATTCTCCAATTCCAAGTACGGTGCAAGATTTGAGAAAAAAAACATGCATGGCTGCTGATGTGGAACTTTTGGTGCTAACAATGTCTCAGTCACCGCTTGACATATATAAATAAAACATAAAGATCATTACTTTTATAATATAATAGTAAGATTTCTAAATTGTTGTAGCTCACCAAGGCCTAAAGAGTTCTTTGGTAAAGTTTTGATGGAATTCTAACTTGTTTTAGCACATTTATAATGGTTTTTTTCCCTCATTACTAGAAGATGAACCCACAGATGAAGTTGTGCCAAACAAGAAGAGAAAGGTTAATGTAGGTACACTTTACACAAGACCTGTACATGAATGAAAAATGGGGGCTGTCTGGGTCGTGATCATGATCGTATGGCAGTTGGATTTACAATTACCTATGCAATCAGTACCTATCACTACTAACGTTGTGATTTCAAATCCCACTCATGGCAAGGTTTTTTCTGGGTGGTCCAGTTTCGTCATGATATAACTGAAATATTATTGCAGGTGGCATTAAACGCTATAACCCTTCTGAATGAAAAATGGCAGGAATACAAAGTTGTGACATGATTATTAAAAAACTTGGATGACAATTCTTCCTTTTTTTAATGAACCACAACAGCTTTTCAAGTATTTATTTTCATCTAATAATATTCATTTGGTCACATCATGGAACATTTTCAGATTTGTTATTTGTTCATTACCCGTTGTGTAAGTACAATGTAATTAGACACTATATGATCAGGTCTGGATTTCTTAAAACAAGCTTAAATCAAAAGAAGGAATTAAGTCTGAGTTTATACTCTATTTTAACCTGGTTTGTACAGTGAAGAACTCAAGCGTGAGATTTTTCATGAAACCTAGGTTTGGTTTCATCATCTTAATTTAACAAAGATGGACATTATACTTCAGATTTAACTATCTATTTTCTATTACAGCCTTCCAAGCATTATTTTACGAAGCCGACAGATATTGCTTCAGTAGAAATACCACATCCAGGATCATCGTATAACCCTGCACTGGATGATTATCAGGTAAATTGTTATTTTCCTAAAAAATAAAAAAGTATGGTATTTTTCTTTAACTATCAACTGACAACTCTATCAAAACTGCTTTGGAGGAGCTGTCGTGGTAGTGATCGCATGGTAGTTGGATTTACAACTACCTGTGCAATCAGTGCCTATCACACCATTCTGGCGAGGTGTACTCGATACAACATTATGTGATAAAGTTTGTTAGTCACTTGCAACAGGTCAGTGGTTTTCTCTGGGTACTCCTGTTTCCTCCACCAATAAAAATGACTGCCACGGTATAACTAGAATATCATTTTTAGCTCATCTTGCCAAAGACAATGTGAGCTTTTGCCATCACTTGGCATCCGTCGTCTGTCGTCCGTTAACTTTTCACATTTTAATCTTCTCCTCTGAAACCTTTCAGCCAAATGAACTGAAACTTGGTAGGAAGCATCTATGGAAGGTCCTCTCTAAAGATTGCTAATTTTGTCCCGATCTATTAACAAACATGGCTACCACAGGCAATTCTTGTTTCTGATTGGCCGATTTTTAAAAAATCTTCTCTTCCGAAACCGCATGGCCAAATAAACCGAAACTTGGTAGGAAGCATCTATGGAAAGTCCTCCATTGTCAAACATGGCTGCCACAGGCAATTCTTGTTTCTGATTGGTTCATTTCTAAAAAAAATCTTCTCCATTATTCTCCAAATTAACCGAAACTTGGTAGGAAGGTGAGCGACACAGGCTCAGCCCACTGAGCCTCTAGTTAGTTAAGCACCATAAACCAAACCAAAACTGCTTTGAATTATTTGATTTGCAAAATGTATGCATTCTCTTCAAGTTCAGTGTTTGAATATAATATGATGTACCATTAGATATTGGTAGAGAAGTTTTTTTTCGTGATCTTGTTTCAAGCTATCAGTGAGGAGGACATGAAGTAATTCTTTTGCCACTCAGTACATTTAAAAATATCTTTTCTTTCAGTATTAGAGATTGCTATAACTATTAAACCAATTTGAAATAAAGAGGAATATTTCCGACTTTTTGTCATTTTGAAAGAACAGATTTTGATACTGTAAAAAGAGCCATCTGTTTTTCTATTTACAGATGATTCTCGTTATGTCGTCAATATCGGTTTACTTGAAATTTTGGTTAAGTCAAATTTTTTGTCTGAAGTCCCGTTTTAAACTTACTTCTTTTGAAAAATTGCCTACTTGGCATTAAACAACAATCACTCACTCACTTGATTTTAGATATACCCATATTGATTGCTCAAATCAATCAATCAAAATGATATAAACATATTTTATTTAGTAAATCTCTGAAGGGAATTTGATAGGAGGACACAACTTTTAAGCTCCCTTGAAAGGGTCAGTTGAGTCTGTCACTATTTTTGGTGTTAGAGATGACATGATGCTGATATTTATTGCAGAAGTTACTGGAGAAAGCCCATAATGTAGAGGTGAAGAAGACCAGAATAGAGAAGAAAATATATAATTCATTAGATGCTAAATTTAAACAACTGGATGCTGCCACATTAGAGGTAAATTCTGATTATTGTATGAGAGAGAAGTCAAGTCTCCCTATTTAGGAGATAACTATTGTATTTGAAAATTTCCTGGCATCAATTGGAGATTTGATGGTCGCAAATTGAGTTTACTGGCGACACGATGGCGGAGCCAGTAAACGGATATTTGCGACCATAAAATCGACAATTGATGTCGTGAAATTTTCCAATTCAATACAGTTATGTCCATTCTAAAGTAATCATGTGTATAGATGTGTATTGTCACATTATTGACAAGATTGCTTAAGCGGTAATCAGCTGAAATGCTAAAAATATCTCATGCTGTTTCAACCTCGGAATGGATACCGTGAAAATTACACCATTAAATCGACAATTGATGCAGTGAAATTTTCAAATACAATACAGTTATCTCCATTCTAAAATCATGTACATTGCTACATTATTTACAAAATGACGTAAGTGGTATTCGGCTAAAATTCTAAAAATATCTCATGATATTTCAGGCGTGGAATTGATACTGTAAAAATTACAGCATTGTCCAATTACAAACCAGGAATATTAAACAACTACATTAGAATTTTTAGTATGGTGAACCCTGTATTTTGTATAATATATTACTAAAAATACATAGCCCTCTGTCAATTTACAATAGAAATGCTTAAAATACAGAGGAAATTAATTAATTGTCACTTATTTAATTGACTGAAACATTCCAAAGAAACAAAGAAATTACAAACATGAACTTTAATATTCCTGGAAAATAATACCATAAATAAATACAGAGGTAATGTTTTAATTGATATGTAACTTGATTGACAGGAAACATGGCTGACAGAAATGTCTGCAGGACTTGATGACAGAGAAACTGTTGATGATGATGATGTTGGTGACCTTGACAAGATATCAATCAACCCTCCAGTACAAAGGGAAAAGAAAAAGACAAAAACACAGAGAAATAAAGAAAAGAAATTAAAACAATTGGTATGTTGATGTTTATGAAACTATATGTTACTTTGTTGGTAAATGTCATCTTTAAGTTTGGTGGACATGGCCAGACTACCTTTCCTCTACCCACTTGTGTTGAAAGTTCACTCGACTTTTGTTAGAAATTTAACACTTCATATTTATTTAAAGGTTCCAAGGAATGTTTTTAAAACTGAGCTTTAAATAAATAATGATTTAGTTTGTTTAATAGAACATAAATCAAATGCATGTTAAATTGTTAAAAAAAAAATGTGTTACCAGCATGAGAGAGCCGATATTTAGTATCATAATCTGTTGTCTTGTGTTATGTTTTCACACTAATTGACATATGACGTTGGAAATCCAGGTCCTGGCTTGGAACAGACACAAACATGTGTTGGGGTTAAATCAGTAATTTGTATAACTTTACTTTTCAACGAAATTCTAAACCCAAGTATAATGAAGAATTGTATAAAACAATAACTAATAATTATAATTACTAACAATGCAAGTCTTCATCATTTTCAGAAATTGTAGCAATTTAAAAGAATGAGAACTTGAAAAATAAAAACATATTGTATCATAATCATTTTAGTAGCTTTCAGGAAAATACACTGCAAAATTTGCCCAGCATTGTTGTAGTTAGTAGAATTGTTAATTGATTTAAATGTGCAAATATTGATTGTCATGCAATTTATTTTAGGAAAAATTGCAAAAAAAAGACAAAGAAAAGAAGTTAAGAGACAATGCCATATTTAGGTAAGTTATTTTATATAGTTTCCAGATATTGAAATGGTATTTTTTAGGATATTTGCTCTAGTTGGTAGGTGAGTGATTGCTTAATGACAACTCAGCAATATATCATGACGAAAACAAGTTAATTTTCAATGAGATGATGATGAGGTCTTCTTTGTTCTAGACCAATATGCTGAGTTGGATTTTTATAGTGCTTGCTCACTGAAACAACAGGATGCAGGTAGACATGTTGCTCCACTCGTTATTCTGATTCCGAGGCAACCAGTCTGCTCTTACTGCTTGCTTAGTGGAGAAGCAACAAATACAAATTTTATAGTCTTTGGTTTGACCCTACCGGGGCTTGTACCCACGATCTACCACACTCGAGGCGAGCACACTAACCATTTCACCACCAATGCGGTTTAGTTATAGCAGACTCACGCTTATACAAATAAAGATGTACAGGACTCATTTTATATGGAGCAATTTGATTTCAAAACATTTGAATTCCAACTTTGGTAAATATTCTGGATGACTCTCAGACCTATTATTTTTGGAAAAGAACATAGCAATTGTAAATTTCTGGAACCAGAAGAGAAGTAGATGTAACATGGAATACAGTCGACTCTCGCTATCTCGAATTCGATGGGACCATGGAAAAAATTCGAGTCAACCGTAGTTCGACTCAAGAGGAGCTATGAGAAATACCGGAAGTGTAGTTTTTTTTAACGACGAAAGGGAGACAACTCGAGCGAAATTTTCACCAGACACACGTGCAACAGTATTATCAGAAGACATTCTGAAAGACATGTTGGAAGTGAAAAAAATTTCCCCTTTTATTACAACTGTTAATTAAGAGTAAAATTTTCTCAAAATTGAGAAATTATACATCTCCTTTAATGTAAATTAATTTCCGACAAGTAATTCAATAGATAAAACGCTTCCGTTCGACCGTTGTGTTTTTTTAATAATCATTGATGTATGCCGACCCAAGCGCACTTATTATAAATCGATAATTTTTGATTGTACACTTTTAACATGTGTCATAATGCCAAGCCAATTCAAATATTATCACTAATTAATTTGACAGATTATGAAATAAACATGTGAAATAGCCTAAGGTAAAAATGTCAAAGTCAATGATCGGATGTTTCACCTGTGATCCGATTTTAATCCCAAGCTAATACACATGTTTTGACAGGTAAATTCGACTTAACAAATGTAAATAATATGGCTTTCTACATCTCGGGACCAAAACTTTTATTCGACACAACCGAAATTTTGACTCATCCGAATTCGGCTCAACAGGAGTCAAATTATATATATTTATACACAACGAAGTTCGGGACTTCGATAAAAATTCGACTCAACCAGAAATTAGACTCAACCGAGTTCGAGATAACGAGAGTCGACTGTATTTAGATTTCAAAATATTTGAATTCCAACTTTGGTAAATTTTCTGGATGACTCTCAGTCTTATTGATTGGTGTAACTTTTGGTAAGATTGTCATATATTCATGCACTAGGTAGTTCTTTTTTTTATATTTTTTATATATAATTGATTGGGTTTCTTGAGACAAATGAAAGGTAAATGTATGTTTTAGGTCATCAAGACAGCATTTCCTTTTGATTGTACTATACTCTAATGTAGAAAATGTATGAACCGTTATTGTTATACATGTATATAGATTCAACTAAAGCCCCATGGTCTATGGTTTCTGAGACCTTAAAGTCTAAAGTTTAAAATTGACTGTAATGGCAAAAAAATCAAAAATTCTCTGAAAAACAGGAATGTAAATGCAATTGTTTATTGCATGAATCAGCATATGATATGAAGATTCAAATTTGTACCAATAAATGACCCAGGTTCTATTGGAGATTCACATTTAACAGATGCTACATGTAAGATATGCAATAGTTCAATAACTCTTCTCTACCAGATTCAGGCTCATGTGAGCCTCTAGTTAAAAAATATTTTCATTGTAAGTGTATATTACAGTAATATCGACCTTTAATATGTGCCCCATATACTTGTTTTAATAATATAGCTCTACTGGATGTAAATCAAATTAGGTTCAAATAATGTTTAATTTATTTTGTAAAAATTCTGACAGTAAAAATTGCAAAATATTACAAGACTCCCCCTCAAATATTTACCAGAATCTGCTATTAACTTTATTTTTTGTTTGGGAGAAGTTGTCCTAAATACAAACTTCTAAAATATTTGTGACTTATAGATTAAGATCAATGAAAGCAGATATAAAGAAAAGTGAGGAAGAAGGAAAAAAGAAGACAGAATTAAGACAGAGAAGAGAAGAAGAAAATAAAAAGAAGACAAGAAAACTGGGGAAAATGAAGTATCCTTGTATTATAAAATGGCTTGAATAATGTATAACATTAAAATGAAGTATCCGTGTATTATAAAATGGCTTGAATAATGTATAACATTAAAATGAAGTATCCTTGTATTATAAAATGGCTTGAATAATGTATAACATTAAAATGAAGTATCCTTGTATTATAAAGTGGCTTGAATAATGTATAACATTAATTTAGTCTTGTTACTTAAGAAATAAATCATGGAAGCCAGAATGTGTTTTGAGTTTTAACATGGGTTGGCGGATATTAGTATTTTATCCTGAGCCAGAGGCAAGGGATAAAATTTACTAATATCTGCCAAGACCCTGCCAACCCATGTTAAAACTCGAAGCACATTCTGGCTTCCATGAATTATTTTGATTCTGATATGTCTAAGAGTACAAATAGGGTAGTATACTTTGATTGGAAGACGGTAATTTATATTTACATTTGTGGACAATGCCGCACACAATTTATGCTGCCAAATTCGAGCATATGATAATTTATCAACATGTACATTTATGATGGGAAAGTCAGTCACATGAACCGGCGCATGTGCTAATGAGATTACACTCAATCGATAAATCGCTCGTTTGTTTACAAAGCGAAAGAAGGGCGTCATGTTAGAATCTGTAATAGAAACGTAGATATCAAATTTAGTGCCGAGGACTTGTTTCTGGAATAATCTTCACCAGGGACGCTCAAAATCAAAAGATTGGAAAGCCTAATAATTTAAAGTTGTGGGAGCAGTAAAACCAAAGGGTCTAATTAATTTAATCACTGGTCATTTTAAATTTTATAAGTTAATTATGCATGTTTAAGTAAAATATGATCATTGTTAGATGTCAACTAAAGGTTATATATATAAAAACAGATATCTGTCAACGTTTAGTTCTTGTTAATACAAAGACAATTAGTTGATAACATTAAAAGACATAACAGAACAATTACTTCTTAAGTTTGTAATGGTAATCCTGACAGTGTCATCCATGTTAATAGTTTGTAATGGTAATCCTGACAGTGTCATCCATGTTAATAGTTTGTAATGGTAATCCTGACAGTGTCATCCATGTTAATAGTTTGTAATGGTAATCCTGACAGTGTCATCCATGTTAATAGTTCATAATAACTTATATACTGCTCATTTGACATTATACAACAAACAATATATCATATTCTATAATCCAATAGACATGGTTTAAAATCTTTAATCTTTAATTTACAACATTATCATCTTTATTGATCTAGTCTGAAGAAAGATTACAAAAGTCTTACCTAAAGGATTGTTCACAATAATGTCACAATAAGGCACACTTACTAGGGATTTACTATAGGTACAAAAGACCAAAAGGAATGTGTCATAGGGATGGAACACAACTGGGAATGTGTCATAGGGATGGTACACCACTGGGAATGTGTCATAGGAATGGAACACAACTGGGAATGTGTCATAGTGATGGAACACAACTGGGAATGTGTCATAGGGATAGTACACCACTGGGAATGTGTCATAGGGATGGAACACAACTGGGAATGTGTCATAGGGATAGTACACCACTGGGAATGTGTCATAGGAATGGGACACTACTGGCATGGGAATGTGTCATATTGATGAAACACTACTGGGAACCTTACAGGGAATGTGTCATAGGGATGGAACACTACTGGCATGGGAATGCATCATATTGATGGAACACTACTGGGAATGTGTCATGGGATGGAACACTATAGGAAACATGTCATAGGGATGGAACACTACAGGGAATGTGTCATAGGGATGGAACATCACTGGGAATGTGTCATAGGGATGGGACAATACAGGGAACTTGTCATAGGGATGGAACACCACTGGGATTGTGTCATAGGAATGGGACACTACTGGCATGGGAATGTGTCATATTGATGGAACACTACTGGGAACCTTACAGGGAATGTGTCATAAGCATGAGACAGGAATGTGTCATAGGGATGGAACACAACTGGGAATGTGTCACAGGGATGGAACACAACTGGGAATGTGTCATAGGGATGGAACACAACTGGGAATGTGTCATAGGGATGGAACACAACTGGGAATGTGTCATAGGGATGGCACACAACTGGGAATGTGTCATAGGGATAGTACACCACTGGGAATGTGTCATAGGAATAGGACACTACTGGCATGGGAATGTGTCATATTGATGGAACACTACTGAACCTTACAGGGAATGTGTCATAGGGATGGAACACTACTGGCATGGGAATGCATCATATTGATGGAACACTACTGGGAACCTTACAGGGAATGTGTCATAGGGGTGGAACACTACTGGCATGGGAATGCATCATATTGATGGAACACTACTGGAAATGTGTCATGGGATGGAACACTATAGGGAATATGTCATAGGGATGGAACACTACAGGGAACATGTCATAGGGAACACTACAGGGAATGTGTCATAGGGATGGAACATCACTGGGAATGTGTCATAGGGATGGGACAATACAGGGAACTTGTCATAGGGATGGAACACTACAGGGAATGTGTCATAAGCATGAGACAGGGAATGTGTCATAGGGATGGAACACAACTGGGAATGTGTCATAGGGATGGAACACAACTGGGAATGTGTCATAAGGATAGTACACCACTGGGAATGTGTCATAGGAATGGGACACTACTGGCATGGGAATGTGTCATATTGATGGAACACTACTGGGAACCTTACAGGGAATGTGTCATAGGGATGGAACACAACTGGGAATGTGTCATAGGGATAGTACACCACTGGGAATGTGTCATTGAAATGGGACACTACTGGGAATGTGTCATGGGATGGAACACTATAGGGAACATGTCATAGGGATGGAACACTACAGGGAACATGTCACAGAGAACACTACAGGGAATGTGTCATAGGGATGGAACATGACTGGGAATGTGTCATAGGGATGGAACATCACTGGGAATGTGTCATAGGGATGGGACAATACAGGGAACTTGTCATAGGGATGGAACACTACAGGGAATGTGTCATAAGCATGAGACAGTGAATGTATCATAGGGATGGAACACAACTGGGAATGTGTCATAGGGATGGAACACAACTGGGAATGTGTCATATGATAGTACACCACTGGGAATGTGTCATAGGAATGGGACACTACTGGCATGGGAATGTGTCATATTGATGGAACACTACTGGGAATGTGTCATAGGGATGGAACACAACTGGGAATGTGTCATAGGGATAGTACACCACTGGGAATGTGTCATAGGAATGGGACACTACTGGCATGGGAATGTGTCATATTGATGGAACCTTACAGGGAATGTGTCATAGGGATG
Organism: Gigantidas platifrons; assembly: GCA_002080005.1. NCBI lineage: Eukaryota > Metazoa > Mollusca > Bivalvia > Mytilida > Modiolidae > Gigantidas > Gigantidas platifrons. Next base: position 99,636 of record MJUT01024965.1, read on the forward strand.
GAACACAACTGGGAATGTGTCATAGGGATAGTACACCACTGGGAATGTGTCATAGGAATGGGACACTACTGGGAATGTGTCATGGGATGGAACACTATAGGGAACATGTCATAGGGATGGAACACTACAGGGAACATGTCATAGGGAACACTACAGGGAATGTGTCATAGGGATGGAACATGACTGGGAATGTGTCATAGGGATGGAATATCACTGGGAATGTGTCATAGGCATGGGACAATACAGGGAACTTGTCATAGGGATGGAACACTACAGGGAATGTGTCATAAACATGAGACAGTGAATGTATCATAGGGATGGAACACAACTGGGAATGTGTCATAGGGATGGAACACAACTGGCTGGGAATGTGTCATAGGATAGTACACCACTGGGAATGTGTCATAGGAATAGGACACTACTGGCATGGGAATGTGTCATATTGATGGAACACTACTGGGAACTTTACAGGGAATGTGTCATAGGGATGGAACACAACTGGGAATGTGTCATAGGGATAGTACACCACTGGGAATGTGTCATGGGAATGGGACACTACTGGCATGGGAATGCATCATATTGATGGAACACTATTGGGAATGTGTCATGGGATGGAACACTATAAGGAACATGTCATAGCGATGGAACACTACAGGGAACATGTCATAGGAAATACTACAGGGAATGTGTTATAGGGATGGAACATCACTGGGAATGTGTCATAGGGATGGGACAATACAGGGAACTTGTCATAGGGATGGAACACTACAGGGAATGTGTCATAAGCATGAGACAGGGAATGTGTCATAGGGATGGGTCAGGGAACATGTCAAAGGGATGGGACACTACAGGGAACATGACATAGGGATGAAACACTACTGAGGATATATTCCGATATTCATGCTCATCGTACAAATAACATGGACGTCATAGGCAGTTCTTGTTTGTGATTGGATAATTTTAAAAAATCTTCTCCAAAACCATTTGGCCAAATTAATTGAAATTTGGTAGGAAACACATATGGAAGGTTCTGTATAAAGTTTCTTCTAAACTAAATGACAGGTGAGAAACACAGAATCAGCCCAGTGAACCTCTAGTTGTTATTAGCTTTGTTTTACTTTGCATTATACACCCACAGCAAAGACCATAATGAACTTGTTAAAAAATAATGTCAAGCAGTCATACCCTTTTGAGGAAGACGATTGTTTCTATTAATTAAGATATTTCTTTTATTCTGGAATGGAATTTTAACTCAAACATTAAACAGAGAAGTAATTTCAAGTTCTAGAAAGCATTAGTTAGTGATGTGATTTAACCTGTTTATCCTTAACAGAATTTAGATTTGAGGAAGCAAATTTAGAAATAAAATTAACAGATGAATTGGAAGGATCATTGAGGCTACTGAAGGTAAGATCAAAAGTGCAGTTGACTAGTTGATGTCGGAGAAGCAGAAATCATTTTGAAAAATAGAGAACGATTTGTTTTACCGAAGGGAGAGAGAAGCCTTGTACATAATGAATTATAACCCTTTTCAATTTGGATAGCATTATGAAAAGAAAGTTTAATGATAGAAAAACGTAAAACAAAGACAAACTATCAATTGAAGGCAATACAACCGTACTACAAAATAACACAATTTACATTGACAAAAACAACACCAATAAAAGATAAGAAATAGTGTAGAAAATGATTGGACAAATACAGATGAGGTGGATTAAAAGTATTAAGACAACACAGATCAGGTGCTTCACAAAATTGGACAACACAGATCAGGTGCTTCAAAATGATTGGACAAGACAGATCAGGTGCTTCAAATTGATTGGACAAGACAGATCAGGTGCTTCAAATGTTTGGAGATAGGCACTTCAAAATGATTGGTCAACACAGATCAGGTGCTTCAAAATGATTGGACAATACAGATCAGGTGTTTCAAAATGATTGGGCAACACAGATCAGGTGCTCCAAAATGATTGGACAACACATAACAGGTGCTCCAAACGTATTGGACAAGACAGATCAGGTGCTTCAAAATGTTGGACAACACAGATCAGGCACTTCAAAATGATTGGACAACACAGATCAGGTGCTTCAAAATGATTGGACAATACAGATCAGGTGTTTCAAAATGATTGGACAACACAGATCAGGTGCTTCAAAATGATTGGTCAACACAGATCAGGTGCTTCAAAGGTATTGGACAACACAGATCAGGTGCTTCAAAATGATTGGACAGCACATATTAGGTGCTTCAAAATGATTGGACAACACAGATCAGGTGCTTCAAAATGATTTAACAACACAAATCAAGTGCTTCAAGCTGATTGGGCAACACAAATCAAGTGATTCAAAATGATTGGACAACACAGATCAGATGCTCCAAAATGATTGGACAACACAGATCAGGTGCTTCAAAATGATTGGACAACACAAATCAAGTGCTTCAAACTGATTGGACAACACAGAACAAGTGCTTCAAAATGATTGGACAACACAGATCAAGTGCTTCAAACTGATTGGACAATACCGATCAGATGCTTCAAAATTATTGAACAACACATATCGGGTGCTCCAAAATGATTGGACAACACAGATCAGGTGTTTCAAAATGATTGGACAACACATATCAGGTGCTCCAAAAGTATTGGACAATACAGATCAAGTGCTTCAAACTGATTAAACAACACAGGTCAGGTGCTTCAAAATGATTGAACAACACAGATCAGGTGCTTCAAAGGTATTGGACAACACAAAACAGGTGCTTCAAGAGGAGTTTTACATTAAATAAGGGTAATAACAAAATTACCGAACTCCGAACTATCTTCCAAAGGGAAAGTAAAAACTCATAAGTATATAAACAGACAAAATCAGTCAACAACTGGAAAACTGGGAAAACCGTAATGACCCTGACTTGGTACAGGCATTTCCAAAGAAATGGTGGGTTGAATCACATTTTAAGGCACCAAACCTCCCACTTTCATTACGGTTCAAAGGTTCTGGCTGTCACTATAACAGCATTTATAGCAATACTGGAACAAAATAGGTAAAATTAAAATGGTAGTAGTTGCACTGAATTGGCGATATTATTTTATTAAGTAGAAATTAAATGAATCAACAAAAATAGCTTTTTTGATCATGAACAGAGTATATGAGTTTGAAGAAAGGCTTGTCTTGGAAAAAATAATAATTTAACTGCCAAGATTCTTGTCATCAAAGAATACTATTATTCTATAATTGTCTTCTCATGAGAGAACTGTTTACCTACTGTATTTTGTGGTGAGATATAGTGCCCAAGCAAACGGTGAGTGCACTATACCTCACCAGACAACACTATATGAAAATTGTTCCTGAGGAAGAAGTCAATAATATGTTTAGTACATCTCATTCTGGACATAAAAGAAAATGTAAATTCGTCTGTGCTTATATTGCCAAACCTCACCATGTTGACAGCAAACGATAAACAGACAACAGCACTGTCTATTTTAAGGGAGGTAAATCTTGCCAAAAATATATAGATATAATGCTGGAAAATCTATTCCACAGGAATTCGTTTAAATTTGGTATAGTTCTTGTCGCTAGGTATAGTCACCCATTGCCAAGATTAAGCACACACTGTTTAAAAATAGTGAACACTAATTATCCAATCAAAATAAAGCATTTTCATATGTTATGTACTAAAGTATAGTAAGTCTACATGTGGAGTAAACTCTTAATATTGCATGCACTTTGTTAAATTGATTTTGAATTAGAAATTAATCATTAGCACCTCAAATTAATTGAATATATCCTTTCATAAATGTAAAATACTCTTTGCAACATGCTAACAATCTGATCAATTATGTTCACAGCCGGAAGGTCACTTGTTTGAGGATAGATTTAAGAGTCTACAGAAGAGGAGTATCATTGAAACAAGAGAACAGACACGGTAATATTTTGTTCTTTTATTTATTTTTGTTGGTAATTTGGACATTTTTCCTTTGATCTCGACGAGTGATATTTTCAGTATCAACGAACTGACTTTGATACTGAATATTATCACTTAGTGTGACGTAAAACACATTATGACATTGCTGATGAAAACAATAACGTCTGGCTTGAAGGTCTTGACATACATTGTCACTAGTTTTGCAGCTCATCCTCCGGAATCTCTGCTATATTAGTGATAATGTCTGTCTCGACCTTCAAAATGGACTTTATTCTAAATGTATTACTCAAGATATTATTTGCAACTCCTTTCTATTAAGAAAATCTTTTGTACAGAGACATTTATAAAAATTTTGTATATTATTTGTTGACTTATGTGAAGTACATTTAAATTCATTGGTAAATTCTTAAGGAATTTGTCACTGACTGAAAATCTAGAGGTGCTGATCACAGATAAGTTTATTTGGATTTGGAACCTACATAAAATGGATAGGTACTTGTATATTTGGATTGGATTTAGAACCTTAAACCTACATAAAATTGATATGTACTTGTATTTTTGGATTGGATTAAGAACCTGCAACCTTCATAAAATTGATAGGTACTTGTATATTTGGATTGGATTAAGAACCTTAAACCTACATAAAATTGATAGGTACTTGTATATTTGGATTGGATTAAGAACCTTAAACCTACATAAAATTGATAGGTACTTGTATTTTTGGATTGGATTAAGAACCTTAAACCTACATAAAATTGATAGGTACTTGTATATTTGGATTGGATTAAGAACCTTAAACCTACATAAAATGGATAGGTACTTGTATATTTGGATTGGATTTAGAACATGCAACCTTCATAAAATTGATAGGTACTTGTATTTTTGGATTGGATTTAGAACATGCAACCTTCATAGAATTGATAGGTACTTGTATATTTGGATTGGATTTAGAACATGCAACCTTCATAAAATTGATAGGTATTTGTATTTTTGGATTGGATTTAGAATATGCAACCTTCATAAAATTGATAGGTACTTGTATATTTGGATTGAATTTAGAACATGCAACCTTGATCAAATTGATAGGTACTTGTATATTTGGATTGGATTAAGAACCTTAAACCTACATAAAATTGATAGGTACTTGTATTTTTGGATTGGATTAAGAACCTGCAACCTTCATAAAATTGATAGGTACTTGTATATTTGGATTGGATTAAGAACCTTAAACCTACATAAAATTGATAGGTACTTGTATTTTTGGATTGGATTAAGAACCTGCAACCTTCATAAAATTGATAGGTACTTGTATATTTGGATTGGATTAAGAACCTTAAACCTACATAAAATTGATATGTACTTGTATTTTTGGATTGGATTAAGAACCTGCAACCTTCATAAAATTGATAGGTACTTGTATATTTGGATTGGATTAAGAACCTTAAACCTACATAAAATTGATAGGTACTTGTATATTTGGATTGGATTAAGAACCTTAAACCTACATAAAATTGATAGGTACTTGTATTTTTGGATTGGATTAAGAACCTTAAACCTTCATAAAATTGATAGGTACTTGTATATTTGGATTGGATTTAGAACCTCATATTTGATGTTTGATTCATAGCTGTTGAAGTGAATTGAAATTGAATGGATATTCTGCCATTGGTTTCTTATTTACAATGTTTTAATCTATTAACACTGTTATTCTGTGTAGAAGTTTTATAGTATTATTTACAATGTTTTAATCTATTAACACTGTTATTCTGTGTAGAAGTTTTATAGTATTATTATTTCTGTAATGATGATTATTGTGTTGGTCGTTTGTAGGAATCTAATTTTGTAGTTGGCAGTATTTGCTCTTGAACTTTACGAATGTTGATTCAAATACCAGTAAATTAAAAAAAAATAGTCATTGCACAAGGTTATGTTTTAAAAGTGTGACTTGTGTTGGGAGAATATAGTGTAGTAAGAAATAATGAAGTCATAGGTAGTCCATTACAAGACCAACCTTTCTAACCTGGTTTTATATAGACCCAACCAAGTACCAACTTTTAATATACAAGCTGATTTATTGCTTTATAAATTTTACGTTAAATAATTATCAATTAACATTTATATGGTATTAATGCACGAGCAGAAAGTATATCTTCTTTGCTATTTCGTGTGTTTTATGATGACTATTCAAACATATCTAAGATCATATTCTGTGGTTTTTATTAATGTATCAATATTTCAATTACCTTGGATCAATATACCAAATGGTATTGGGAACTCTGGGTCAATTCTCTCATTGGTTCAAAATACCATATGACACCAGTATATAATGATGGTCAGTTTTATGGACAGATAAAGCTAAAAACCACAAACATTTTTATAAGCCACTCACAAACTTAATCACATAAGGTTGTATCAAATGCCCTTCACCATGGACAGGATTTAAACTATAAAACTTCATTGCAAAATAGGCACTGATTATATAGATGGACGGAAATCACACAAATGTAGCCACAGAGTCCCCATTCTTAATAAGGGCTACTGATAATAAACATAAATCATTGCATGGTAAGAATATATAAATGCTTTATCCTATGAATTTCACAAAAATTATGAAATTTGTTTTCCATGAATTAAATTTTTAGCATTTGTAAATCTTGTCTGCAGTTGTCTTTCAAATGTAAAATATGTTGTAAATACTGATTCAATCTACTAGAAATATATATTATTTTGTTTACTGTTGCAGAAATAAGAGGAAATATAAGCCTAAGATATATGTTAAAAGAAGTCATAGACCTGAGGAGTAAGTATTTAACCTCATTCTTTTTCAGAATCATAACTTGACCTAATAATGTTCTAACATGTCAGAATCACTATAACTTGACCTAATAATGCTCTAACGTGTCAGAATCATTATAACTTGACCTAATGATGCTCTAACGTGTCAGAATCATTATAACTTGACCTAATAATGCTCTAACGTGTTAGAATCATAACTTGACCTAATAATGCTCAAACATGTCAGAATCATTATAGCTTGACCTAATAATGCTCTAACATGTCAGAATCACTATAACTTGACCTAATAATGCTCTAACGTGTCAGAATCACTATAACTTGACCTAATAATGTTCTAACATGTCAGAATCA